>JAKUDP010000015.1:0-23883 GCA_022570795.1 Sphaerulina vaccinii
CTACGCTAAAGATAACCTAGTTTGAAGAGTGCTAGAAGCTTCTAGAAGACGCTAAAGATAGTATACCGCCGAATCTATATATTAAATAGGTAGAAGATCTAGTATAAGAGGTATAGACAACTAAGTATCTACCGGCTACTATTACAAGGCAATATACCTACTCGCAACCGAGGGAGGCTAACAAGGACACCTTATATAGTAGTCTTTATAGCTTTAAGCGCCTTAAGAAGATACTAACTTAGCGCGTATTTATAGACGACTTCGAGGCCTATCTCGCTACTAACTACGTAGTCGAGATAGCTAGTAAGGAGTTCGACGTTATCTAGTACTAGATTGACTATAAAGAGAAGCAACTAGAGCTTGCCGCCTTCGCATTCGACTGTCTCGCAATACCTCTTATAAGCGACGCGCTAGAGCGCAGTTTCTCTACCGGTCGCAATCTACTTACCTACTGCCGCTTAGCGCTTAACAATAACATTATAGAAGCGTACGCCTGCCTACGTAGCTAGTATAGTCCACCGCAGGCACGACAGAACCCTAAGAACGGCGCAATGGAGGAGGTATTCGATATAGAAGAAGCTATTGCAAAAGCAGATAAAGAGGCTAAAAAGGTGCCTATAACGATTAAGATTAAGGGCGACGGTAAGGGCTCAAAACATAGTAAGGGCGACGAAGAAATAGCGGATTAACTACACCTTTTTATAGTAATAACCATAGTCTATATAGTCTTGCAATCGACAGAGAAATGGTTGGTTTGGTTTACTACTCATGGTTCAAACCAACCGGACCAACAAGCACACTGATTGTAGACCAGACAATGGTCTCTTTGTGACTCTTGATCTTTTCTTGGTGCATGAGACAATCGCGCTTTGTCTGTCTTTTGAGACAACACGATGGGATATAATGCTCTTGTTCCTCGGGAACACCCAACCCCAGCTTCAGCAGTCGTCCTTTGTTCGAACTCAACAACTCTCCGCTTCCGGTGCAGCTGGTCTACACCTTACAACTTCGATCTCACATCCTTTCCATCACATCTAACCTCCTCATCACCCTCAAACGACTGTAAGTATGCATTTCGAATCACTTACCCTTGGCCTTCTAACAGGAAATCTGACATTCAAGGATAGGCCTGATCCACGCCCGGAGCGTGCAGCAGATCGTCAGTCCTCAGGCTTCTCCTTGGAGGAAGCCTTCGATCCACGATTCGATATGTCCTACAATGGTGCAGGTTGGGGTAGTCCTGCTCATCCTCAGACCTTCGGCACTCCCCCTCGAGAGCATGGACTCCTTGACGGGCGGACACAGCATGACTCTCGACCAGGAACGCCAAATGCTCTTCCGCCTATTAAACGAGATGCAACTGGTAGATTCCTTATGAGCGACAGTGGGGATAGGCGACCACGTACACCAACCTCTTCTCGTCCAAGCAGTCCATCTTTCTCCTCACGTCAGCATGATCTCGAGGAGAGCAACCATAACCGCTCAGCCTCTCGCTCCGGTTCCCGTCGTGGTTCATTCCGAGAGTTCTTTCGTCGTGGTTCGATTGAGCTCGGCCGTGCCAAAGACATCATTGTAGCACCAAAGGCCGCACGTGACGCCTGGCAGAAAGAAGAAAAGGAGAAAATCCAGAGGGAACTGGCCGCGTCACTTGCATACGAGACAACAGCACGGCCACCACCTCCGCCGAAGGATCCAAGCCAAGCTGAACGCCGCGCGAAACTCAAGGCCGAAAGAGCAAGAGCCGAAGCAAAAGCTGCTGAGCGCAAGGCACGAGAAGCTGAACGAGAAGCTGCCGCTCTAAGAGCGAAGCCGGGCTTAACAAAAGGTGATGATCTTGCAATTCTTCTCTCTCGCGTTGTTGATCCTTTGAAGCGTACTGCTAGAAAAGACTCCTTCGATTCTGATGAGGATCTCACCGATACTGTTGCGATCGACGAGTATGCTTTCTGTCGCGAATGTGGAAACTGTGCTAGCTACACCCGCGGCACACTAAATCCCCTCAAGGAAGGACTTTGCAAGAATTGTTGGGTCTCGCATGTGCCGAATGCAATGGCGGGTGCTGCGCAGGAGTCGCAGTGTCCGGCTTTCTTTTAGTTATCTTCTTATGTTGCGCGTTCTGGCGCAAGCGAGGGCACGTTTCTGTTGCGACTTAGCGAGTACTTGTTAAGAGCGTTGAGCTGGACTCATCGTGCGATGGCTGTTTTGGCCATGTAGAAATGTTTGAGCGTTCTTGTTCTTGTTCTGCTTTTGCTGCTTCTCCCTTCCCACTCTTACATTGCACCATCTGCGAATCTACAATTCAGCTCAGTTGCTGACTTTTGAGAAGACCTTGTAGACGGCAAGACTTCTCCAGAACAATCTGACTATCCTGGTTTCAGTCGTCGGTCAAGCGAGAACAGCTCACCCTCGAGACCTCGCAATGTCAATGAAGAAAGCTACATCAAGATAGCCGGCAGCCACAAGATGCGTCGTGTACGTCAGACCGTGTACTGCGACATGGGCAATCCTTTCGACCTCGAAGAATTTGACGATGAAGGCTACGACATTCCGTCCAGATCCTACGGCGGTTCTCCAGCCTTTACTGAATCCAGCGGATTCAACCCAGAGCTCAGGATGAGTGGACCAAACGATGATAGTCCCGCGGCAGGAACAGATTCTAGCGGACTCATCTTCGACCTTGAGGACACACCAGAGCATAGCCCTGGTTCCTCAACCTATTCCGAGACTGACAGCGTGCTCCACCGGAGAGGCAGTCCTGATGTTGGCATGGAACGCTTCAGCGGCAAGGTTGACTTACCTTTACATGCACCTAAAGCACGTAGACCAGGGACTCCGGCTCTCGTAAGAGCAGATTCGATGAGGGAGGCTTCGATGGTTGCGCCAGTCACTCCGCCGCCTGAAAATCGAGATAGCGTGTATGTTCCACCTAGAACATTGTGGCGCAGAAGTCTTCCATCCAACAATTTGGTTGAGGCGACTGGCCATGTGGTCGTATCAACCAAGACTGGGAGGCGATCTCTATCTCCACACTTGAGGGATACCAAGTTCTATGGCTTCTATGATGGTGTTCTGGATGAGTATCGAGCGGATCTGGGAAGTCGGATATAGTTACGAAGTTGTCGATAGACCTAGTAGTGAGATTGTACAAACCGTATATATGCAGAAGACAACCTACCCACCACCTCATTCTCTCCCTGGTCATGTTCAGTGTATGGTCGCTGAGGCGTGCCTATCGACATAGGGACGCTGCGTGTTCTCACTTCCGTCTTGTCAAGAAGCTAGTGGCAGCTTGAGTGAAAGCTCTGACTGTCGGCGTAGAGCTACAGCTTGGGACGTACGTCGTACCAGCTTGATGTCATGCTCGTGATCGTGCGACGAGGCCTAATATGCGGCCGTTCTTGTGCTTCGTGAGACCAACTTGGAGCTGTATACATCTTCCAAGGAAAAGTCGACCGGTGTAGACTCCGTCTCAAGCCTTGTGGATGCCAGCCATAAGTTGGAATGCTGCAAGAATAGCCTGAAGGATTGTTGTCAGCATTGTGGCTTGCATTCCACATATTGCACGCGTCTTTTTGTACGCAAGATGACCAGGCTGGCTGTAGGGGAGTCGTCGCCACCGATCAACTTGCGCAGAGCTGCGTGATGATGAACACCGTGGACGACGGATGACCACGTGAAGAAGAGCAACAGCAAGAGGAGGTTGAACTAAGCGCCCGGAATAGAGTGGGTCAGTGTCTCCACTCTCGCCAAGAGTGAATTCTTGGGAAGTGATTGGACATCACCTCGACGCCATCCCAGCTCTACAAGCTGCACCTCCAACACTTCATCACCAATCGTGCATTTTCGTGTGATCTGCACAGCGCTTGCACAGATGGACAAAGTCAAGTTGCGGGCACGATGGCGCCCAGGGCCGGAAGCTTGGTGACTTCGAGGTCTTTGACCGTCCTGAAGACGACGTGCTCTCCTCACACCCATCTTGTCCGATCTCGTCAGCAGAAAAGAGAGTCATTGTTCGTATCCTACCACAAGCACTGAGGCGCCCCGCCACGAGCAGTTCCCTGAAACAGAGGAACCGAGCTGCCGTATGCAATCCACCTGCAGAGAGCTCCCCAGCGGCTATTTTCAGTGAAAGTGCTTCGCTTCCCACACCCGCATAGCAAGTTGACCTATCAGCTTGCCGATACGCACAACCAGACGCCCACCTTGGCCAGACCACGCGATTCAAAGAGTAGAGGTGAGTACCCGAAAGCGCTGTTCTACGTCAACTCCATCCTTGCATCTTGATCCTCGAAGGAAAGCGACCAGAAACTACCGCAGGCGCCCGGCATACTAGCAGGCGTGCATATGTCCGTGCGAACCGCCGGCCAGTTCATCTACTCAGACATACCCAAGCCCGTCGACCTGTACTTCTTCTCTTCGCAGCTGGACTCCAAACATCACTACTATCTTTCCTAATTCAACCTTCTGCGTTGCTTGCGACCAAAGAGCTGGCCTCTTGCTTCTTTCTACCATCTTAGAGGATTCATCCTAGCCGTCTTACGCCGCATCATCGCTTGTACCGTTGTATCTGACAGCATGTCAGACAGTCAGAAGAAGGACGTACAATTCGCGATACGAGAGCGATCAGCCTCTGGAGATTCGCAAGCCACGACACGATCGACTCTATCAGTCAAGACACCATCACTGAAGTCACCGAGAACAGCTCGCTTTGCAGAGGCAACTGCTGTGAACTCACCCATCGAGCCCTCCAAGACTGGGCGCAACCCATTCAAGGACCCACCGACAACATATCAGATGGCTCAACCTCAAGTAGCAGATGTTGGCTTCGGCTATGTCAACAAGCACGACTCTGTGGAAATGCCCAACACCGACTACGAACCTCCGGTCACAGCTCGAGCGATGCCCATGAGTCCACTCAAGAGTGCCATGAAGACTCCCGGCGCGCCTCCTAGGGACCTTGGCAACATCCTGAGCCCTACGTTCAAGCAAGAAGAGATTCTTGAAAAGCACGAACACTACACCGAGAAGGAACAGGCGAAGGACATCGTAAGTATTATATGGAAGTGATGATGGCTACAATAACGCTGACTACGGCACAGAAAGTAAAAACACGAGTAAGAATAGCAAAGTTCCTGCTACGAGGAGTGAACTTCTCATGTTCCCTCATTGTACTCGCTATGCTTTCCTCCACATTCGCCATC
The DNA here is from genome assembly GCA_022570795.1 of Sphaerulina vaccinii. Lineage (NCBI taxonomy): Eukaryota > Fungi > Ascomycota > Dothideomycetes > Mycosphaerellales > Mycosphaerellaceae > Sphaerulina > Sphaerulina vaccinii. The sequence continues at coordinate 5,202 of JAKUDP010000015.1, forward strand.
TTCAACGCAACGAAAGCGATACCTCCACGAAACAACCTACCGCCCTGGGCACTAAACCAAAAGACGTGGCCACAGATTCTCCTGCTCTGCATCGCCATCGTTTCCCTTGTTGCTTGCATATGCATCTTTTACTTCTACTGGAAAGGAGGTCACAAGAGGGCAGAGAAGGCAGCTGTCTACTACACTGCATTCTCGGTCGTGTTCTTCGTGTTTAGCATCGTCATGTGGTCGATTGGCGCCGCAGTACTACAGCAACAGAAGAACAACAGCAACAACAAGGACATGTGGGGATGGTCATGCGTGGACAACGAGAGGAAGTCGCTATTTCAGAACGAGGTGCACTACGATCTCATCTGTCGCCTGCAGAACTGGTCTCTGGTCTGTGCCCTCATCGAGATCGTCGTGGAGGTGATCGCCATCATAGTCTACGGCTTCGTCTTCTACCGCTTCTACTCGAAACGACAACTACGAAAGTCCATGGCCGCCCGTGACCGAGCCCGAAGCGACCTCTACCTCGCACAACTCCGATCACAATCCGCGCCAAACACCCCTGCACCATTCTCCCCTCGGGATGGAGGCTGGCGAGCACCGAATCAAGACAACTACAAGCACGCCGTAGCCATCGAAGAAGGCGAAGTGCGATACGTCGATGCAGACCGGATAGCGCAGCCCGCGCCATTCAGACTACAGGCACCACCGATCAAGGTGACGAACGCCACACCGAAGATGCAACAAATGGGTTTCACGCCTGTGACAACAGAACTTCGACCTCGAGATCGCACGCCTTCGCCACCTACAGACCAAAGATCACCGCTTATGGCTGAGGCACCGAGAGAGATGGTACAAGAACACTTTGCTGCTGCTCCTGGGGAGCAAGTGTATGATGCTGTGCCTATACCCGGTGCATATGAAGCTCCACTATCACCTGGAATGGAGCATGCACATATGAACTTTCCTAGGTAGTGGCATGATTGATGGTCTTTTGTAAGCGTTTGGGTTATGCTGAAGAATGTCGATGATGACTACTCATGAATCTCATCAGAACACAGGCTGGATGGATGTTTGGCTTTCTTGTCTATCTATAATGATACCTCTACAGTTGATGGGTTCTTAGATGTGAATCTATTTTGAAATGAAAGCAAAAGGTTGAATCAACATCTTGTTTCTGAACATGACCTGATACCACTTGCTCGTTGGAGTGTCAATTTCCTGGCCATGCTCTCCGACATTCTTTCTCAGAAACGAGTCCAGATGTCAGCACGAGTTATCTCACATCTTGGCTCGAGGCCGCCTCGCGAGATCACGCGTTGAAGGATTCTTGGCTTGGGCCCCCAGCTCGGTGGCTTGATATGACATATAAGGCACGCGGTGTCCGTTTTCGAAGATAGCTACACAACTGTACAATTCTGCTCACAGAACGTATTCGTCAATCACAATCCTCTACTATCATTGTCACTTGTCCCAAGCTCAACGTCGTACTTCGCACTTGGCCGTATCTAGCTGAGAGCGTATCGGGTCCTTCTTGGCTTGCGGAGTCTGGCTTCGACGATATTGCTCGCCCATCACTGGTATCGTCCATTGGTACCTCAGGCGCCGGGTTAAGCTCTTTAGTGAGTGCAGTCATGAGCATTCATGCCAAGGACAAGACCGCCATGCCAGACAAGTTTGGCTCGATCGAAGCAGACAATGTCCTGCTATCTTCCGTCGGATCAACGTTCGAAACCAGATGCTATTCTCCAATCCCGACGCCCTTGAATTCGGATGTGAAGAACTCGATCGATTCCTATGTTGCGACACGGACTCGGAAGAGAGCGTGCAGAGATCCCATTGCCGCGTCTAATCAGGGGCATTTTGTCTGCAATTATCCTGGACACCATCCAGCCTTCGGTCGTAAAGGTGACTGGCATCGCCATGCTATTTCTCTTGTCGTGATCAAGAGAGGATCTGGTGCTTTGTATCGTGGTCGGCCGCATCATAGCAGACGATCTGTCACGAGTAACAAACGAGCGACTCGTCCATCGCAATCTCACTGCGGAACTTGTGGGCTCCAGAAGCAACCGGGTCGTATTGCTCGATCACGACGCAAGCATCGGCCACGAAGCTATCCTGATGGCTACCGCGATGGTGCAACCATGACAGACATTTGATTCCTTCTTGTCTAAATTCATTGGCGTAACTGGTTCCTGGTATTTTTGGCGGAGATGAGCTCGCGTGTGTTTGGAGAGTCGACATTGGGATCTGGTGGCGGATATGAAGAAGATGGTTCAAAGCTATCAAGTGTCCTCTTGTGCATGACTTTAAACTCACTCACAATTGGACCACCTTCCGAAACACCTATCAGGCCCCCACTGCAGAGGCGAACTTGCAGACCGCGATCAATGGCTTACCACCATACGAACTCGACTTCCAACATGCCCGGACCGCTCGATATATGCGATATTTCCCTTACTGGCGCTACTTTTGCTTTTGGTGTTCCTTTCGATTTGAATGAAGATATGTTGATACACTTTGATGATGTGCTCGCTATGCCAGATATTGACCACGTTCCCTTGAATCCGGAGTCGACATCAGCTGGATCCTGGATGGAGATGGAACAAGATCAATTCTTTGGCTACGCCGCGCTTGAAGAGCCATACTGTTCGTGCGACCAGCCAGCGAATACTCCGAGACCGCTCTACAGTGACGCGACTACGCAGACTGAACAAAGTCCAGAGCCTCTCGGCTCACAGACACTCGAGCCCTCCACTCAATCCAGTAGTACTGAACCAAGTAGCAGTCTATCGAGCACGTCTCAGACCGACACTTCATGGGACACTCTCCTCGATGCGGTTGACTGGGATGCCGTGATTGCCAGTTCTCCGGAGTGTCGCGTGCGAGGCTGTTCGACTATATGCCTCGATGCCGAATTCCTCAGAGCTCACAATGAGGAGGCCCATGGCAGACGACATCACTGTTTGGTCGAAGGTTGTGGGCGAAGCTTCAAGTTACCCAAAGACAACAAGCGCCATACTGCTAGCGCTCACAGTGCGGCAACGCCGTTCGCGTGTGAGCACTGCGCGAGAGCTTTCAAGCGACGTGACATTCTTGAGAGACATATTCGCAGACATCGTGATACTAGAAGTAGTGTTAGCATTCCGTCGGTTGGGAATGATATAAGTTAGAACAATCTCTTCTCTTGTGCCAAGATGTACGTGATGTTCCTCTTTGTTCAGGCCAGTCCTGCTCCTGTTGCTCGTCTCAAAGCGAGGCAGCTTGCTCTTTCTTGGGTCGTTTACCAGGACCAAGTGAACTCATCGAGCTCGGGTAGAACAGCCATCCCAGTAGTAGCCACTCCACTGCCAGCTAGCTCCAAGCCCATCGACTGCCCACTCCAGTTCACACCAAGATCAACAGGTACATCCAGTGCCACCACATCATCAGATCTCGAAGCACTCACTCTATGCTTCTCATGCACACTCCCAAACAACTCCTCAACCTGCGCACTTCTCACTTCGAGTTTCTTCTCATCGCGTTGCTTGACATAGCATCGCGCAGCAGACATGAGCTCCCCAACAATCATAGCGTAATGTTTAGCTTGCCGATCTCCTGATGCATCCATATGCGATAGAAATTGCAAGGCTTTCTGCAGTCCAGTTTCAAGCGGGAAGTTTTGGTCGTAATCGCCGAAGAAATCCAGACCGAGAACGAGGGCTGACGCCAGCGTGGTGTTGTTCACAAGGAACAGACGTCTGGGTAAGTTGGTGTATCGTATGAGTGGGACTGTTACGTCGAGACATCGGAAGGCAGAGTTGATGCATGCGTCGGCAAAGGTGGTGTAGCTATCGTCGTTGTCGCGTGTGTCGGGTGTCATGCCTCCTTGTATAGACTGCTTATGCTTCACGCATGCAAGCAAGAATGGCCGGGTAAGAAGCTGAATAGTCCAGTAGTACGCGCAGGTCAGCGAGTTCAAGCAAAGCGCATCGGGCATGTCTGCGTCAGGGCGAGATTCTTGTCTGCTATCGCCAGCTACAAGGATGTCCGGAAGATGGTGTGTCCAGTCGCGAAGATCTTGCGAAACTTGATAGGCTAGTGATGTTGTCAGATTGTCCTTCTCGTACACCTCGACCAGTATCCTTTCTGCAATGTGGCAAAGTTGCATGCCAGCAGAGTCGACTTGAGCTGCCAGTGCATCATTCGTCATTGCTGAAGGCGAGTCTGTAGCGCTGGCATTGCGTCCTGTATGCCTACTTCTAGTCGCCAGCGTTCGTCCTAGTGCGGCACAACTTGAGACGTCCAAGATACGGAGGCACTTCCACGCTCGCGAATATACTATCTGGTCCTCAAGTGGTAGCAAAGCATAAGTGTCGACTCGGTGGAGACCAATACTCTCAGCAGCGCGAAGCGCAACTCCGAGGTGTGTGAAGCCCACATTGCGGCGACCGACCACGAACAGATATAGCGTAAGTAGCATGAAGGTCTGCACCAGTTGTACGGTGGGCGGCTCGAGCATGAATCGAGTTGCAATCGTCTGTGCATTGCGGAAGTAATTTTTCGCAGCCTGTATCATCGCCGGGGTATGTCTCTCGAGCACCAATGGCAACCACGAGTAGCATGATGGCATCCGAGAGATCTGCTTCACTATTGGGAGCAGCTAGCCAGGTGCGTTGACGTCGCAACAAGTCATCCTCATCGAACATGTCAAATATCCCTCTAGTCGAGTTGAGGAAGGCCAGAGTGAGTTCCTGCCCATACTGCGCAGATATGGGCACCAAGACAGTGGGTCGTGATTCGCATAGCGGGAGATCCTCGACCAGGAATGGACCTTTGCAGCCATGCACGATCCCATGGTCTGGTAGAGTATGTTCAATGCAGGTTCCGACTGCCCTGAGGAAAGCCAAAGTGCCCGAACTACCAGTATAGGATCTCAGGTCATCGCGAGATGTATGCAGTGCAGGCTTGGTAGCGACAGGGACGTGGCTCTTTCCTCTATCCGTTGCGTCTGTTAGTCGCCGTATTTTAGCTGGGCGTACTGAGGTCGTCTGACTGGTGGTAGGCGTTGTGGTTGCGAAGATACATGCATCGGCTCTGCCTCTTCTCGTGCACAGCAAGCATGGAGAGAAGCCATCACATTTCTCCTTCCGGCGCTTGCACTCCTCACAAGCTTGACTGCAGCGAAGTCTTCCAGCCATGACAGGTTGATGTTGAATTCCGGTGCACCTGGTCTGTAGCTTTGCAGAGAGGTGGGTCAGTAGTGTCGGTTCATCTGGCAATACAGTTGCGGGGTACGTGATGTATGTGCAAGGGTGGTTGACTAGACCAGAGCCGCGTCTTTAGAGTTCGATCCGATGCAGGGTTCCACAAATGCCAAGGTATCCGATGCACAACATAGTATCCGGAGGAGTTGAGAAGCATGTCCATTGTGTCTGGGTCAGTGGTGCCCATCGTTGACCTATCATGTATCTATCGGGCGAGCTGGCTGTTTGTTTAAAACGAGTCAACTCTTCTCGCAACCTGTATTATGGCCATGAACTCCATTGTCGTTGGCGAACAGCCCATCTTCACTCGTCGAAAGCTACGAGTAGTAGCAGTCGGAGCAGGCTTCGCCAGCTTGACTCTTGCGTACAAGCACAAATATGGCGGAGACCACAGCTATATCGACTTGACCATTTATGAAAAGAATCCGGAAATTGGTGGCACATGGTATGAGAATCGATATCCGGGAGTCGCATGTGATGTGCCGAGCCATATTGTTCGTCCTTTGTCTTGTAGTGGCTCCACGGGTTATGCTGATGCTTTCGCAGTATTGTTTTCCATTCGCGCCGAACCCAGATTGGTCATCGTTCTATGTTGGTGGCCAGGAGATCTTGGAGTACATGCAGAAGACTGTCGATGATTTCCAGCTTAGGGGTTATGTACAAGTCAGCACGAAAGTAAAGTCTGCCGTCTGGTCAGATGAGAAGGGCAAGTGGCAGCTCGAACTCGAGCGTAATGGAGAGATCATCCACGACGAAGCAGATGTCCTGGTCAACGGTGCTGGGTTTCTGAACAACTGGAAGTGGCCGGAGATTCCAGATCTGGACCAGTATCGTGGCGAGATCGTTCACAGTGCAAACTGGCAAACCGTGGACTGGAAGGACAAGCGAGTCGCTCTGATAGGCAATGGCTCCTCTGCGATCCAGATCTTGCCAGAGCTACGGCGTACAGCCAGGAGCATCGATACCTATATTCGCACGCCCACTTGGATTATTCCCAACTTCCTGGCCGACATGACGCCAGAAGGAAAGAACTTCGCCTACTCGGAAGAGGACAAAAAGCGGTTCAGAGAGCATCCGGAAGAGCTCAAAGAGCTTCGCCAGAAGATGGAGCACGTCTTCAACCAGTACTTCTTCATATTTTTCAAGGACTCCGCTGCGCAGGAAGGTGTGCGAAAGATGTTTGGCGACATTGTGAAGCAGAAGCTTGGAGGTGATACTGAGTTGGCGCAGAGACTGATGCCGGACTTCCCTGTTGGCTGTCGAAGAATCACACCAGGAGGTGGTTACCTTGACGCGCTGAGAGCCGACAACGTGAAAGCTCAATTTGATCCAATCGTGCGCTTCACGGAAGGTGGCATTCTAACCCAACCTCCGGCTGGTACAGCACCAGAGGAGACCAAGTTCGACCTTATAATCTAAGCCACCGGATTCGATGTGACATTCAAGCCAGCGTGGCCAATGACTGGTCTTGGTGGTGCCAGTCTCCAGGAAATCTGGAAAGAAGAGAGTGAAGCCTATATGGGGATTGCGGCGCCACAGATGCCGAACTACTTCATGGTAAGCTACCACGCCAAGAGTCATGTAAGAGTTATACTGACCAGTCTTGTAGCCCACAGGACCTAACAGCCCGCTTGGCCATGGTTCTTTGTTCGGTGCCCTCGATGGTTCATCAGACTACATCCTCAGATGGTGCGACAAGATCGCCAGTCAAGGCATCAGGTCTATCACAGTCAAGCCAGACGTGCTGCGAGAGTTCAATGACTACTCGCAGGAATTCTTGAAGAAGACTGTATGGTCATCGGGCTGTCGATCGTGGTACAAGAACCATAAGATCGACGGGCGAGTTTCCGCCATGTATGCTGGTTCTGTGCTTCATTATCGAGACTTGCTGAAGGCTTTCCGGACTGAGGACTTCGACATTGTCTACCAGAATAAGCAAAACCGCTTCGAATTTATGGGAGGCGGTATTACTGATCTAGAGGCGAGCGGCGGTCAACTCAGGTTCTATCTAGATAAGTAGAGCAGTGACATAACCATCAAGATCTGCATGTTCATACCTGTGGCTAGTCCAGAGCCGGATGTGCCTGGATGATTACGAAGATAGATGAATGATGCTGGAATGTTGAGAAATCATGGACGCGTTGTTTTGATTTGACATCTCCGTGCCAAGTTCATTGTGCCTGAGGCATTCTTCCATTCCGCTCTCTGAGACAAGTCTGGTCCGTTGCAATAATCCTTATCTATTCTCGATCACAGCAAAGCGTAATGTGCGCTGCTGAGCATACATAGTTCCTCAGTACTTGTTCAGGGATGCCATCAGATGCTCTATAAGCACCTTTGGATCTTTTCCTCTGCTCTTGAGAATGGTAGCCGGTACATGAAGTGTCAGGATGTCCAGTGTGATAAGTAAAGAAATCAGCGGTACTGCGCCCACGGTCTCCAACTGATCCAGTCGAAGATGACGCATAGCATGAAGCATTAGATACTGGCCCCGGTAGGCTCTCATCTGCCACGTCAACAGCGAAGACATGCCTTGCACCTCTTTAGACCGAGACAACAGCGCCTTATATGCTTCGTTGAATGTTGGCTTATTCATTTGCAGGCTCATACCTGCTTTGAAAGCCTGCCGAAGCTCAATTGTGTTCAAGCAATGGTCCAAGCAGTTTCGGAGTCTTCACTGCCACGCCGCCGGCGGTCAGGCCATCAGTGCCCGACCTTTTCAGGTCGTGACCTTCTCGAGTGAGTAAGAGTTGTATAATCTCCTGATTTTCCGCTCGTAGTGCTCGGATAAGTGCTGTATCGGTGGGGCGGTTCATGGACACTCCTTTGCCACGCTGAAGCTTATTACGGGTGTCCTTTGCATGACCATTCACGTCGAGATCCGACCTTTGCAGTAGAAGCTTGACGATATCCGCCCGGTTCGCGGTCACTGCCTGCAGTAGAGGTAGCATGCTGCCATCATGTGTGGAGCTAATGCAGTTCACATCGACGTCGTCTCTGCTTAAGAGTAGTCTGATCACCTCAATGTTGCCGAGCGAGATCGCGCTGGTCAGTGGTGTCTGGCCGTTCCACTCCTTGTTGACATTGGCGTCTTCCCTTCCAAGCAAATGATACAAGATGGGGGCGTTCTGCATCTTGATTGCTTGCATGATCGGAGCCTTGTAATGGTCGTGCGGCGCGTTGACATCGAGATCTCTTCTCTGCATCAATAAGGAAACGAATTCAGGCCTCTGCAAAAGGATCGCGCGCATCAGAGGTGAGACGTGATCCGAGTCCCGCTGATTAACATCGAGATCGTCTCTATTGAGTAGGGCCTTCGCCACTTCCACGCTGTGGCAGTTTATGGCTCGCATCAGTGGCGTAGCAGGCTCAAGGCACTGTGATGTGTCACTTAGCATTGCTCTGAACAGGGCCTTGGTATACTCACGTTGATATCAGCACGCCCCTCACACAAGAGCATATTGACCACATCCACATTTCCACCAGGGATTGCTGCGTGTAGTAGTGAGTGCACCACACCAAGTTTGGACGATGCTTCGAACTCTGAGCTGAGGTCGATTGCACTCGCCTGAAGAAGCATAAGTATCCAGCTTAAGTTTGCGCCGGTCTCGCATGCCATGTACAGGCACGAGAGCGCGATATGTGGTGGCACACGCCGACTCTTCAGCAAGATGCGTGCTATGTCCAGGCGACGCATAGCCACCGCGTCGTGCAGTGGCGACTGGAGGGGTTGAGTTGGCCTTTGGAAGTCTCGCGGCATGACAGAACGCTTCATTGCTGCTGATCGTCCAAGTCTGTTGAGAACACTCAGCGGCGTTGGTATATTACGGTTGGTACATTCCGTCTCAGCCGAGCTACGTTCATTTTGACCCGGTTTTGCGACCAGACTTTGAGGTCGAGGCTCGGAATCTGGCAGGGGACGAGGCGAAGGCCAAGACTCAGACCAAACAGGAGGATTTCTGTCATAGACGACCTGACGAGTGGCCTTGTAGTTCGCCCTATCGCGCAAGGGATTGGGGTCAAATCCAGCTTGCAGGACGAGAAGATTTACAACTTCCAGACGATTGTTCAATACTGCGTCAAAGAGCATCCGACCAGTCTCCTGCTGGTCATGTTCCAGTAACCATAATTCCTCAACAACGTTGAATCCATGTGCACGAGCCCACCAAAGCATGAAGAAAGTGTCCTGCCGCGCAACCTCCGCAGATGTTGCTTCGTGTCCATCTTGAAGTGGATACATGTCCAACAGCTTTTGGATATTCAATTTTCCCTCAGCGACGCTGTCATCAAAGCCAAGCATGATCTTTCCATTCATCGAGAATACCGCGGCCAAGTCCATGCATTGTTCCACGACCTCCGCAAGCGAAGACGGCCTTATCACTATGTGGTGGTTCCGCAGTACGTTTCGGAGCAGGCGCAATGTCGACATATTGTAGTCTGGCAAGATATCGCCTTTGCCCCCTTGAATTATGCCGAGAAGTGCGTACACCTTATCTTTCGGTTCAGCACAGCCGAGATGTTTGCGAATATCTGATCGTATAGCATGAGCTGTCCGTCTGACTGACGTATGTTGCGTATCATCGACACGGCGCTACTATAGCGGAAAGCCTCGTAGTTGTCCCCTCTGTTGATCCCATGCCGTTGAGAAGTAACAAAGTCCGCGAATCGTTTCCAGGGCAACTCCATGCGACCACATGCGACTATGATGTTTCTGGCAAGCTGAAGCTCTTGGACTACCCAAAGTCGGGTCCAATAGGCGCGTCGGCAGAGATGCACAAGGCAACCACCTTCGAACGTGCTCCAAAGATTCTCCTTTTGTAGCTTGGCTGGCTTGTTGAGATAGGCCATGGCAGCATCACTTCCGTCGTAGGCTGGACCGAGCCAAGCAAGTACGGTGCTGGCAGTACTGTAGATGTCTGCCATCAGTCCCACCTGATGTGTTCGTTCCCTGTGGTCGAACTGATTGATGCAAAGGGCATCGATCCATAATCGGCGACCGCGATACTTCGGTGAAGACGAAGCGTGTAAGAGGAACCTCTCCAAGTTGCGAGTGACAGTGAGTGGCTTCTCATCCACGTAAATTTTGCATCCATAGTCCGGCTTGCCCCACGTGTAGGACAACGCTGTATAGGATGGCACAGTGGCCAGAGGAAAGATCTCAATGTGGCAAGTGACATGTCCCTTTCGCCTCTCTGGAAGGACGGTTACAAGACGAATGTGTCGCTTGCAAGTTGCGAAGTGCTCATACTGGTATTGCGAAGTGAGTAGGGTGCGACGTCGAAGATCATCGGCGCAAAGGGTCAAGTTGGCTATCCACGGTTCTTCCATCCCGTGATGTGACGGACTGACAGACGTGGAGGACAGTGCATCTCTTGTGAGTCGTGAGATTCCATACGTTTAAAGATCGTGTATGAGCGACAGGGAAGATCTGGTGTGTTATCAGGCTGGCACAGCCTTCTTGTCACGCCACCAAGTGGCTGCCGCCACCATGTGAAGCATCACACTGCCGCCAATCGCTAAGGTGATGTGAGCTGCACGAGGCTGAGACACAGGACTATCTGCTGATGAACGTCAGCCATGTTTATAGACGTATCGTAAGGGATGGTGCAAAATCTGAGGCAGTGCTTAGCCTCGCAACCATGTCGCACTGGCTTGTTGGCGGCCTGCCAGTCTCGGTCGCGTCAATCTGACCATGTTGTCAGGCCGTATGCCACGATCCTGCGAACACACTTGAGCTCTTGCATGCTTAGTGATGTTCGTCGGAAGATGAGGTGAACCAGTTCGTCTGATACAGTATTCATGCCACCCCTGTTCAGGCTGTTCGTGCCTGCCTCGGTTGATGATGTGGGCCTCAAGCTCCAATCCTCCTTCACGGACCTGCATGACACTTCTTTGCTCTGATGCATGTGTGATGAGGGACCTTCACGCGTCCGCTCACCTCCTCCCCGATGGCCCCTTCTCCCTAGACTGACCCGACCTATCGACGAGATCGTGCACAACATGTCCGTGGCAGGCAGAAGACCAGGCGGCGCGTCGTCCACCACGACTGTGGAGCTGGCATTGCTTCCCACTCTGAAGAGCTGTCTGGTGAATCTGCCAGCTTCCTTGGTGGCATTACTGCTTAACGCGAATACTGTCGCGCAGAATGTCGTGGTGGAGCTGCAATACCGCCAAGCGCAGCCTGTGGGAGCAGATGGCAAGCTCAAGCCAGCAACGACTCAGTCAGTCTTCGTAGGATGGACTGGTATGCAGTCACAGTCGAGGCCCACGCCAGTAATCGGACGAGATGGTGTGCGAGGTGGCTCGCAGGACAAGGACGTGTCTACAGTCGAGATCGATGGAACTTAAGCTTTAGAATTTTTTAGAATTCTAAAAGAAAATAAAATAGATAATGGCTAAAAGATAGCTATATTTACTAAGAAAGTACCTAGGGACTACTAGCCTATTTCCTCTATAGAGAACTATATATCTAGAATAATTACTCTAGACTCGAGAGAGCAAAGAGAGCTACTAAGACTATAGTACTAAAGATAGATACCGAGTTAAGAAAAGATACTCTCTATTAAAATAAAGAAGAAGATCTTTACGAAGAAAAGATAAATTTAAAGAAATAGTAAAGAAACTTAAACTTAAAGTATAATTCTTTAAAAAGAAATCTAACTTAAGTAAAAAATACCTAAAAAAGGCTTTTATAGTATAAGAAAATATAGAGTTACTAACTACTTTAGAAGTATTTTAGACCCTATTAGAGGATAAGAATATAGATAAGGTAGCCTACTTAACTATAGATATAAAAGGCAAGTATAGGCTATTAGAATAGCTACTTAACTTTTATATTTCTACCTATATAACTAACTAAAAATTGCTTTTTAGAGAACTAAAACCTTTTTAGACTAGGAATAAATTAAAGTCGGTAGTAGCTACTTAATAGCTATATATATAGAAAAGTAGTAATAGGGGAAAGAAAGAGGAAATAGATTATACTAAAAGATATTCTATTTAAACCTAGTCTTAGAGTTAATCTTATTTTATAAAGTTAGTTTAGTAAGTAGTTTAGTATTTAACTACTAAAATTTATACTTATTTAGCCTCTAGAAAAGTAGTTATCTAGATAAGAATATTAGAAGAAGTTCTATTTATTAAAGAGATTAATAAGAGTCTAGCTAAGTCTATTAGGCTCTAGAAGCTCGACTAAAATTAAATATACTTCTTATAGGAATTAATAGATAAAATAATATTTTCTATATATTAGAGGGTACCTAGAATTAGTAGAAGCTCTAGTATCGAAGGCTTAATATTTTAGAGAAAAGGTAGTAAAAAATCTTTACTAGGTCTTAGATTAAAAAGCCTAATACTAATTCTAAAGGAATATAGAGTATATAGAGTTTATATAAAAGTAAAGATAAAGTAGTATAGAGGGAAAGAAATATAGTAGAAGCCTTAAAAGCTAGCTCTTATATCTATTAATATCTATAGACCCCTACCTATTTTAAAATTAGAATTTAAGTAGTAGCTTAAAATTATTAATAACTTTTTAAGAAAGAAGTAGGCCTTTCTACTAAAGTTAAGAATAGATATACTATCTACTCTCTACTAATAGAAAAGGAAAGTAGAGCTTTAATCTAGAAATTCTTTCTAAGTAGTAAGAAGTAATAGAGCTAGAAAGCTTCTTACTATACTAAAGTAGTAGGAAAGAGAGAATAGAATCTCTTTCTATACTACTAATGTATATAACTCTATTTAGAATAGAGTTATTAAAAGATTAATCTAGACTTTTAAAAAAAGAGAAAGGTAATACTAGAAGAATCTAATATACTAATTAAGTTCTAGCCTAAGGTACTAGAAGTAAGTATTATTATTAGAAATACTTTTCTAAATAGGCTAGATATTAATAGATTTAAGATCTTACCTAAGAAGGCATTTTTAGAATAGAGACCTCTAGTATTATACTTTAGAGTCTAGGGCTATAGAGTAGTTATATATATAAACCTAAAGTTCTAGCTAGCTAGAATATAATTAGATAAACTAATAAATAGAAGTAAGAATACTATATTTGTTAGTTATATTCTAGATACTACTAAAATATAGCTCTTCTAGAAGCCTAATATAGAGGCTATTAAGGCCTATAGTAATACTAAATAGTTTAAATATAAAAAAGAAGAAGATTTGGAATTAAATATTTCTAGGCTTAACTAATCTAGTATTATACTAGTTAGGAAACTAGTTAGGAGACTAAAGAAGTAGAAGGAGTTCTAAAGTCTATTAGGCCCTAGAGGCCCGACCAAATATTAACTACTATTTATATAGCTTAGACCTCTACCGAAAAATAAAAAGAAGTACTAGAGAATAGAAAATCTAGAAGAAGAAAACTCTAGGAATATATAGCTTTAGAAGGAGAAAATTAGAGTAGAGTAGCTAACTAATTAGCTAATCGAAGTTTATTAAGAAACTAGTAGAAATATATATATTAGAAAATATCTAGATATTATATAAGATCTACTAGAAGTAAGAATATAATTCTAGAAAAGAAGGAAATCTATTTTAGATAAAGAGAAAGAACCTAAACCTAAAGCCTATAGTATAGTTATAAAGTAGGTCCTCTAAAAGAGATAGAGAAATAAAGAAAAGAATATATCTAACCTAAAGTATTATAAAGCATTTCTTAGCCTAATTAAAGAAGAAAGAGATTATATCTAGGAAACTTTAGTAGAAATTAAGGAGGTTATATTTATAGTACTTGGACCTAATATTACTTTAAAGCAAGAAGTTCCTATTCTAAAGTTCTATAAAAAGGTAATATAGAATTCTAAATAGAGCTATATATAGAAAGAAGCAATCTAGAGAGAACTAGTAGCTTTAGATAGTAACTATACCTAGAAGCTAGTTATACTACTAAAAGATAAAAACCTTATAATATCTAGATAGGTTTTAATATAAAAAGATTAATTAGTAGAGCTATTAAAAAGTTTAAAATAAGACTAGTTACTAGAAGATTCTTCTAGAAGTTTAAAGTAGACTTTAAAAATACTTTTAACTAACTATAAGATATAATACTTTAAAAGTATTTATAGTAGTTATTTATAAAAAGGACTTAGAAATATACTAAGTAGATATAAATAATATATTTATAAAGAGCTTTTTAAAAAAAAAATTTATATAATTCTACTTCTAGAAGTAGAGGTTCTACTAAACTAGGTCCTAAAGATTCTAAGAAGCCTCTATAGACTTAAGTAAGTAGTAAGAACTAGAAAAACTCTATATCTTAAAGCTAGAATAGATAGAATTCGATTAGTTAGAAATTAACCTATATCTATATATTTATAAAAAAAAAGATTATAGTTCTAATCTATATAGATAATATACCTATTATAGTACTAGAGCTAAAAGACGTTCTCTAGTTTAAGAAATAGCTTAGTAAGGTTTTTAAAATTAAAGATCTAAAAAAGCTAGAAAAGATTCTTAAAATAAAGATAATAAGAAATAGAGTTATAGGAACCCTAAAGCTTAATTAAGGATACTATATCTAAAAGAACTTTGCGAAGCTAAATATAACTAAAGATACTACCTACCTAATACTCTTACTAATAGATAATTATAAAAGCCTAACTAAAGTAATTCTATCTAATAAAAAATATACTAAATAGAAATACTAAAGCTAGATAGGTATATAGATATAGCCGATAGTTATAATAAGACTAGATATTACTTTCGCTCTTAGTAGACTAAGCTTATCTATAGCTAATCTAATAAAAGGATATTAATAACTCTAAAGAAACTAGTAAGATACTTTAGATTGTCTCTAGACCTAGAACTTATATTTAGAAGAGGTAGTAGAAGCCTTATTAGATATTTAGACTCTAACTATATAATAGATAAAGTAGATAGAGTTTTATCCTCGATCTATCTTCTTTCTCTATAGAGTACTAGTATTTTAGATAAGTAAGAAGTAGAAGTCTATAGTAATATTAACTATAGAGGCTAAGTATATAGCTCTAAATATATATACTAAGTAATTTTAATTTCTAGTAGCACTTCTAAGAGAAATAGACTATATAGAGCTAGTAGAAGAATATTTTTTTTAACTACTTATTAAAGCAAACTCTAATATAGTAAATAAACTTAGACCTATTTAGATTATAGGAGATAACTAAGTATCTTTAACTCTTATTAAAGATACCTATATCTATAAAAGATTAAGATATATTAATATTACTTATAATAATATTAGGAGACTTTAGTAGTAATAGAGAATAGTAGTAGTATATATTCTAACAAAAAAGATAGTTATAGATAGGTTAACTAAGCTAAAGAATAGTCTCCAATTCTAGGAGTTTATAAAATAACTCTAGCTTACTTAGCCTCTATTAGGCTCCTAGAGCTTAATAGGTTTATATAAAGGATAAGTACTAGAATATAAAGTAGAAGGACATCTAGCCTAAGTAGAAGTATTAGAAAGTATAGTCTAGTTAGACTATCTAAGAGATACTCTCTAGAGATTAGAATATATAATATAGGTTATATAATAATAGGTTGCATAACTTATCTAATACTCTATATTTTAGAAGGAGATACAAACCTATAACTAACTAATATAATTAATATAGTTAGTTCCTATCTAATACTTCTACTTCTATCGTATATTAAGACTCTTTCTATATATTATAGGTATATATATTAATTATTCTAGTTTAATAGAACTTGCTATAAAGAATAACTAGTATATTTATTAAATAGATATTAAAATAGTATTCTTTTATAGAGATATTAATTCCGAGATCTATATAGAATTACTACCTAGATTTAAGAAGGCTAGCAAAATCTATAAGTTAAAGAAAGCTCTATATAGTTTTAAAGTAGGCTTCTTATTTAGTATAAAACTCTTATAAAAGCTCTAAGAGAACTTAGTTATTAGGCGTGCCTATATAATAATATAGTCTTCTATAAGAGTTCTACCTTTATTTTAGTTTATATTAATAATCTACTTATTACTAGACCTAACTTTAAGTTAATTAAGGAATTAAAATAATTACTTAAATAATATTTTAAAATAAAAATTAGAAAAGTATAAATACTTCTTATATATTACTATTAAAAGAGAGGTAGGTAAGATTCGACTAATATAAATAGCTTACTTTAAGGCTATAATTAAGAAATTTGGCCTTATAAATACTAACTCTATTACTATACTTTATACTTTGAAGAAGAAGTAGGAGCCTACTCTACTAAATTATACTACCTCTACTAAATAACAACTTTAATATTAATTAATAGTCGGGTCTTTAATATATACTATACTTAGAATATATCCTAATTAGTATTCTTAGTATTAATAGCTAGTTAATATTATTTAAATCTATTACTAGAATATACCGAATAAACTAAGTATATTTTATACTATATACTTAGTATACTAGTATTATAGAGTAAGTAATATATATATAGAAAGCTTTATAAAGAAATAAGTAAGTTCGATAGAGAGCCGAAAGATCTCTCTAGTATCTATCGATAAATACTAGATACTAAGCTATTTTATATAGTTTTCTAAAAGTAGTACTAAAGTAGAGGAGAGTCTATAGTCGAGCTATAGAGGCAAAGCTACTATTAATACTTCCTAGGGCTAGCCTCTAATAATACCCTCCTCCTCCTATCTACTCTAGTAAGAATGCTACTATTTACTATTACTTTTTATATTATATAACTTTGCCTATTTACTTTACTTCTCTTATACTATCTGCTTCTATATAATTGCATCTAGTAACTATATATTACTCGCTATATATGTCTATTCTACTACTATTATTTACTTTATTATTATTCTATTTATTATTAGGTATATATTATTCGAATCTAGTAACTCTATTATAATAGGCTATAAGTAGTTATTTTAAGTAGGTAACTTTATTATAATTACCTATATATATCTATTTACCTACTTACTATTATTAGGTATTTATATAAATAACTCTATTACTTATATAGTTACCTTCTATTATCTTTTAACCGGATCTAGCAAATAATAAATAGCTTCCTATAATAGCTATCTATCTTCTTTATTAATTTCTCTTTTCTTTTCTAACTAACTATCTTATAGTAAGTCGATTTTATTAGCTTAGCTCCTCTCCTCTACTATCGCTTAGAGTAACTACTATATACTAACTAGTTACTACCTAGCGACTTTACTAATAAGTATACTAGCTTTACTAATACATTAGTAAGTACTCTAGTTTATTATTAGTTTCTACCTCTTTCTAATAGTTTCTAGTATCTTCTACCTACGTCTACTATATTAGTTATATAACTCTAGCTACAAATATATTATCTAGATAGTAAGGCTCGGCTACTATTACTTTCTAACTAGCCCCTACTAATATCTACTAGTCTAAGAGTTTGCGCGCTTATTAGAACTATACTAAGCTTAAAAAGAACTATCTTCCTCTATAGGTCTTTCTTAGTATTTTTTAGAAAGAGCGCGCTAACTATTAATTTTAGCCTAGCTCTATACTATAAGGTATATACTACTCTTACCTATACTAATAATACCTAGTAGTAAGTATTTTTAGGTACTATCGATTCTGGCCTAGCTAATATATTATTCTTTAGGGATACTACCTATACTAACCTCGTTAAGGTAGCTAAGGCTACAAAGGCCTTAGAGTCTTTATAGACTACTAGTCTTCTACCTAAGTAAGTTTCCTATACTCTTCTATCTTAATATACTAACTATTTCTTTAGTATAGTCGCTATATAAGTTACTACTATAGTCGCCTAGGCTATTACTTAGTAGAATCTAGTAAGTTAATTATCTATATCTATTAGTTTTTCTATACTAACTATCCTATAGAAGCTAGGCTATAGCGATCTTTTCTTTATTAGTAATAAGAACTTCGACAAGTAATCTAGAGTAGTTTCTATATTGTTTTTAGAGTATCTAGTATCTTTTAGATAGATAGTATTTAGCTTTACTCTTTCTAATTCTTCTCCTACTTTAGTAGTTAGTTTAGATTTTAAATACTCTAGAATTATAACTTATTTTATTTTATATCTAACTCTAATTTCTAAAATTATATATTTTATATTTATTTCTTTAGCCTAGCTATCTTATTATAGGCGGCTAGTAGTTTTATTATTTAGCTTAGTATCTCTATATTTGTCTTCGAATTTATCTAAAGCCTTATTATTCTCTAGTTTTTTTAAAAGTTTCTATATTAGTTTATAGTATCTACTCTATTTACTAGGACTTTCTTTTTTATTCTTTTATCTTAGTATAAAAAAATTTCTCTACTTACTACTATTATTATATATCTAGAAGAGTATAGGGGTAGGTTAGTTATTTTTAGAAAACCTAACTAGTAGTAGGTCTCTATATACTAGTTATACTAAGTTAGTATAAAAGACTAGATATATATTACTAGGAATACTAGATAAACGAAGGGAGACTAGCGAAAGAA
>JAKUDP010000018.1:0-377463 GCA_022570795.1 Sphaerulina vaccinii
CCTAAACCTTACTTTATATACTTAAATAATATTTTTATATAGTTAGCTTATACTTTTTTAGTTTATATTTTATCTACTAGTAATTAGGTTATTTATATTTTTATATTTATAAATACTTAGATTATATACTAATATCTTTTTTACTAGCTAGTACTTAGGTAATAGATTCTTTTATAAAATTATAAAGCTTTTTTTTTTTATTAGTAATTAGATAATAGCTTCTTCTAGTCTACTAACTTTTAAATTACTAATATTTTCTAGTTTATAAATTCTAGTATTATAAGCTTTTTTTTCTACTAGTACTTAGATTATAAGCTTACTTATAGGTTACTAATACTTTTTTTAACTACTAGAGCTATAGGTTATAAGCTCTATTTTTATTTTTACTATTTAGGTTATAGACTCTAAATAGGTAGCTACTACTTTTATAATCTATAGATACTTAAATTATATTCTATTATAAGTTATTAATACTTTTTTCTACTAGTACTTAGATTATAGGCTTTTATATAGGTTACTAGACTAACTTTCTTTATATTTAGATTATAGATTCTCTACTTTTTTATACTAGCTAGTACTTAGAACTTTTGAATCTACTAGTAATTAGGTTGCCTATACTTCCTTATCTATATACTTAGATAATACTTTTAAATAGATAGCCTATACTTTAGACTATATATATAGATAATACTTTTAAATAGATAATAATACTTTTTTAACTTATAAATACTTAGGTAATAGGCTTTTATATAAGTTGCCTATACTTTAATCTATAGATACTTAGGTTATAGGCTTCTAAATAGGTTGCCTATACTTTAGTCTATAAATACTAATATTATATTTTTATATAAGTTACTATTACTTTTTTACTAACCTAGATTACTAGCTCTATTATAGGCTATAAACTCTTTTTTTATTTGCTAGTAATTAGGTTATCTATACCTTCCTCTATAGATACTTAGGTAATAGGCTTTTATATAATTTACTAACTTTTTTTTATCTACTAGTTTTTAGGTAATAGGCTTTCTTTTTATCTACTTATAATCGAGTTACTTTACTTTCTTATTTATAGGTTCTTAGGCTCTAGAATAGGTTACTAATATTTTAATTTATAAATACTAGGTATAGCTTTTATATAGTTTACTAGACCGACTTTTTTTATATTTATACTTTTTTATATTAGCTAGTACTTAGGCTCTAGACTTTTAAATCTACTAGTAATTAGGTTACCTATACCTCTTTATTAATAGATCTTTAAGTTATAGGCTCTAGAATAGGTTATTAATACTTTATTTACCTACTAGTATTAGAATACTAAGTCTATAGTAGATTATAAATTTTTCTTTATTTTTAGATAATAGGTTCTATAATAGATTATATATAATAGTACCTTTCGATAGCTATTATAACTTCGAATATATATATTAATATCTATATATTTATAATCTATTATCTCGACTTTAATATATTCTTTATAGTATCTTCCTATATAGGCTTCGATTATACTAGGCTTTTCTATATCTATATTCTAACTCTAATTAATATATAAATTTTAAAACTACTCGACTATTTATATAAAATATATTTATATAACCTAGCTCTACTATATACTTTAGTTTAGTATAGTTTAGATAACTTTTTACTAAATAGAAGTAGGTTAATAGAAATAGATCTAACTCTATTAGTATAAGAAAAAAAGTTCTAGTATATTCTAAATATAGTTATTAAACTCTAAATAGATACTTTTCTTTTCTATTATATACTCTAATTCTATAATAATTTAATATATATAATACTTATATATATATACTAGAAGATAATACTATCGAGTTCTACTAGTAGTACTATAAATAATTAGAATATTAAAACTATATAAAGTATAACCTAATAAAGCTTCTATATAAGTCGAGTATATTACTAAAGCTATAAATAGCAATCTCGATATATAACTAGACCTAATCTCTATATATAAAATAGAGGTAGTACTAGTAAAAGTACTCTAGCCTAACTAACTAGATAAAAATATTCTAGCCTACTTTAGAAATCTAGAGCTAGATAAAATATAAGTAGATACTTTAAAGAATATCCTCGACTTTTTTATAAATAAAACTAAGAATATTATAGTACTATTAATATTTATATAGCGCTATATATATATCTACTAACTCTAGGTAACCTACCCGAATCTAGATATATATAATAAAGAAGCTTTCCTAAATAATTTAGAATAGTATACTTTTATATAAATTAATATTATAATAAATACTTCGGCTTTAGCTACCTAGAATAGCTATTTATATATTATCTAGTAGAACTAGAGCGCCGACTAGTTTAAAAGGATTCTAGAGGCTATCTATCCTCTACTCGAGAACCTATTCTAATTATTCTAGTAGCTACTTATTTTAATTATAGTAAACTTTAAAATAAAAGTTAGTCTCGAAAATACTATTACTATATAGTAGAAGTTAGTAGCTATATATACTAATATAGGTCTCTACTATAAGAGTATAAAGTATAGGTAGCTCCCTATAGTAATATATATTATTTCTAGTAATATCTAATTACTTATTATAAGTAAAAGGTTAGAAGAGTATAGTAGAAGAATTACCGAGGTATATTTTCTAAGTTTTAAAGAAAACTAGCTCTAACTCTAGCTATTATAGCTTATTATACTAGCGCCTATTACTTTATATATTAAAAGAAAGAAGTAATAGTAAAGTAGTATAATTTTTCTTTATAAAAAATAAGTAAAGGTAATAGAGTAGATAGCCCGAGAAAGCGACTAGAATAATTAAATAGAATTATAAGTATAAAATAAAAATAGTAAAGATCTATTTATATTATAAAAGAAGCTTCTATATAAATATAATAGTCCTATTCTATAGCTTATTATAGCGAAACTAGTAGCTAATCTATACTAGTTCGATATTAATAAGTAGTACTATAATATCTACTACTTTTTTATAGTAGAAATCTAGGTATAGATCTATAACCTATAGTATATAGTAGATAAGCTCGATACTATCGATAAGTATACTTTTAATAGCTAACCTACCTTTTTACTACTAATTAAATCTATCTCGCTAGTAGAAGAACTAGAACCTATATATAGGTAGACTATAATTATAAATAAACTAGATAGCTTAGATTAAATATATACTTATACTATTCTAGTTTAGAAGAATAATAAAAATACTAAGCTACTATAAATATATTAGAAAGACTAATCTAATATCTATAGTATAGGCCTAATAGACCTACTTTTTTATTTAGACTATACTTTTACTTTAAGTAGGTTTTATATAATACTAGGTTTTAGTCTAAACTTAGAATCTAGAAGTAGATATAGTCTCTCTAAGCTTCTATTTTAGGCTACTAGTCTAGATAGCTTAGTTTCTTATAAAATCGAAGAAACTTATAGTAGCTTAGTTAGGTAAGTTAGAGGGCTATTACCTCTTTTAGATACTAGTATAGAAAAAATTTAAAATTAGTTATTAACTTCGAAATAGATAACTTATCTAAGTAACTTTTTCTATTTTATAAATATATCTAGTTATTTATAAATATATTTTTCTATTTCTATAACTAAAGTAAGTTTTTAGTATCGATGTTTTTAATAGCTTTCTACTCTAACTCTACTAAACTCTATATCTATTTAATAATTTTTAGTAGCTTTTTCTACTTAACTATAATATACTCTATAGTTCTATTCTATACTAAATATATTTATATAGACTATCTTTCTCGACTATCTAAAGTAACTTTTAGATAGAGTATATATTATAATATAAATAGGTCTACTATATATAATTCTATATATATACTCTTTATAGTATTCTTATATATAGGTTCGCATTCTCGTACCCCTATACTACTAGTCGTATACTAGGCTATATAAATAAGTATATAGTAGTTTATAAAATATATTATTCTATTTTTAAACCTCCTAATAATAAATATATAACTCGTAATTAATATATATAGATTTCTTATATTTTAGAAAGAATATAGTTCTACTTCTAGGTTTATAGAGTTATTTAGTAGTTATATAAAAGTAGTTCGAAGTTTTATTATAGTTTTAGTAGACTACTACTTACTTATTTATATAGCCTAATATACGAACTCTAAACCGACTCGATAATTTTTAGTAATATTTAATATATAACTATAATACTTTCTATAAATATAATATATATAAAATATATTTATATCTTTTAGAACTTTTATCTACCTAAGTTTAGAGTAGTTTAGAATACTTTTACTCTATTATAACTCTACTAATATAACTATACCTTCTAGAACTAGATATATATAGTTATAATATATTCTATATAGATACTCTATTATAACTATAAGTTAGGTTATAAAGTATATTTTAGATAGAGCTATAAAAATAGATTAGTAATAGAAGTATACTATTTTTACTTTAAAGAATCTAAATATTAAATAAAATATTTAAAAAGTCTAATATTTAGAAAGTTACTATTTTTAAAGCTAAAATTTTTTTATAATCTAAAGTAGCTCTAAATAAATATAAAATAGACCTTTAAAAATACCTAAGCTATAAAAGTATACTATTTTAACTATAAAGAACCTAAATTTACTCTAAAATTTCTAAAACTTTTAGTATCTAGCCTAGTATAGATTTTAGATATATTACTTTCTTTATAACTTCTAGGTCTAGTAAATAAATATATAATAGAGCTTTAAAAATATATAAGCTATAGAAGTATACTATTTTAGCTATAAGGAATCTAAATCTTAAATAAGAACTACTCTAAGTTTAATATTTAGAAAGTTACTAATTTTTAAAAGTTAGACTTCTAAATATTTTTAATTCTATATAGATCTAGCTAGAGTAGTATACTAAAAATAATTCTAAGACTCTATTATACTAACTTAGCCCTATAGAAGTCGAATCTAAAGTAATATTTTTAAAAATTATATATCTAGCTTAATATTAATTTTTAAAGTTTTAACTTTTTTAGAATTTTTAGCTATAGTAAAAGTTTAGTAGATAGTAGTATATATATACTTCTTATAAAAAACTATACTATTTTAACTCTAAGAATTCTAAATCTAAAATAATAATTTAATAAAGTCTAGTTTTTCTAGTAAATATTAGTAGATTACTCTCTATTAGAAAAACTACCTTTTTTTTACTAGAGGAACTTAGTTCCTCTAGTATAGATATAAGTAGACCTACTATATAGCCTCCTCTATATATTACTATATAGTAGGTCGATTGCCTACTAGTAGATATACTACTAATACTTTTTTATTACTATTTAATTATAGTATATATATATATACTACTCTAAGTTAATTTAATATTTTAATTTATTAGTATATAATAGAATCTCTACTATTAGCTTACTTATACTACTAGGTACTAAAAACTTATTTTACTATAATATTATACTAGGCTATAACTAAATTTTATTAGTAATAGATTATATCTAATTCTATAGTACTTTATACTACTTACTTTATATATAACTATATATATAACTAGGCTATATTATAATATAATACTTTTTATATATAATAATTTACTATTTATATAAATAGTAGAAATATTTAGTAGCTATTATAAATTTCTATAATAACTTCTAGCTTTATATAAATAGGTACTTAGATTACTAGTACTTTTACTCTACTTACTTTTTAATTACCTAGTTCTTAGGTTACCCTCTTTTATAAGTTACTAACTTTTAGGTTTATATATATAAATAATACTTTTATATAAGTTACTATACTTCTTTATCTATATACTTAGATAATACTTTTAAATAGATTACCTACTATATACTTAAATAATACTTTTAAATAAGTAATAATACTTTTTTAACTTATAGGTATTTAGGTTATAGGCTTCTAAATAGATTATCTATATTTTAGTTTATAGATACTAATATTATATTCTTATATAGGTTACTATTACTTTTCTACTTATTTAGATTACTAGTTCTATTATAGGCTATAGACCTTTTCTTTATCTACTAGTAATTAGACTATTTATACTTTTTTATTTATATATTTAAATAATACTTTTAAATAGATAGCTTATATTTTAGACTATATATATAAATAATACTTTTTTAATCTATAAGTACTTAGATTATAGGCTTTTAAATAGATTACCTATATTTTAATCTATATATTTAGATAATACTTTTAAATAGATTATTTATACTTTAGTCTATATATCTAGATAATATTTTTATATTATTAATTTATATTCTTTTAGTTTATATCTTATCTACTAGTAATTAGATTACTTATACTTTTATATTTATAAATATTTAAGTTATAAGCTAATACCTTTTTTACTAGCTAGTACTTAGATAATAGATTCTTTTATAAGTTATAGAGCTTTTTTTTTATTATTAGTACTTAGGTAATAGCTTTCTCTAGTCTACTAATACTTAGATTACTAATATTTTCTAGTCTATAAGTTCTAGTATTATAGGCCTTTTTTTTTACTAGTATTTAGATTATAGGCTTACTTATAAATTACTAATACTTTTTTTAACTACTAGAACTATAAGTTATAAGCTTTTTTTTTATTTTTACTATTTAGATTATAGACTCTAAATAGATAGCTACTACTTTTATAATCTATAGATACTTGAATTATACTCTACTATAAATTATTAATATTTTTTTCTACTAATATTTAGATTATAGACTTTTATATAAGTTACTAATATTTCTTTTAACTACTAGAGTTATAGGTTTTCTACTTTCTTATACTAGCTAGTACTTAGGCTCTAGACTTTTAAATCTACTAGTAATTAGATTACCTATACCTCTTTATTAATAGGTTTTTAGATTATAGGCTCTAGAATAAGTTATTAATACTTTATTTATCTACTAGTACTAGAATACTAGGTCTATAGTAGATTATAAGCTTTTTTTTATTTTTAGATAATAGATTCTATAATAGATTATATATAATAGTACTTTTTAATAGCTATTATAACTTCGAATATATATACTAATATTTATATATTTATAATTTATTATTTTAACTTTAATATACTTTTTATAGTATCTCTCTATATAGGCTTTAGTTATATTAAGCTTTTCTATATCTATACTCTAACTCTAATTAATATATAAATTTTAAAACTATCTAACTATTTATATAAAATATATTTATATAATCTAGCTCTACTATATATTTTAGTTTAGTATAGTTTAGATAATCTTTTACTATATAGAGGTAGGTTAATAGAAATAGACCTAACTCTATTAGTATAGAAAAAAAAGTTCTAGTATATTCTAAATATAGTTATTAAACTCTAAATAGATATTTCTTTCCTCTATTATATACTCTAATTCTATAATAATTCGATATATATAATACCTATATATATATACTAGAAGATAATACTATCGAGTTCTACTAGTAGTACTATAAATAATAAAAATATTAAACTATATAAAGTATAATCTAATAAAGCTTCTATATAAGTCAAGTATATTACTAAAGCTATAAATAGTAATTTTAATATATAACTAAATCTAATCTCTATATATAAAGTAGAGGTAGTACTAGTAAGAATACTCTAGCCTAACTAACTAGATAAAAATATTCTAGCCTACTTTAGAAATCTAGAGCTAGATAAAATATAAATAGATATTTTAAAAGATATTCTCGACTCTTTTATAAATAAAACCGAGAATATTATAGTACTATTAATATTTATATAGCGCTATATATATACCTACTAACTCTAGGTAATCTACCTAAACCTAGATATATATAGTAAAAAGGCTTTTCTAAGTAATCTAAAATAGTATACTTTTATATAAATTAATATTATAATAGATATTTTAGCTTTAGCTACCTAGAATAGCTATCTATATATTATCTAGTAGAACTAGAGCGCTAACTAGTTTAAGAGGATTCTAGAGGCTATCTATCTTCTACTTAAAAATCTATTCTAATTATTCTAGTAGCTACTTATTTTAATTATAATAAACTCTAAAGTAAAAGTTAGTTTCGAAAATACTATTACTATATAGTAGAAGTTAGTAGCTATATATACTAATATAGGTCTCTATTATAAAAGTACAAAGTATAGGTAGCTTTCTATAGTAATATATATTATTTTTAGTAATATTTAATTACTTATTATAAGTAAAAAGTTAGAAAAGTATAGTAGAAAAGTTACTAAAATATATTTTCTAAATTTTAAAAAAAACTAGCTTAGACTCTAGCTATTATAGCCTATTATACTAGTATCTATTACTTTATATACTAAGAGAAAGAAGTAATAGTAAAGTAGTATAATTTTTTTTTATAAAAAATAGATAAAAGTAATAGAGTAGATAGCTAAAAAAAGTAATAAGAATAACTAGATAGAATTATAAATATAAAATAAAAATAGTAAAAATCTATTTATATTATAGAAAAAGTTTCTATATAGATATAATAGTTCTATTCTATAGCTTATTATAATAAAACTAGTAGCTAATCTATACTAGTTTAATATTAATAAATAGTACTATAATATCTACTATTTTTCTATAGTAGAGATCTAGATATAGATTTATAGCCTATAGTATATAGTAGATAAGCTTAATACTATTAATAAATATACTTTTAATAGCTAATCTACTTTTTTACTACTAATTAAATCTATTTTACTAGTAGAAGAACTAGAACCTATATATAGGTAGACTATAATTATAGATAAACTAGATAGTTTAGATTAAATATATATCTATACTACTCTAGTTAAAAAAAATAATAAAAATACTAGGCTACTATAAATATATTAGAAGAACTAACCTAATACCTATAGTATAGGCCTAATAGACCTACTTCTCTATTTAGACTATATTTTTACTTTAAGTAGGTTTTATATAATACTAGATTTTAGTCTAAACTTAGAATCTAGAAGTAGATATAGTCTCTCTAAGCTTCTATTTTAGGCTACTAGTCTAGATAGCTTAGTTTTTTATAAAATTAAAAGAACTTATAGTAGCTTAGTTAGGTAAGTTAGAAAGCTATTATCTTTTTTAGATACTAGTATAAGTAAAATTTAAAATTAGTTATTAATTTTAAAATATATAACTTATTTAAATAACTTCTTCTATTTTATAAATATACCTAGTTATTTATAAATATATTTTACTATTTCTATAACTAAAGTAAGTTTTTAGAGTTAAAATCTTTAATAGCTTTCTACTCTACTAAACTCTATATCTATTTAATAATCTTTAGTAGCTTTTTCTACTTAACTATAATATACTCTATAGTTCTACTCTATACTAAATATATTTATATAAATTATTCTTTTTAACTATTTAAAATAACTTTTAGATAAAGTATATATTATAATATAAATAGATCTACTATATATAATTCTATATATATACTTTTTATAGTATTTTTATATATAGGTTTATATTCTTATACCTCTATACTACTAGTTATATATATAAACTCTAAACTAACTTAATAATTTTTAGTAATATTTAATATATAACTATAATACTTTCTATAAATATAATATATATAAAATATATTTATATTTTTTAGAACTTTTATCTATCTAAGTTTAGAGTAGTTTAAAATACTTTTACTCTATTATAACTCTACTAATATAACTATACTTTCTAGAACTAAATATATATAGTTATAATATATTCTATATAGATACTCTATTATAACTATAAGTTAGATTATAAAGTATATTTTAAATAAAAGTATTTTAGTAATCTTTTTATATACTATTTAATAGTATAAATAGCTTTTAGTACTTTTTTCTAATTTTACTAACTAGAAAAAAAATCTTTTAGTACTTCTAATAACTAGCTATAAATAATAAGTTATAAGCCTAGGTTAGTACTACTATATTTTTTATAATCTAATTATAAAAAAAAAGTAGCTATAAAATATTTAAAATATTTATAAGTATTTATATATAGCTTTTAGTTTATAATAGTAGAAGTAGTAGTACTACTAAAAATATTAAGCTTAAAAAAGTAAAAAAAATAGCTTAAGCTATAGCTATATAAAAAAAAATAGTAGTAGTAGTAACTATATTAGAAGCCTATAAGTAAAAATAGATATATAGAAAATAGATATATTTTCTATATTTAGAAATAAAAAATAATATACTTTTATATAAAAAAAAAAAACTTTTTTTATAGTTATAATATAAATTCTAAATTATAACTAGATATAGAATTCTATAAACTCTAGCTAAAAAATTAAAAATAGTAATATAGCTATATATAGAATTGTAGCTAGCCTAGCCTATAGCTAAACTCGAAATATAGAAAAAAAAAGATATTAAAATAAAATAGCTAGATAAAAGCTATTTTAAATTAGAAAAAAAAAATTATAATAGAAAGTTAAAAAAAATATTATAGTAACTTAAAATATACTAAACCTACTATTAGCTTATAATACTTAAAAAACTATATTTTCTATTCTAGATATAAGCTTCTAAATCTAGTACTAGAAAATTTACTAACTTTTAAAAAATAAATTTAAAAAATAGAATAGCTTAGTTTATACTAAGTATACTATAATTAGAAAAGAAATAATATTTTAGAAACTAACTAATTCTCTAGCTACTTTTAGAAGCTTAATACTTTATATTAAAAAAAGTTATAACTTTACTTTTATTATAAAAAATAGTTTTAGAAAGTTCTAAATAGAAAAATACTATTATAATATATTTTTTTAATTTTCTTATACTAGTAAGTATATACTACTAGCTAGAGTAGAATCTATTTTTAAAAAAATATTTAATTTAAAAAAAATAAAAAAGTAATTCTAAAAAAAAAAAAAAATATAATACTTTTATAAATTAGAAAACTTTTCTATTTTTATTTATTTTATTTCTAAAATAGGTTAATTATTCCTATTCTAAATACCTATTTATAAAACTATAATAGATATTTAGAATAAATTATCTAGGTTAGTAAAGAGACTATATTCTATACTAATAAAAAATAATTTAAAATAATAGTTTAGAAAAATAAAAAAAAAATTTAAAAAAAAAATCTATTCTATACTATTAAAACTAAAATAAGTATACTAACTACTTTAAAAATATAGTATAAAGTAATCTAGTAGATATTTTTATATATAGAAAAGAATAATAAAAAGCTAGTTTTAGAATTATAAACTATAAAAAATATTTAGAAAAAGCTAAAAAAGAAATATATAAATAACTAAGTAAAAGAAAAAAAAACTTATAAAATAGTATTTTAGTTTCTAGAAGATAGAAGAAATAAGTATTAATACTATATAAATATATTTTTAAATACTTAGAAAAGAAATTAAAGCTATCTAATTTAAAATAGCTAGAGTATTTATTTAGAAAATAAAAATATAAGTACTTTTATTAGAGCTTTTAAACTAGTAGTTAACTATTAGAGATACTATTAATAGATAGCTATTACTATTATTTAAAAGTATTTTTTTTTTTAAAAAAAAAGTAAATATACTAGTTAGTAGTATATCTATTACTTTTATAGCCTAAGTAGTATTATTAAAAAAAATATTATTTTAAAAAAAAAAAAAAAAAGTTTTAAAAAAAAAAAAAATATAAGCTATATAAATAGAATAATTACTATATAATATACTACCTATTTCTAGATATAGTTTATAGAATTATTAAGTTAGTATCTAAAAGTAAGCTTATAGATACTAAAGCTCTAGCTTTAGTTATATATAATTAAAATAATAACTAGAAAAAAAAAAAATTAGATAAATCTAACTTACTATTAAAAAAAGTATTAGAATATAATACTAAATTAGATCTATCTAAGCTAGCTAACTAAGTAAAAAGTATTTTAGTAACTTTTTTATATACTATTTAATAGTATAAATAGCTTTTAGTATCTTTTTCTAACTTTACTAACTAGAAAAAAAGTTTTTTAGTACTTCTAATAACTAGCTATAAATAATAATTTCTAATATTTTATAAAAGCTTAGAAAATTTTAATATACTATAAACTATAACTTATATAGTTTTTCTATCTAGCTATATAAAATATAGCTATATATATCTATTTACTTATAGAATTTACTAAGCTAGAGCTATATATTCTTTATACTATACTACTCTAATTTAAGCTTTATATAGTATATATAGTTTAT
Organism: Sphaerulina vaccinii; assembly: GCA_022570795.1. Lineage (NCBI taxonomy): Eukaryota > Fungi > Ascomycota > Dothideomycetes > Mycosphaerellales > Mycosphaerellaceae > Sphaerulina > Sphaerulina vaccinii. The sequence goes on from JAKUDP010000018.1 coordinate 12,134, forward strand.
ATCTAGAAGAAAATTTATAAAGTATATATTATTCTAAATTAATAGAAGTACTATAAAAGCTAGCTAGTTCTAGTAGTCTATATATACTATATATACTATATTATTTATATTATTATATATTACTAGAAGTACTAAAAGAATTTCTAGGTCTAATAGAAGTATTACTTTATTCTAGAAATAGATATTTAATAGAATTATATATACTAAAAGGAATAGAATAAATTATTCTATATTAATATAAATTAGAAATAGAGTATTACTATATAGAACTTAGTAGAACTTTACTACTTCTATTTTCTATTATAGGATTTAGTAGCACTCCCTAATATCGAGCGGTGTCCTGCGTTCTTTGTGGATTTCTGCCCGTCCGCGCTGCTAATATCTCCATCGGCAGGGGATCGCGATCTCGATAGAGCTTTGCCCTGCAAGATGGACAGCTGTTGTGCTCCTTCGCCCACGTGTACAGGCAACTCCCGCAGAAGTCATGCCCGCACTCGGTCGCGAACATACCAGTCATGGTCGCTTCACAACAGATCGGACATTGGGCTCTTTTCTTGATATTTCGATTCCTGCGCTGTATGGTACTCAGGTAGCCGTCGCGGCTTGTGACATGGCGATTCGTGGTTGCCATGTTGATGTCGTGGCTGGGCAGTTGTTGCATATGGTGGTGCCGGACTCTGGCGACGTCGCGACGGTGCCTATTGTGGTGTCGATGGCTTTTTCGGATGATGTTTCGAATCTGTTGGTGTAGATGCTCACATACTGTGTTGATAAAATGTTCTGGAGAGTAGAATAGTTCGTCTAGTTTTTCCCATCGAGAAGGCATGTCTTGAATTTATCTGGGAAGAGGTTTCAGCAGCCAAAGAGAGTTACTTATGGGCCTTGATACTTATCCCGTTGAACCAAGCCGTAGAACAGCCAGCTGTTATGTATAAGTCTGCCTATGCCTGAGGCCGCTGGAAAGGTCCATATGCCAAGTCAGCATGTATGTACAGCACGAAAGGCAAGTCGCACCTATCCCGGCTTCGAACATCCACGGGATGTTGGCTTAGGCAATATGGCTGAAGCCTTCATGTTCCAGATGCTATTCCTGCTCACCGTCGCCACCCCTCGGGCTCAGCTTACGGCACTATCGCCTTCTGCTGTAGCACTCGGGAGCCACCCGCGACTGGCTTCCGCAACTTCATCTCGCTGTCGCCTGGTATCACTCATCATGCTTCCTCGATTCCAAAGTCCATGTCCTCATTATGCTTCACGTCCCACCCTGCTTCTTCTCCCACTCCTCAGGCGTAAAACACTTCGGCGTCCAAGCATGTATAGCAGCAATCTCAGCCTTCAGCGCAGCATTCACCAAACGATGTCTTGCTAACGTAGTCTTCTTCGCAAATTGAGGTGAGACGATGATCGCTTCGTACATTTGACCGCAGCCGCCTACATCAACAACATCAGCATTTCTATACCACATCTTCACCTCTCCGCTATGGAGAATGGAGTGGCTTCGCACCTGAAAGATCGGCAATATCAACATGCTGTGCTCCCAACTTTCCCGTCAACGCTGTTCGTAACGTCTCGGGCGTGACTCCTGAAGTATGCTGATTCTGTTCAGCTTCGAGACCAGTTCGTGCAGACATGATGAAGTCAGGTTTATCGTGGTAGCCGGTTGTGGTAGTAGAAGCTCGTCGTCGCTTGTGAGTAGCATCAGGCATATCGTGAGGTTGGTACAAGAGGACCTACCTACCTAGGTGATCCCGGTTATCAGATCGACTGACGCAGTGTCGAAGTCTAATCAGATGGAGCTAAGTACAGTACGCGAGTTTCTGGATACGTCCACTTCACTTCTCTCTGTTTATATTCTGCAAGACACGCAAGACACGTACATGTTCTTACAACGCTTTTCAACCAAAATGGCGCACTCGACAGTGTCGTCTCCCTACAGTAGGGCAGTCGTCAATGCTATGCGTTGTCTCTATCCCGAAGCACTCGCAGACAAATCCTTCGACAATACCGGTCTCTTACTCGAATCACCTTTCGATCCGCTACGAAGGAATATGAACTCCGTGCTTCTCACTGTAGATCTCACAAAAGCAGTTGCAGACGAGGCGATTGAGAGACAAGACAGCGTCATCATCGCATATCGTGCGTATACCACCATTCACCATCTGTGAGGACTGGACTGACCAGACAGAGATCCCATCATCTTCAGAGGTCTCAAGAGCTTAACTTTAGCCGATACACAACAACAAACTCTCCTCCGTCTTGCAGCAGAAGGAATCAGCGTGTACAGTCCTCACACAGCCATAGATTGCGCCAAAGGTGGATTGGGAGATTGGTTGGCAGATATAGTAACAGGAACACCAACCTCCAACCCTCCATCTGACCTCGAAGCCGAATCGCCTACGAAAGAACAAACACCGAAGTCCGAAGCGTTGGACGTGCCGTCCCGACCGACATACATGCTCCAACATCATCCCTCTCAACTCGACTTGAAAGACAATGATCGCGCGCTGAAACTGGGAGATGAAGGACACAAGAGATATCCGATCACGAAGACTTCAGGTGTTGAGGGACATGAAGGCGCAGGAATGGGACGAATCATTCGCTTTGCTCAGCCGGTGCCGCTATTGGAGATTATAGATCGCATTGGGCTGGGGATGGGCTCACCGAAAGGGTTCCCGATCGCAGTACCGCAGGGTAAGCAGGCGAGTGATATGATGATCAGTTCTATAGCACTGTGCGCTGGATCTGGCGGAGGCCTGTTCAGTCAAGCAGAGAAGAATGGCGAGGATGTGGACTTGTACTTCACTGGAGAGTTGTCACACCATGAGGCTCTTGCTGCGATTGAGAAGGGGAAGTGTGTCGTGATGCTGTTCCACTCAAACACTGAAAGAGGTTTCCTGCATAGTGTGCTAAAGGGACAATTGGAGAAGGCTGTGAATGAGGAGTGGAAGACGATAAGAACTGAGGAGAAGCAAAAGGAGGGTGTAAGTGAAGACTATCTGGAAGTGCTCAATGATGAGTCCAGTGAGATCCATGTCAGTGAGGTTGATCGTGATCCTTATGGGATCATGATCAGCAAGGATGAGGTTTGAGAGGACGGAGAACAGATGATTCGACCCATACACGGCCACAGCTACGAATATGCCGTTGGCGACGATACGCAAGCGCAGAGGACGTTCAGACCAACGTCGAAAGCCGATCCTTGACGCATCTTTTCACAGAAGCATGCTGCAGGATCAGGAGCTAGGCGAAGTGCCAGGGGATCATGGTAATGAGAATGCATACCGGGAAACTATCGAACGCCAGTAACCCGATACATCAGCACTCCCTAAGCGATATTCTTGCATTACATAGAACGCTAATCCATGTTCAAGCAGCTCTCCTCATGACTGGAAATGCCATTCAGCTCGAGGGCGAGACAACCTAAATGAGTCCTCAGGCATTCGTGCATGGCCCGGTGGGGCTTTGTTCCTGCTCAGCCTCCTTCACTGCCGCCTTCAGATATACCACCACAAGAACATCGGTCTCCTCATCTATCTGAACATCGAGATATCTGACAAAGGCATCCCCGGCTGCCGCAGTGCATCGCAGGCTTTCGAAGCTCAGGATCTGTAAACGTTCCGCTGCTCATTGCCAGACTTATGGACATCTCGATTGTATGAAAGTGACAATGAGTGGCAACGAGCCCAACGTGAATGGCAAAAGAGTAAGAGTTGATGGAAATCGAGACGAAACGAATGGGAAGAGAGTCAAAGCAAATGGGAGTGCCGGTCTACAATACCTCTACGACCCACTACCCGGCCCACGATGGACACGGATCCTGATCCTGGAACCTGCTGAGCACTTGGACGATCCGCTTACTGGTCGACTGGAACTCGTGGATCTGGGCGGTCCTCTACCTTCACTGCCAGTTCAAGATTGGGGCAGTCAAGATGGCTACAAATTGGTCTATTATAATTCAATCATAGCTTCGAGGAGACAGCGGTATCACGCCCTTTCCTACAGCTGGGCCACAGAAGATGGCGATGGCTCGCTCAACTACAGCATACAGCTTGACGGCACATCAATCGGAATCACCCAAGACCTAGCTGAGGGACTCTATCAAATCCGGAGCACGTCAGGTACGCATCGACTCTGGGTTGATGCAGTATGTATCGACCAAAGCAACCCAGTTGAGCGTGGGGCCCAGGTCTCTATAATGTTCGATATTTATAGATTGGCTGGAAAAGTCATCGCATGGTTAGGCCATGGTAACTCGGAGAAAGAAGATCATGATTGTTGGCAAATATTGTACCGCTGGGCGCAAGCTTTGATGTGTGTGAGCACCATTTTGTCTGCTCCAAACGATACGCCCCAGGGAGAACAGAATAGGCTGGCAGTATTCCGGGCACTTGACTGCATATGAAACATACAGGGTACCTGCACATTGCGTAATTGCCGATGCCAAACACCTCCAGCAACCACGATGCCCATGATTGACATCGACGATGAGGATCGGTTAATGTCCATGATCGATCGACGAGGTTACTTCGACGCATGGTGGAGAGCAGCGAAGCTAGATGCCAGGAAAGCTGACAGTTTCTTTGCTAAGATTCGTACCGCGTTGTCAATCTGTTACCGCAGGTATTGGACTCGTCGCTGGGTGATACAGGAGAACATACCTCATGTCATGACGGCAAGTGACAGCACAGGAGAACTTCGATGGGGACGATATGCTACGTCAACGGCCGCCATGTGGAAACTGCTAGAGAGTTTGGGAGACCTCCTCAAGATGTGTTGCAATGACTCAGGCTCTGGAAGACTGATCATGCGACGGTCGATGACTCCGCAATACTGTTCACGTCGATGCGCACGCGTATTTCCAGGACATGCCCACGTCTCAATCGATTTGAGCGTGACACAAGGCTTCCCAACTTGATTGTGACACATTCAGACACTCGGTGTACCGATGCCCGCGATAATCTCTACTCACTTATCTCGATCGATCCGAATTATGGTATAGAGGCAGATTACACAAGCTCTGTGGAAGACACATACATTGCATTCGCCCGCAAGATGGTGGGGGGGCGCGAATTCTGGATCCTGGTCCTCGCTGCATATATGCGCGGTAACTCCGATTTACCATCATGGGCTCCTGATCTCAGTACAGCACTGCCACCGCGAGTCGGATACCCACTCACATCAGACATCAAGCTCGAGGACGGCATCGTCAAGGACAGAAAGCTTATTCTGACTGCGTACTGGATTGGTTCCGTCGCCAGCGTGAGCTTTTCAAGAATAGACTCAATGGTCATCTTGCCTGATGGCCTCGAAAACCTTTATTCATACGCCAGTCATCTGCCCGATAGCCTAAGTGTCAATACCATGGGCTGCCCGGATAGAGTAGTCGAGCCTGGAGACTGTCTGTTCGCAGTGACGCACGAAGTCTGGCATGAAGCGGTGCTCTGGCTCCGACCCTTGGACAACGTTACCTCTTACTTTAGGCTTGTTGGAGCGTGCGCCATTGAGAAATTGCAAGAACTTGGTTACAGCGAACTGAAGGACTACCGCCTGAAGGCAAGCAGCAAGAAAACTATCACTATCGTTTGAGTATGCACGAATAAGTGGTGCAGTATATGCCAGATGGTATGTCCTAGATTCCAGCAGCTATTCTGTGGGCCGATATACTGGAGCTCATAATCTTGATATCTAAGATGTGGCTGCCCCTCCACTCGATATCGAAAGCTACGTATCTCTAGCGAGCATTCGCAAGACCTCCCGCGTTCCTTGATACAGACTTTCTGAATGCAAGACACTCTACAGCTGCACGACTTCCAACGCCCAGGTTCCAGATGAGGTATTATGGCGGGGATGATGCAGAAGCTGCATGCCGCGGGCATGTGCAGCTGTCAGCAAACAGCGGGAGATGATCTTGCAGCAGCGACGCGATCATGGTATCTAATGCTCTATAGCTGTACTACAAAACTCACAAACATGACACAGGAGGTACTCGTACCAGAACGACGACATGCGAATATGCTAGTGTGGCCCGATTCCAGTGTATGCAGCCTCCATCTCGTAGCGCTCGATCGATGAATCTTTGCACAAACGCAGCACTGGTCGCAAGAACAAAGCACAAGAATGTTTGACACATTTAGACTTTAACGCTTAAATCGTTTAGACTAAAAAGCTAAACAGGTTTTACCTTAATCCTAAGTGACACTATCAAAGAGCCTGTTTGCGCGGCTTCGTGCATGACATGTCGTCAACAAGCATGGCCTTCATACTCCACAACGTTGTGCTACTTAACAAAGTTGAAGGGCTGTGCGTCAAGACTTTTGATATAGATCTCTAGGACTGCGCAGGACTCTCCATTACAGTTCACACTCAATTTGACCCAGAGAAGCGGCACTCAGAGATCATGGAGTCCAGGTATAATGATGTGTAGACTCAACTAGTCTACCTCGACCGTTACCCGCTTGACTTTCCTCATGATGCAGTCTCGCAAGATCAATTGCTGGCCACGCGTATCGCCTCGAACAAAATCATATCGACGACCTTCCAGCGATCGGAGCCTCGCACCATCGCTGCCCCATGCTTTTTGAACAGTGAGCCCTGCCATGGACTTGCCTTGCCATTCGGAGTACTGCGACAGTCGCGACTCAATCATATCCACCAGGCCATCCACTCTCTCGAATGCCTCCAGCGACAGAGGGAGTGAGTCCTTGCCAACCAACAGCACGAACGAGATGCCGGCCAAAGCCTGCCTCACGTCGTCTCTGCTTCGGTCGTGGTGCACAGGGTCAGCAGGCTTCGCGAACGCGTGTCATGCGCCGGCCCGCGGAGAGACGAACACATCAACTTCTACCTCTCGCACGCTCTCCTCAACGCAGGCCCGGACTAGGAGCCCAAAATCGCTCTCGTCGCCTCGCAGCTTGCACTTGACCAGATAATCCCTCGAAACTAAGTGGCGGTCCCCGTTGCCGTCTACCAAAGACAAGATTCGCAAGCCTTTTACCCGCTTCGCATGCCACTTGGGTAAGTCCTTGATCCTGGACTCAATTGAGAGCGCAAGATCCTCTCCGCTGTAGCAATCGCTCAATGGGAGAAGACGCAGATCTTTCGGAAAGCTCTGCGGCAGTACCAGTGTAATGCTATTGTCAAGCAGTACGGCATCGAGTTCATCCAGACTTGTTGTCGAATGTATCTTGAACGGAGCCGGGTCCTCAATTGTCGAAGCCTTCGGAGAGATCTTGGACTTCTTGCTGGCTACGGAACCCGATTCTGAGCTTGGGTCGTGCGCTGTTCTCTTCCTCCTGACCACCGATGTCGACGCTGAGGCAGGATCATCCTCGGTCAGGTCGACGGTACTCTTTCGATCAGCAGCTGGGTGTATACGCCCAAGGGCAGGAACAGGCTTGGCACGCTCCACAGGAGCAATTTCAACCATTCTCCTAGTGCCCACGACTGCACCTTGTACACTGCTCGATGAGAGGCCGCGGCGATCGCGGACGAAAGCCATGAGCATGGCCTAGACGTCGTGAGGCATCTCGTCGATCTCAAGACGGATTCCCTCGTGATGCTTGAAATTCTCCCAGTGGCATGTGAGTGTGAGCTCGAGTACGTCGAGCTCTGCTCTGGTCATTTTGCTTACAGCCTCCGCCACCTGGCTCTTTTCCGCCGTGGTGAAGAGCGGAATTTTTGAGAACGCTTCTTTGACTTTGTTCTCCCTCCAAGCGTGGTCCAGTAAAGAAATGCTGCCTCTTGCACCCGCCCACTTGCCCAACTCATGCTGCATGCATGCTTGGTAATTCTTCAGTAGACTAGCACATGTTAGCATGAACCACGTAACAAGAGTACAGTGCATCATCTCACATGGCACGTTCCTTCTCTACCGAGAAGTGTAGACCACCATACGTTCCATCGTCCGGCCACGAGGTTGCGCCGATGCGATAAAACATCTGCGTCGTTCTCTTCGAAATGGTCTCATCACTCATTATGCGGACCTTGCCGAGCTCAGGAAAAGCGCTCGCGATCTCCCACACACCAAGTTGGAGGAGCTCCAGAGGCCATCCTGCCTTCGCGATGGCTCTTGGAATTGTTGGCCATAGTTCTGGTACTCCAAGCACGCGAAGTGCCTCCTGTACAGCTGCCATGTTTCTGGATGTGATAGTAACCGTGGATCGTTCGATATGCTGCTTTGCGTTGCAAGATGACAGTTGGTGAGTAGGCGAGCTGTTCACTTCAGCATAAGTGCGAACAACGAATCGTGGCTCCTGGTGGGCTCCAACTGGAAAACAGGCCGCACAAAGCCGGATGACCCGACTTGGATGGGGCTTACAAACAACCAAACCACAAACGTAGCGTCGTATGATTGCTGTCGTTTGTTCGCCGTTCTGTATGCGTTCAGGCCTGGTCTCACAATGACGCTGTTCATTCAGGCCATCTGCATTGCCTGCTCAAGACAGGGACACTTTCTGTCGATCAAAGCATGTCCCCTGCTCCGATATGCCAGATCCCGTGAGAGTATTCTTCTGCCCACTTTTCACCTCTGCGCTGGCTTCTGACTGGCTTAAGGCACTTACATCGATTCGGCCAAACGTAGGCCGTACTTTTGCATACAGAATTTGTCTGAGCGTTGTGGAGTAGTTCGACCCCCATCACAACAACAAAGCGACATATCTGACCACACCGATCAATCAGGATTCACATCTTGTCGCAAAAGGCATCATCGTTCGTCTTTCACATACTACCGAACCGTAGCTCACTCTGCCTCTTGCCTTGTTCCAACCCCGACACATTGTCAAGTGCTCAGAAAGTCATGAAGCAACAGAGCGATCACGTTCTCTCGCGAAAGCTCAGGTTCTCTGCTGAAGAGGTTTACAAGCGCCGTCAGAACGTGGGACCACTCCCGCCCATGTGGGCTGCGATGTCGAGACTCATCGAAGACCACGGAACCAATCATCTCGTCACCCCCGACGGCCGTCGCGACTTTTTGCGTGCTGCCGAAGCACTCGTCGATGAACATGGGCCGTTTGTATGGCCCTCGCCATCAATGATAGATCGGAGTGGCTGATGGATGCCACTGCATCTGACAACACTTCGAGGGATCTTTATCCCCGAGATCTTTACTACTCAGTTAAAGCGGATCGAAAGAGGTGAATACACCTGTGTCAAACTCGCCACCAAATCGCTGACTGTGGGCCAGAATTCGCGACCTATTTGTGCAATGGGTTGAGGGTAAGTGTGACAGACGACGTTACCACCGCCGCTCCCGCGGGGAGACTCCAACAAATACTCGTCGCAATCCGCCAAGCAAAAGGCGCAAGGTCGTCAAGGAAGGAGGACCATTTGTCGTCATTGATAGCGAGGACGACGACACGTCTGTCGGATGGTCGGAAGCCGATGCTGATGACAGTAGCGAGTGTGATGCCACATCCAGCAGTGAGTCTCAACGCTTCTCAAATCCAACCAGGCCGCTCGTCGTGCTCGCGTTTGCTTCAGAAAAGCTGGTACTGAACGATTCTGCAGCTGTGCCGCCGTCAAAGCGCCCCATGGCCGGCTCGACGGCCAGAACTCCAAATCTGCGATCATGGACGCAAGAAGGTCGGAACTCTCGTCGCTCGATTGAGCCCGCCTCAGGTTCGACGCAGAAGCAACAGCGCGAGTCCTTCGCTCTATCCAACCGCGACCTTTCGCCGGCCACTGAAGGAACAATGCTTCCTACGTCAGCCCAGCATCGAAGTGCCCAGAGTTGGGCGCATTACGGATGGTCGGCGGAAGGCCCTACCATGGTCTTCCTTGATGGTCAGCGCAAGAGCACTCGCGCGAACAAAGGCCGACACTCCGACGCCAGACGCCAGTCAACAAACTTGAGCTCACCGCTCGAGCGCGCTACCGAAGTATCTGGAGCCAATTATGTTCATTCCGCTCGGGGCGAAAAGGAGCTCGACAGCGAAGAGGAGTATCAAGAATCGGAAGCCAGCAAGAAGACTGCACTTCTGAGAAAGATGTTGAGCTACGATGCTCTATTCGCAGCGCAGCAGAGCGCTCCTGACGGACCTGCCGCAACTTGGTTCGACTTGATGCCGCGGACCCTTGTTGACGTACAGCGTCCGCCCACAACGTCGCCCACTGCGGTTCCACCTGCTGTCACCAGTGCTGTTCCCGTGGAGCAACATGCCGCCTCAAGTGTTGTTTCAGCATCCATTCAGCGACAGAGTACAGAACCAACATTGGCTACCGCGAGGACTGGGCTTCCACCCTCTGTCACCCCTAGTCGCGAAACGAAGGACACGGACCCAGCGCCAGGACGCAAGAAACTCGTACTGCCAACTTCCAGTGGACGAGAATCCTATATTTCCCAGCCATCGAGCGATCGAAGAGGTACTCGTTCCGCCCGACACGATGCAGCAGTGCAGATCAAGCCGCCGCAGCATCTTTCAACCTCTGTCGAGACGCATGCCCGTGTTGCCCGAGCCCAACAGGCCCTTCCGGTGTCTCAATTTACGGCGAGCGAACTGACGTCAACCACGCATCCCAGCTTTGACGACGTGAATATCGTCATCAGCTGGAGCGGCGAGGTCGATGAGACCGGATACACTATGATGGAGGACTGTGCGAGTGTGGAGGCGTTCTTCAGTCTCATCGACGACCAGATGCCAGATGAGCTGGCAGCCCGAGGTAAACGCGCCGAGCAGGTGAAGGTGAGGGCATTGGGCAACGGCATCGTGGCCAACTTGGACTGCCGAATACGTCGTAACGAAAGGCTCGGTCGTGGCAGTCTCCAACAGATACAGAAGAAGTTGAGGGCACGAACCGGTGAGGTGCAATTGAATGTTGAAGTGGTGGAGTGTAATGCAGACAGCCACGTGGTGTCGTCGGAGATTGGAGCGCAATGAACTCGAGCTGTCGCTGTACAAGACTTTTCCTGAAGTAGTCGCCGGAATCTTTTTAAGAAACAACTTCAGCTAAAAGTAAGTATTTACAGCCGGTGTAAATATTTACGCCAACCGAAAGACCGAGATAGAATGTGCTGCCCGATGAGATTCTGTATGCTTCCACCTCCTGTCCAGGCTCTGCCTCTCCTCGTGAAAACATTCTCATTGCAACATTGTTTCAGTTCCCTAAGTCGCTGTTCGCATGAACAGTATACCGCATTTCGAAAGTCTCCAAGGAATGGGTTGGACTTTCGGGCAGTATCGCACAAAGCATCAGTGGAGCAGCAAGGCATCAGAAGCTCGGATAGTGATCACGAATGTTCACAATCCTGTTTTCCGGATCTTCAATGTTGCGTAAAGTTGGTTGCGAGAAACCTCAGCACGCCATTGCAGAATATGTTTCCGACTCTGATCATATCATCGCGGACATATCCCACGGGTGAGCGCCGCATGGTCGCCCAGGTTGCCTTCGTCGTGGCGGCGCAGGTTTAGGGAGGATACCTAAGATGCAGGATGCAGGATGCAGGATGGAGGATGCAGGATGGAGGATGCATGATGCAGGATGCAGGCGTGAGGGATAAACTTGAGATCCAGAAATCGCGTTTGGTCGCCGTTTGTTGCTGGATCCACTTTCCAGGCATGGGTCTTCTGTTCCTGCAGGTTCGCCTATCATGCGGGTCTCATGCGAGTATCCGATGACAAGGTATCAGGGTGGGCTGCAGAAAGAGGGTCGCGTCTCAAAGGCAACACATTCGTTATCCTCACGCGAAGGAGAACAATTGAGTTACAATATGATGCAGCTGATGTAGTGCTGCACGAGCCTCTCATTGTCTACGACCCGTTCGTGTCGAAGTCATGCTTCAGCAGAGGAGCAGTATGCACGCGTCGAAAGCGGCTTCATTCACAATCATTCTTCATTCCCAGCACTACGTCTTCTACTTGCCATGGTCATGCCTGTCTCAGCAGGTATCTCACATCAAAACACTGCCTTCTATAGCAAAGATCCATCCCAAGAAAAGCAGATGGGTATATCCGTAACAGCTCTCAAGCCGCACAACATAGCATACTGCGCCAACTCATGCCCATCCTGTACAAATGGAATCCCGCCCATCCTGTCTCATGCAATGCTTGCTCATCATGTCTAGACATAAGGGATGTCGCATCCTTATCTCCTCGTCGTATATGGAAAGTGAACCGCCTCTCCTCATCGTGAGGATCACTCACTCCATCTCCAACTCCTCCTACTTGTCAGTGGACTCCCCGCAATCATCGCAGGCGGAGGCCTAGCATTCTCTTTATTCATCCCACCTCTTACAGTAGGAGTTACATTCTCCTTGTTGACTTTCACAGACCCTCTTCCTCTCATACTCCATTCATGTCTCAACTGCGCATAATCCACGTTACCCTGCTGTAATGAAGGCGAATTCTACTGCGCCTGATTACCAGCATCGGTATCGCTCTTGCGGAAGACACCTCCAATTTTCTCACCCAGTGCTTGGACGCCGCCTCCAGTAGCAGGTGGCGACTGCATTGAACCAGGCGGCGGCGCGCCACCTTTGTTCATCCAGCCAAACCAACTACCTCTATTGGCTTGCTTCTTCGCAGCGTCTTCATCGGCGGCTTCCTGAACCAGCCGCAGAGGACGAGGCTTAGAGCCCATCATGATGGCGCCACTGGGCTTGTCTCTGTCGCCTGAGCTAGTAGTACTACGAGGCGGAGATGATGGATTCGACCGTTCGTTTGCAAGACCACTTGCGCCTGTCGTACTTTCGTCATCGTTGTGCACATATCCAGGATTGGAGATGACACTATTGCGATTGCTGGCGTTGCTGCTCATCTTGCTATCTCTCGCACTTTCCTTTTCAACGTTGTCTTCAGAAATTGTCGGGACCTGGGTACTAGACGAGGGAGTTCTTCCACCAAAGAAGGAGTTGCGGTTGAGCGGCGATGTAAGCCCTGGACTGAGAGGTCCACCTGAGCTGGGAGATGGGCCACGATACATGTTCGTGACCACGTTCGCTGCTGCCCAGTCAGAGTTGGCACGTCTGTGGCCACTGGCTCGTGTAGATCTGGATCTCGAGATCGGCACACTCGGTGCTGTTTCGGGATTCTCGTTCAGACCTGGCGTCCTTTGGAGCGGCTCGACCGGAGTAGAAGCAGTGAGGTTCTGCGACAGCGGTCGTGGCCTTGGTCTCGGGCCACCCATGACACTCTTCGCTCGCTGCAGCAGACTGGGCTGTTCATCCTTCTCCGGAGGAGGTGGCGGGAGTTCTTTCTCCGTGTCGGCATTGTGTTGTCTTCTGCTGGCAGCACCAGGCCCTGCCATGAGATCCGGCGTCTTATCCAGGATCGCTTCGAATTGGTCGTGCTGGAGAAGGCGGGAGATGATATTATTAATATACAGCGTCAGTGCCTTGTTTGCGTCCTTGAGACTTTGAACCTCAGCATGCAGTCGGCGCGTGTCTCCCTCGATCTCGCTCTCGTCAGCTTGTGAGTCTAGCTCATCAGCAAGTGTGGCGGTGCCCGTTGCGCCGTCCAAGTGTCGTGAAGGAGGTCTCGACCCGCCATGCGATGGTGGCATCAGGAAGTCGCCCTGCAATGTCTTCTCGCTCAGCAGTAGCTGGAATGATTCGTTCTCTTCCATGAGCCGCGCATTGTGCATCTTGACATCGTATAGCTGTCTCTGTATCTCTTGCAATCGTCCTCCACCCATATTCTCCATTTCCACCAGCTTGATCTGAGCTTCGGCAAGTTCCAATCGCAACCCTTCTATGATCTTGTCTTTCTGATTTACCAGCTTCGAGTTCATGCGCGAAGCAGAGTCGCTGCGAGATATGGATGGTGGCGCGAATTGTCGATCTGACCCGTCTGGATTGGGCGATTCGTTCGCGGATCGTGCGTTGCTCGAGTGTCGTGTGAAAGAAGGTCTTCTGTCATCCTCCAGTCCAGCGCGCATTTCCCGTTGCGCCAACGTTTCCTTCATACGTTGCATGGCAACCTGCATTTCCTCTTCTCGAGTCACCGCCTCTTCCTTCTCCTTCATCGCGGCTTCCTTCTCACTCTCATAAATCTGTTCCATTTCGCGTCGTGCTCGTAGGCTCTCCTTCTTCTCTAATTCTAGATCGTTGATGCGCTCCGTATGTTCATGCACGCTCTCCTCTAGCATCCCTTGCTCCTTGTGTGCTTCATCCAACTTCAGCTGGAGGACTGCTGCCTGCTTCTGCGACTCTTCACAGGCTCGCTCGGCTTCTTGGAGTTTCTCTTGGAGTTCATCCATTCTGGCGGCAAGTTCGGCTTTGGCGTCTTCCTCAGCAGCAGAATCGGCAATGGCTTTGCCCCTCACAGCAGCGCGGGCAGACACAGGCGCGCCGTTTCGTGTTGAGCGTGTGCGATTGAGCCCGCCAGCCGTTGCTGCTGTTGTGGTTGTTGTGCTGCCAGGACCGTTGGACATCTTGGACGGAGATTGGCGGCCGCTGGTTGCTGTGGAAGAAGCAGGATTATTGTTGGATGTGGTGGGAGTCCGTCGCGTTGCTGCTGCTGGGATAGGCGGTTTCCTGCTAGGCGTATTCGTAGACATGCTGTTGCTGACGGCTGTTTGGTGGTAGATGTGTGTTCGGTGTATTGAGTGCGCCGTGCAGTAGAGTAGTATAGACTTTAGGTTATCATATGCAGCTCCTGCCAACTCTAAGAATAGCCTATAAGAAGCAGGTAGGTACCTCCTACGCTGATGGACGATGCTGGATCTCACGTTCGCATGTGATTGTCCAATAGCCGGTGCACGTCGAAAAGTATAGTAGAGATGAATAGAAAAGGAGAAGTCTACACTTGGTGCTTGGAGATTACGATGTTCTCGGGAGCGATTCACGAACAACTTGCATGTCCGTTCTCCACATGCTCGCCGCCGCCCACAGCGACCGTGAAACAATGCAATCCTGGTCCAAGTCCAGCGTTTCAAGGTCGCTCAATGCCGACCGAGTACCTCCCGATAAGCAAGGCTATGATGATGCAGACGGCTTCTTGCTTATAGACCAAGTTCTGCATCACGTCTAAATCAAGGTCCTCAAGAAATAGTTGTTCGGCAGCGTGAGACATGCCGTGAGAGAAAATGGGAACCCTCGGAACCCTCGGAAGGACGAGACGAAGGGTCACTAGCGGCATTTCTGCTGACTCAAAGCTTCAGGTTGGCGATGAACGCAATGAACGACTTCGCGTCTCGCTACATCTCCAAGACGCGTCTTCCAGCATGTCTTCAGAGACGACACAACACGAGAAGACCACGAAGACACTGGGTGTACCGGAGGGCACCCTGAGTCAGTGACTCGCATCCAGACGAGAACAGCCTCCAGGTCAAGCAAGTTACCATGCAATGCAACTCTACATGGAGTCCAGATTGCGATCAGTGTTTGCACTTCTTCATCAAATGCACATCTATCCAGATGTCCAGCGATACTCCTGATGGTCAGTCCTGTCATGGACTGGACTTGGCCATTTCGCCACTTACTCCCATAGCTATTTGCACACACGCTTCGCGGAGTGAAGCCTCACGAGAGGGCGCCACTCACCTTCAGCATGGCTATCCAAAGTGTTCAAACCCTGCCCATCCTCGTGGCACTCGCTGGACCATACTTAGGCTCGCAGAATGACCTCCGTGCTAGACCATGCGAAGCAAGATGCAACTTGAGCTCGAAGTATGGACGCGGACCGAGTTTTCGGGCCGATAGTGCCTAGAACTATACCCTAACAGCAACTTCATCTTCCATTCCGAAGGTCGGCTAGAATGTCACACCGGTCCAGCGACTGTACTGGAACTTCTTTGTTGCACTCAATGGTCTGCAGGTGTCATTCCGACTGTCAAAACATGCATGGGCGCGAGAAGCACACCTGCCATACGAGGCATCTGCTTTCACGTGAAGGCCAATGTGTGAAGACACTTATGACAGGAATGTGACCTATCAGAACGAGCACGATGCACAAGCTCGCCAACGATGGAAGGTTTGATGGCACACAGCATTCCACTTCATTCACCATTTACACTGTTCAGGATCTCGTGGAACACAATTGCTGGCAGGTTTTACCTCAACTGGTCGATCGCCACCACACTCCTGCACGACGACCAACAAAGTTGGTTCGGGGTACTCTCGAGAATGCTAACGATTAGGTCGCGTTTGTGAACGCGTTGATCTTGACGCGCTGCGCAGTGCGACTGACACGTTATAGTGCAAGCGAATCGCCACTAAGCATTGGCACAGTCGCGAACTTGTGGTGGTACAAGTCTCTATTTCGGCAATGGCGGTTCTTCCCAAGCCGACGGCTGTCTCTTTGCTAATTCAGCTTTTGTTACAAGTGTTTGGCGCCTCATCTACAGTGATCACGATAACAGGAACGAACAAGGCCTGCTCAGCAAGCTATTCGACAACACCCCCCGCTTGGCACACTCAGAGCGCTACTGGCACGACTTCACTATGGAGTACGCAAGGTGGAACAGCGACACCTTCTGCGAATGGTGGTCCTACTCTCGTCCCAGGCCCAGTGCCATCAGCCAATCCAGGAGATCTTGGACATTTGACACCGAACACTACTGGAACAATGTACTATTGTGCGACCTCGTCAGTCGGTACGTATACTTACCAACATCCGCACCTCGAGCTAATATGTACTGTTTGTAGAATCATGCTCCGAGATGATGGTACAACTCAATGCCACATTCAACTTTCCCACCGTGATCCTCGAACACTCTGCGTATATCCTGCGGGTTGTATGGCTGAGGAATGAGCTTGATATATACTTCAACTCAGCTGGAGCATACGACTATATCAAGCAGTCCTGGAATCTGCCTGAGGCTTCTCTGGTTGCGAGAGATCTCACGACGCCTTTCGTAATTGGCACTGTAGCTCAAGAAGGCACCGGCGATCAGAGAGACTATTTCCTTGTCAACAGAGTGCACTATGCCGACTCCGAACTGAAAGTCGCCTGCTACGGCACAGAGCTGGACTTGGACGGTGCTATTGATGATCTCGGCATTCAATGGGGATCGTACAACCAGGGAAACAACAATACTGGCGAACTTTCAACGTCAATGTCAAGTTCGATTGGAACTGGAATCCCATCGTCTCAGACGAGCTTGACTACATATACGAGTGTGGTGCCTGCAAGCACGTTCGTCACGACGCGAGCCTTGTCCAGTGCATACCCAACTTTCACCACCATCAATTCAACTTCCGAAAGTAGCTCTTTGATCATTCGGACAGCTCCTCCGATGACCGTCACACAGACCTCCGCTATTGATGTGACTCAGACCAGCCTGGTAAGTTGCATTAAGAGGCCGAGGAGGAAGTTGCTGATCTAGCATATAGGAGCCCTCGACGATCACTAATACTATAGGATCGATCGTGACGAGCACTACAGTACAGGTATCGACGACGTCGCTTGCAACTAGTGGGTCCCTCGCATACAGCAGTGAGTGACACGACATATGCTAATGGGAAACAGCGACGTTTACTTCTGGCCAGGTCATCACACAGACTTCTACTCTCTCCAGCACCATAGTTCAACCGAACACCACCGAAGTGCCTGTCACAATCGTTGCTACAAGTCAGTATCTGTTTGCATGAGTGCCTGGGTGCTCAATGCTGACTATGGATTAGCTACATTACCAGGAGGCGACGTTTCCACCTACACAACAGTCTCATCGGTGTCGACTGTACAGTACTCTACCTTCGTGGTACCGATCACGACTACAATCGTCCAACCTGCAGGTCCTGGCACCCTCACAACAGCGACGCTCACCAGTAAGTATTCGACTTCTTAGGCCATGAAAGTGGGCTTGACTGATCCTCGCAGCCACGCTATCTGGTGGCCAAGTCACTACTATTACTACGATTTTCAACATAGGTGCCAGAAGTCCGACAACGAGGACTCTCACAAGTAAGCGGCAGACTCACCACGGGCATATACGGCTCTAGCTAACGATCATAGCTACACTTCCCAATGGCCAGGTTTCTACCTATGTCACCACGATCGATGCAGGACCAGAGACGTTGACAACACAGACCCGTACAAGTAAGTCATCGAGATGTATGCATGTTCCCAGCATAATCTGACAATCCCAGCTACATTGCCCAACGGTCAGGTGTCCACTATCACCACGACCTCTGCCATAGATGACCAGACTTTGACAACACAGACTCTCACGAGTGAGTGGACCAGACCGATGTTTTATCAACTTACTGATCTGACTGTTGCAGCTACCTTACCCAACGGCCAACTTTCAACCTATATTACGCCTTCTGACATTGGCGGAGAGACTGTAAGAACACAGACTCTGACAGGTGAGCACCTTCGATCGGGTTGCTGTTCACGCTGACTAACACCTGCAGTCACGTTGCCGAATGGGCAGGTCTCCACATATGGCACGACCTATACCACTACTGTGCAGCAAAGCAGTGCCATGATCGAAGTGCCACATACTGTCGTAACCACAAGTAAGTTGATTAGGCCTGCAGATGATCTCTAGCTCATCAGTATCTTCTAGCCACGTTTACCAGCGATACGGTTTCGACCTACATTTCTTCGTACACTACATCGACTGTTATACCTACCACGATCCTAAAGACCAGCTTGGTACCTACACAAGTCCTGGTTACTCGAACCTCAATGTCGACGACGACTGTAAGCAGAAACACTCCCCCTCTATGTGTTTTATTGGAATCTTCAGCCTTGCGGAGAACTTTCTGATCTCTGGGTGACATTCTATAGGCACTTTCTACGTACACGCCAGATCCGATGACCATAACAAGTGTCTCGACATATACCACATCGATAATTGTTGTGACTACGATCTCCAGCAGCACACATACAACTACAGTGCCCCCACAGGTGAAGTAGCCGATTTGTCCAACTTGCACAATCTGCTAACTTCTCCCAGACTGTGACGATTACCAGTATACTAGACAGCTGCGGCAGCTTCCCTTCGACTTCGAGAAGCGGCATCACTATACGCACCACATCAAGCTCTACTCGACTTTCATCTTCAACGTGGATTGCATCGTCTACGCTACGATCTTCTTCCATTGTGTTTTCATCCACTGCGACAAGCGGAACGACATCAAGCACTCGACCATCTTCAACCTCAAGTCTACCATCGTCGAGCTCACTGGGCTTTTCCAGCACGTTCACGAGCATCACGACCTCGTCCTCGCCGTCGTTATACTCAAGTAGCTCGCCATCCCTGAGCCTTACTTCCACGACTTCAAGCCAAAGCTATACCTTTATCATCGACAACTGGAGCACGTCATCTTCTAGTGCTCCTTTCTTGTTGCTGTCCACTACGAGAAGCACAACTATGTCTTCAGGAAGCGCTTCGGGATCAAGTACGTCCTCAGCATCCGGAACTTGGACCTCAGTCACCAGCAGCATCTTCCCCTACTCTAGCTCCACATTATCTCAATCTCCTACGGGCAGCACATCGGGATCTGGCTCGAGTAGCTCAACACCCGTGCAATCTACTTCAAGCTCGGCGACTGGAGTGCCGCCTCCTAGCTCAACCTCAATCTCTGGCTCGACACTATCCAGTGTGCCACCTCGCTCATCTATTGCAAGCCTACAGTCCAGTACCAATACGCCATTCGAAGATACGTACTGGAGTACGACTATCACTCCATCTTCCTTGCGCACATCTGTGGGATCCACAGCTAGTCGCTCTAGCTCTAGCTCGACTACAAGCACATCTGCCGGAAATGTTCTCTCCAGCTCAAGCGCTCTTTCGTCCAGCATAGTCTCATCAGGCACAAGCCCATTTGTGAGCTTCTCGATTTCGCCCAGCAGCATATACACGCCGTACATCATAGACGACTCAGGCCTTGGCGGTACACCCACACCCCTTACGGCGATTCCTTTCACGTCCCGCCAGACAGATACAGTCAGTCCATTTACTGTCAGAAATGCTCAAGGCACGGGATCTTCTGAGTCGATCAGCACAAGCGGTGCGACCTCCACTATCAGCAGCTCACCAGCGCCACCGCCCAGCTCGTCCCTACCTACGCCAGGCTTAGCAAGTGGGACTGCGACTATTTCATCGAGCTTCTCGGTATCAATCTCGCCGAACCGATCTAGCATTTTGACATCTCCGACGCAATCTAGCACGAGTACCTCATCGGCAGCAGGATTCAATCCCATCTCCTCAGGCTCTGCTTCAAGCACATATTCATCTGGCACATCTGCGACCATCAGCTCGCGATCGAACACGATTGTCTCGGCATCACCCAGCTCTTCCTCATCGTCTCTGCGATCCGGCACAAGTAGCGCCGCTGCGCCAGTATTGACTGTCACTTGTGGCGGACTGCTCAACTCCACGATACTTACGCTCAGCGATGGCACACTCTTCTTGATCCAGTGTGGAATCGACTACAATCCTGGATCCAAGGGCGACACCTCATACTTTTTGGACACATTCAGCCAATGTATCTCGATGTGTGACTCAAAAGGGACCTCTTGTTCTGCGGTGTCCTTCGTTCCATCCTGGGTAAATCCCGCGACCAATCCCTACAATTGCTTCCTGAAAGGCTCAACACTCTACGTCCAGACTCCTCCTGTTCCAGTCAATTCTGCTCTTCGAATTCTAGGTCCACTCCTGTCACCAGCACGGATGAAGAGACAAGATAACAGCACGATCGGTGCATCGGACAACTCAACCGATGCTGGAGACGTGATCACCATCGCCGACCCAACTGTGGAATTCTCCAATATCACATATGATACAGCCGCAGCTGGAGACGAGTCTACCTTCCAAATCGTGGATGTCACCAACACAACTGCAAGCAACTCCACAGATGGCTACGACCTACCATCTCTTGAGGACATACTCGATGCTTCCGCCAACGCCACTCTAGACCTGACAAACTCCAGCGATCCTATCACCAACGACACTGCACTGGATACGTCTATCGGCACCACGTGGACTACCTTATATGACCCCACAAGATCAGTAATGCTATCAGCGAATGCAGACGGTAACATGTACCTTGCTCAATACATCAACATCACTTCCGACAATCCTCAAACCACGATCCTCTTTGATTCTGCAGAAGGTATAGTAGCCACAGATTACCTGAGTAGAATGTTCGTCTACTTCCCGACCAGCATGCAGAACTACAACGCCTCGCGCCTACGACTTGTCGATGATCCGTATATCCCGATGGGCAGTCGTCTTGTTACTCTCACACCACTCCAGATCGGAAGTCAAGCAATCTACGTGGCTGTGGACTCACTAGGGAACATGTTCCAATTGGCGTATTGTATGATGGATAGTGGTGCGCCGAAGATCTTTGTCGTTGACGATCCTGATTCGGGCACGGCGAATCTGATGAGTGAGGAAATTCGATGGACGGTGACGGGCGGAGTCATGAGGAACTGTTCCACACTGGCGCTAACAGGAGATCTGGCTGGGTTCGATGTTGGTGCGTCTTGAGCATCGAGCTTGCGTTTCGATTGTGCATATTTTGTGTAAGATGGAAGCATACCAACGTTACTTGTACCTTAACGTCAAATAGGGAATGCTGGTGTATTCAGGCCTTCTCCGGACCACGATGGACAACGCTCTCTGCTTCAGAGCACGAGATGTTCTTGCTCTCTTGCTGCCTCTCCGATATCCTCAACAGACCGCTTCTGTCTGATAGTCGAACGGTCGCTACCACAGCCTTCTGATTCGGTGAAGCTCGTCTCCTCTATCTCAGCTGTTCAATCTTCAAATCCTCCGCCGATGACCTCCTTCACATCGTTCTCGTACTCCTTGCATTGGCCAAGAAGAAGTCGGATACGATCATGTCTCTTCGAAGAGCTTGCATGGCGCAAACTCGCAGCAGTCCGTACCACGATCGCCTCAGCTATCGAATCGAGGTCGGAGTCTCCTTGCTCGTAGATCCAGTCGCCGAACTTCACCAAATCCTGCTCAGAGAGCTCATCGAGTCGCATCAAAGTGTGACCAGCGCATCGCTTGCTCAAAGTGGACATCTCGTACTGGGCAATAATTAGTACTGTATGTGATGGAAGTGCTTCGATACAAGTACCTTATTCGCAACTCGAAGTAGCTCAACACAGGCGACCAACGCTTGCTTGAGGTTTTCCGTTATGACTTCATCTTGGCAGGTGACCGAGTCCAACACTTTGTTTCGAGATGCGTAGATGTACTGAAGCACTTGGCGCATCATCTCCTCGCTTTCTGGTATGACTAGCATATTGAATCCGGCGTCGAAGGGATCGAGCGGTCGGCGCTGCGTAACGAGAGAATGACAGACGCGGACGACAGGAGATGCGGCGAAGAGCACGTCTTTGTGTACTTGGAAGTCGCGGGAGTTGGTGCGGATGGTAATGAAATTGGAGGTATCGAGCGAGCTGTCGGGCCTGCAGTTTTGATCAGACACATGTATGCAGAGATGCTGAGGAGTACTTACACGCCAATGGCGACTTCTGCTTTGTTTGAGGTCGACATCTTGTTGATGCCACGAACTCGAGGTTGGCGGAATCTCAAGAGCTCCAGAGTTGTGTATGGGAAGCGGGAGCTCTCGAGGGACGCTAGTAGTGAGCTAGCCTCCTTTGGAAGATGTTTGCTGAAGACCTTCGGCAACGGCACGGAACTCAAATGCCATAGCACTGTGTGTGAGCTATAAAGACTGGAGTGTCGAAAGTGAAGCCAGATGAGATCGACTCGAGCATCTTGTTTCTGTATCTGCTCTGAGCTCGCATGTTCTCTTCCCCCACGGCTCACCAACCCACTCGTGTCGTATGTCTTGGTTGCTTGAGTTGAGTATATTGTAAAGATGGGGCTCTCAGAGATTAGAAAGAAGGAAGGATCCAGGTGAAGGGCACCTAGGCTTGCTCCTTACTGTTTGCGCCAGGGACACCTAGGAGCAAAACAAAGGACCAGAAGCGGAGAGATGTTACCAGTCATGGGTCGGAGAAGACCTGAAACAGAACAACATTCGACAGTTCTGCTATACTGCTGCTCACCTACGCTGAGTACACATACTCGGCATAATTCTGACTATCCACGCTCAGTACCATCAGTCTCACATCGCATCCCCATCCCCATCCTTCCTCTCCTGAGCATTGTGAACACACGACAGACTTAAGGAGTAGGAGTAGGCAAACAAGAACAAGCACTACTCATCCTCTGCGTGACAGGGCCATGCTGCGTATTCGCACAACCCCTCTGAATAGCAGTCGGCGCAACCGTAGCCTCAGAGATCGGCCTCTGCGTGAAAGTCGCACAAAAGCTCTGTGCCTCCGGCAAGCGATTGGTCATAGCTCTCAAACAGTTATCCTGGTTACATTGACTAGGCCGTGGACAAGTGCGACTTGTCATCTTGACGATGAATGCTCCACACTCGATGCTGTTGACAAAGATGTAGCCGGACTTGAAGTATGGTTAGCTGCTCCAGGTACCCAGGAATATGACTTGACCTCCTCCGGGGAGAGCGTCGTCTTTGGGGCAGATGTCGAGGAAGGCGGCCTCGCAGACGGATTTGCCTGTTGGGTCGCGAGGGATGGAGGAGATGTCGAAGACGCGGACACCGGCGCCGTAGCTTGACTGGTAGTTGAGGCCATCGATCACGTATCTGGAGAGGCATTAGCGATGTTATTGCCGTGTGAGACTTTCATGATGGACTGACTGGTTGTGATCAATACCACGATGCCTCAGCCTGTAGCTTCCGGTCACCTTTGACTGAGTGAGGTCCTTGATGTCCACAATGTATGTGATTGGGAAGCCATCGGCCGCTTGTCCACTTCTGCGGAGTTCGTCGAGCTCATCATCTAGCACGATGTACTCCTGGTTCTTGCGATCGAGGACAGAGCCCTGGTGGATGTAACGTGCTCCTGGGTATGTGACCTTCGAGATGATGTTGATAACATTGGCTTTGTTCGTGACATCGTAGGTGGTCAACGTATCTTCGTTGTAGCCATAGCAGATATCGCGGCCTTCATAGCGCTTGTCTGGGCCGTGATACACAATACACTCTGCATCATGAACATATCCGTCGCCAGCCGCGCAGCCGAGCGAGATTGGGTCGGCAGGATCCTTGATATCGAAGAAGTTGAGACCAGACCTGCAAACAGCGTCGTTGCGAGGCTGAGCACCGACTGCAGCAAAGTACCCAAGCTCTTCATTGACATTAATGTTGTGTGCTCTTCCGACTGGCAGAAGTTGTCGTGTCCAAGAAGTAAGATCAGCTTGCGTGAAAGTCCTAGGATTGGCAGGATCGAGGGTCAGAAGCTTGCGCATGTCGAAGATCTGGACACCTGGAGTTGAAGTACAGATCAGTGGAAAGAAGATATTGGATGATGCGGTTCGAGGCTTACCATGATCAACAGCTTCGCTACCGATGACGATGAAGCTCTTGTAAGTCCTGATCTCGCGCCAAATGGATGGCACCGAATAGGCAGGCAACCTGCCAAGATACTTCATCTTGCCGTCTTTGCCAATCTCAACGAAGGCTGTACCTTGGAACTGGCCAATAGCTAGGGAAGTGTCAGTGATGAAGTCGGTAGTAAGTAGACCGATATCACGAACCAACAAACTCTCGCCCATCATCAGAGGTCCAGCCCCAGGAGGACGAGCCTTCTCCTTGAGGATCACCAAGGTCTGCATGGTTGAGGAAGTGGTATAGGTCTAGGACATGTCAGAGGTGAATAAGCTGTTGGATCTAACAGACAGTCGTCTACCCATGTTCTGGCAACGGAAGGTGTTGTTGCGATCACCCTTGACGGCCTCGACGAAGTTGTTCTCCCACTTGGTGTAGCCGAGCTCTGGGTACTGAGCAGCGTTCATGACACCTGCTGCTTCGGCTCTCGCCCATGATTCCTATTGACTGTCAGCGTGGCATAATGCCTAAGGAGAGCGGAGTAGTGACTGACCATCTTTTCTGCCATCAGAGACTCGTGGACTTGTCCAGACTCATACATCTCTTTCGAGATCTGAGCATTGTTCTCTGCCATTGCCATCTCGCGAGCCATGGCCGCGGTGGCAAGCAGCCCAATGCCTCTCAGGCATGTTGTTACGCCCACCATCGTTGTAGCAGGAGAATGCAAGTTTTACGGTTAGCTCTATTGACCTCGCAAGAAACAATGCCGAAGGGAGCAGCTGTGGTCAACTGTAGCGTATACTGGATATTGCTAGTGAACTTATACCTCTGCTCTTCGTCGGTTGGAATTACTACTGTGTGAGCCAAGTCTTCTGCTCGCGTGCCTGCCACGTGAGGTACATGTGTCTATCATCTTGGAGGACGCCACGACTTTCATGGAGATGTATGGGAGATGTCTTAACACCTGCCCATTTGAAGTTCCAAGCCAAGGCTTGTCAATTGCTGGGAGAGTATCTCACGATGAGCTCGCCTAACTCGTATTCCCGACCACGCTGGAGGCTGCAATGGTAGCCATTTATGCCGATGAGTGCCGCGGGGTTGATAAGCAGATTAGACCTGTGTGCCGGCCATGAGCTGCATACAGGATATGCAGGAGTAGTTGCCAATGCCAATGTCCTGACTAGCTTGTATTCGGAACTAGGTCAACGCCATAGTTTCCTCTTGAGTCTTGCCGTGGGTGAGGCCAAGCACTCGCTGGGCCGAAAGCAGAAGGTCAGCGTTTGATAAGGGAGTGGCGTAGGTGGGAGCCAAGAAAAGATCCGAGTGATAGGAGTCGTGGTAACGAAGATGGATAGTGAGCCTGAAGGACATGGTCGCCTGCTTTATACCGACCTGCTCCTGAAGTGTGGTGCTCAAACTTGCTCATCAAGAGTTCCATGTATGGTAGCACCGCAAGTCTTGTACCTCAAGCAAAGCATCACACTCTGCATGCGAACTGATTAGCATTCTCTTGGCCTGCCGCAAGTATGGGACACCGTGAGCATAGTTCTGCAGACTAAAACTACTGTCGTGATGCTCAATGGCAGAATCGGGTGCGGCTCGTAAGGTTGTGACGCGTGATAGAAGCAGGCAAAGGGACATCCTTGTGCGCTTCACTTCGTGACGAGCCGGGCAGAGCATGAAGCCTTTGGTATGGTCGTAGTGGGCGAGAAAGCAAAGGTGTTGTCGTTGGGAGTCTGTCTTGGCGAGATCGTGCACAGACGGGACTTCACCTCAAACTTCACGCTTCTGAACCTTGTCAGAGCTCGCTACCAAACAGAATAGCGCAACCGCAGACAACATGCCTCCGAGGCTTGGTGCAGAGTTGTTTGGCGGGTTCCCAGTATTCACCTTTCTTTGCAGTGCGACACTGTTCTCCACAACGATCTTCAAGACACGTCGCTAGGCACACATATTTTTGAAGGTCCGGTCTCCATTCTGCATTAAGTTCTGTGCATTTAGCGAAGTTGGCAGAGTCACAGTGCCTGTCTGAAGTTAAGGTGTCTCTTGGCAACCCGCCAAATAACTCTGCACCGAGCCTCGCTCCATCATCAGCGGTATGTGCATACCGATCACTCACCGCCGCGACCTTGAGATGGACATCGGCCTCATGCAATGCTCGCGCTTTCTCGGCTGGCGTAGTGGCTCACCAGAAGCAGAGCAGAACGAAGCCCCCACCTGCGCAGTCCTTCACTCGCAAAGCACAAAAGCAACAAGCTAAACAGGACAAGGGTGAGCAACAGCCAGCAGCTAATCAAACGGGGGGCAGAATGGACTCTGCAGACGTGCATCTCGCCACTCGTAAGATAACGGAGTGGCTTCCCAGACAAAACAAAACGGCACGAGAGGCGGAGCGCACATTAGAAATTGCGATGGAGGCTATGATCAGGAGTCTGAACCAAGCACATGACGGAGACGAGCGCAAGCGGATACAAGCAGATATGGCGGCATTGCATGCGACTAACAAGCTTGTTGCATCCGCAACAGCACTTGTCCACCAGCGCGGATATGTGCTGGTGAACGCCAGCAAAGACGACTTGCAAGGAGTCTTATCACGGGCAGAAGTCTTTGTCAAAGCTTTCAACAACTGGGCTCTTCTCCAGCTCAAATTTCTAGCGCCTACCGTGCTCGCCAGATTTGGCGGCGACGTGTACTTTTATCATCGGTTTAAGCGGTGTTTATGGACCGTGTTCGAGATGTGCATATGGCTCGTTGGTCGTCCGCTGTTCATGTGGTATCATTGGACTGCGAGACGCCAAATGAGACGCAAAGCTCTCGATCGCGAGTGAGATGGCAGACTGGCTGGAGGCAAACACATCGAGCCATGACCTAGTCATGGAATCAAGAAAATTCTGGAGCTCACTGAGGCTGTGACATCTTACAACACTTAATCCATAGTCATGGATGTGTTGATACAGGAGACGCGGGAACATATTTCAGCGCGAGAGGCAGATGGCCGCCGTGTGGTAGCACTCAGGCGCGCAGAGAGGTTTCACGGCGCAGAACAACGTTGGCATTGCAGGCGTGTGCTGAGCGATGAACACTAAGCTCACTTGACGCTACGGAGATTGGGCATTTCTGCTCAAGCGCTGGCACACATGACATCTCTTGCCTGGCCTCTGAAAGCCCAATGGTGCTTGGAATGTTGAGATGCAACGCACATGCGGTGCTGGACGAGCCAGACGGTGTGGCTGAGGTGGAATTTGAGGGTTCCGACCATTGCATTGGTCGTACACCTGCGAGTATAAACATTCACATCGCCCAGCAAGTTCTCCTTGACGGATTCGAATCATGACATTCGCTGAATACAGTGAGACGAGACAGGAAGCAGCGAATGAACAATCATACAGAGTACATCTAGATCATAATTAAGCTTTCAAGCTTTCAAACACAGTCGCCTCATCGCGCTATTATCTCGGACGCCCAAATCCTCTTTCGATCTAGATCACGACCCACCAGCCCGCACGGCCTGCAGAGCTGCAGGCACTGGAGCTGGAAAGTCTGTTGGATCAAACCACAAACTGGAAACCGAACTCGGCAGCCAGCGCGACGCCAAAGGACTAACGACTGGCGCCTGCCAGCCTGCGGAGTTCAGTGAGAATCCCACCCGGTATAGGTCGTCCTGTGGGAGAGACATGCTCAGATGCCGGTTCTCCTCCTTCCACAGCCACCCTTGGCTCCAAACCCTGGTTCTATCCCGCAATCCATAAGCCCTGTCCTCGCCCTCGGAACCACTTCCAGTGTGCCTTTGGACTTCGCTCAACAGAAAGTCGAAGGTTGGACGATCTACCGCCTCATATCTCAAACACGCCATAACGAGGTTCCTCAGCTGCAGGCTATACGGGCGAGTTGCGGTTGTGTCGAGTGCCGGAGGTTCTCTTTTCCCTACTATATCAAAGTTGAACCACCTCCCTTCCTCAGCGCCACTTCCGACGCCATTCGTACCCGCCATTAAGGAATAAAGCACCATGCCGACACCCCACACATTCGTCTTGGTCGATTGGCGGGCTCCCTGCGGCTTGTGATTCATTTCAGGCGCCGCGTGTCCGGGAATGCCACCATGTTTCAATGATACAGCAGGACGATTATCAGTGTCCGGAACCCGAATGGCCATGTCAAAGTCGACCAGCTTGGCTTGAGGATAGGCCCCGAACTGGTTTCCAGGATCTCCTAGAAAAACATGGCTCGCATCAATCTCTCGGTGGACGATGCAATCCCAGCCTGGTATTGCAGCGCCACTTGAACCCCTCTCCATGGGGATTCCTGCCCTAACTAATGATAGGAACGTGCTCCAGATAAACGGCTCTGGGACTAGGTCGTTGCTCTCCCGAAAATCGTTGTACAAGTTGCCGGGCTGCCTGCGATCGCCGTGCTTGGCAGCGAGATATGGGCCCTGAATAGCTCGCAAAGCATCAGGATAAGGACAGTATTCCATGTACAGCTCTGCTGTCCTCGATGGGGCAGTCCACTCGTGATTGTGATATCTCACTACACTGCTAGAAAAGCGACTGCGATTAGAGAGCTCCCGAAGGGCATGTATTTTAATCATACTGTCAGCATCAGTCGTCACGGACAACGCAGTGATGGAAGTTCTTACCCCATTGGCAGACTGCCTCGTTTAAAATTACCTCCAGGGGCACCATTGCTCCAGAGATGATCTCTAGCCCACGAGTAGTCAAGCTTGCATGTCTTGCGCACGACTCGCTTTCTGATTGCTCCAAAGGCATCGGTCTTGACCCAGAGTTTGGCTATCCCGGACTTGCCGTGGGGTACAGACACTTCGCCGTGCCATTTCCCTGTCCACGTTGGTCAGCTGTGATTAGATAGTCGACTCTGGCTCGGTGTACTTACAGCTATCTGGATCCCTCTCTGGCACAACGACATTAGGGACTCCAATAGCGACTCCATCTACAAAGATCTCATCCGCTGGTGGTGCATCGGCCATTACTACGTCCGCCGGGGGTACGGCTGCTTGTTGGAACGTCCGAAGCCTCCTCTGCGCGTCATCTCCCTGCCGCTGAAGTTGGCTGAGCTTCGCTCGCAGCGCATCAGACTGTCGTTGCCATTCCACGATTGAATTGCTGAGGATCTTGTCCAGTCCGTCATTGACAATTCCATCATAAGTCGCATGAAGCATTTGCAAGTCTCTCGTTGCCCTCAAGGCTGCAGTGAAAGCTGTATCAGCCTCCCATTTCCTCCGCTCAAAGTAGACAAATGTTGGCCTCCAATCATCCTCGTCATTCTGATCATCGGGCGCTCCACGATATTTGGCCGCATACTGCTCGTGCATTAGAGCATCTTCAGCGCCTTTGATGTCTGTCTTGTATCGGTGGATCGCGTTGCCGAGATCCTTCTTCCGGGCTGATGAGAGGTTGTCGAAAGCTGCCATGATTGGGGTGCCCACCTCCGGGTCCCAGTTTGGTCCGTCCAGCAGTGATAGTCTGCAATAGGCGTCCCTGGCCCATGCCGTCCTCATCCACGGAGCGGCCATCACTTCTGGCTGTTGTTGCTTAGTGGCTCAATTGTAATTGTGATCGAGGTAAGTGCCTCGAGATCAGAAGGGACAGAAGTGGGTAGAGGACGAGAAGGACTTCTTTGTTTTCTCTCAGGATTGACCGCATCCGGCGAAAACAACGCCCTTCGACTTTACAGCTTTGGACGATGCCATATGGCACAGAGGATATCCCCGCAGCATTGCAACAATGCCAGATGGCACAAAGAAAACATGATCAATCGATACATTGCCGTCGTCGCTGGATTGCGACATCCTCATTGACGGACTACATCTGTATGCACAAGATGCTAAGATGATAATATGCTAAGATGCTAGAATGCCGTCTGTTTTATATAATGAGGCTCGGAGCGTGCCGAGATGAAGTCGCGTCCCAACTCTTCGCTTCTCACGCGTCGCGCGACTTCAACAACACTCAGACACCAAATATAATCTTCGACACTCACTCAGTTTCATCATGCCCAAAGCACAGAAGATATCACAGAGTGTCTATCGCTATGATCCCATCAGTATACCACAAGATCGTTGACAATCACTCCAGGCGGACGACAATGAGGCAGGGACCTCGCAGTTGCATAATGATCGCTACGCGAACGTGGAAGGCACATCCGAGCTGGATACTGGCGACGAAGACGACTCCACTGAAAGTACCGAAGCGCAGAGTGTCGAATCACAAAGCGAGGACGAGACTGATGACACTAGCGAGCCAGATACTGATGACTTCGATAATCTGGAATGCTGGGACACACCAGACTGCCGCTGCAATGCGTGTAGGCAAGCGATGCTTGAAATGGGCTGGGACCCAGACGAGTCACCCAGCGAAGAGTCTGACGACGAGAGCGATTCCGAAGCTGATATAACCTCGCGACCACAGCCAGACGAGTCTAAGGGATATCTCTTTCGCGTCTCCTTGATGACCCTGTCTGCACCAAGAATTTCTCGGATTCTACGCGTCCCAGCCAGGTTGACCTTTCTTGAGTTCCACGCTGTGCTCCAAGAAGCCTTCGATTGGGATGATTGTCATGCCTGGAAGTTCGACATCTTGACGAGAGATCCCGAGAAGTCTACCCCAAAGATCAAATTGGTTAAGGAACTGGTCATGCCCGCTATGGCTCCTCGACCTGGTGAAGAGCGTTTTACACCACGGGACATTATCAAGAGGACAGCAAATGCCAAGGACTGGACACTGTACAACGTCTTCGACAGCTCCCGTCTGCACTGGCGAGACAAGATTGTCAGCGCCACATATCTCTTCGACTTCGGTGACAATTGGGACCACACAATTGACTTCATGGGTATCGCAGACGATAATCTTGGGAGAAGTATGGGTCTTGAAACTCCACATCAGGAGGCTATTTGCGTTTCTGGGGAGGGCGCGCCTTGTGTTGGAGATTGCGGTGGGTACTATGGTTGGGAAGAGCTGAAGGTAAGTCTGCCAAACATGGATAGCGACGATGGTGTGCTAAAGGTTGTGTGCAGAATCTGTTCAAGAACCCAAGGTTGCCAGATCCTGGACAAAGGAGAAAGTGGTATGGCGGGAAGACACTGGATCCGTGGAAATGGGATATTGTAGAGGTCAATCGGAACCTTGGGAAGTTGTATCATTTTGACTTCGATCTGGATAAGATGCGATATGCTTGATGCTCGATTCCCCACAGGGTCAGCAAGTGTTCATCTCTGAACTGTGGACATTTTTGCCAGCGGGAGCTAACTGTGGTTCCGTTGCCGCAGTGCTTTTGAGCTCGACGAAGCGTGGAGAAGAGAGCATGTTTCTGGCCTGTCCTTCAACTGAGCATTTTTGAATTCTTTCCAATAGTCAACCTAGTTCACATTCGGAGCTCTGGCAAAGCGAACCAATGCCCTGTCGACATCTCAGCTTTGCAAATCCTACCAGTAACAACTTACGCACAAAACTTCGCGCCACTGACATGCTCAATGGCTAGGTTCATAACCACCGTCAGTCGCAACCACGCTCCCACCAGATCCACTTCGGCCACCATCATCACCATCGCCGTCCTTCTTTCCCTTGTCCTTATGCTTATTCCCCGACGGCTCCTTGTACCACAATTTCTTCTTCGCTGCTGCGCCGTTCGGAAGCAGCGAGGTCTTCTCCTTCTCCTCTTCAGTCACGAGCCTTAGAACTCTGATCCTATTGGCGAACCGGCCCGCGTCAGGCAGTGCATCCCCGCCTGGGTAGCCGTACAGGGCGTGGTCATCACCCGCCTTGGGTCGAAAGAAGACTGTATCATTGTTGAGCAGGAGAAAGTCGGGTGCTAAGAAGTCATCATCGATCTTGGTATAATTAGTGGCATCGACGTGGAGTCCGATCTAGAAGCCAAGTTAGTACCGAATGCACTCAAGGAAGCGATCATGTAGGGGAGTGGCCTCACATAGTAGATGGCCATCTTGTCGTTGTTGTGGAACTCTGCCGGGGCTTGTGACAGTAGCTTCGGACCAGGCATCAGGTCGTTTCTGGGGGTCCCGTCACGCTCATCTTTGAGCTGCAATAGGGTTGACGTGTTGCTTGCCATCGCTTGATCCTTCGGTGACAGGATCCTACTTTCTAGCCGGAGTCCAGCAGCCTATATAGACTGCTGGAGGTTGATTGCTGCCTCATACTCTACCAGCTTCGAGTCTCTGGTCATGGTGAAGCGAGAAGTATCGTCTCGAATGAAAGCGCTGGCACTGTTTAGGCAGATCCATTGTGAAGCCTTTGTTCTTCTCGTGCTGGAGTACTGTCGAGAGTTCGTGCAGATCCTCTGTGAAGCCTTTGTTCTTCTCGTGCTGGAGTATCGTCGAGTGTTCTCGCATTGATGCCAGCAGCGATGTCATGGACGTCCCGACAGCGTTCAGAGAGAGCCGTTCGGGCTGCATCTCCCTTGGGAGAGGCAAATCGTCCCCCGTTTTCGATGCTGCTCTGACTTCTACTACACCAACCATGCGAAGGCTTGACGTGCCAGATGCGGGCGGTAATGTGAGCGCGACCCCGGAGACTTTGTACGTGATTGTGGCTTGCTGAACAACTGCGCAATGAGCCCGTTGTGTAGTGCTTGTGAGGGTATCTTGAAACCGAGCGAGGTCTCAAAGACTCGTCTGAGAAGGAAAGCCTCTAGCATGTCGAGACTGCAGTGTCCAGAATCAACGATGGCTCTTGCAAAGATACCTTCGACGCCACGCTCTACCTGCACTGCTTATACTGCTCCTTATGCAATCGACTCTTCTCTCCCAAGAGACTCACAATATCGTAGACACTCTCACCAGGATCATCCGCCACACCACGATAGCGGTAACATCTACATTGACAATTTGCGTAAAGGCTCTCATCGTAGGTACGGACTTCCACAGGAGGCTGTGACATTATCATCTGCTTTGCCAGGTTTACTTGCCAACCTCGAAGTCGATGTAGCGCCATGCTCTTCTTGTTTCCATTTTCATTATACCCGTAGCGGATTGTGAAGAGTCCTGTGAAATCGGAGTACCGACAGAGACTTGCACCACGTTCTTCGAAACCCCGACAGCGAGCCAGTTCTGTAAAGAATGCATTCAATTTGGCGTCTGCGGCACGCTTGGCTAGATCGGCTTCGAGATAGAATTGACGTCGGAAGTGGGGATATAGCTTCACAACTTCGAGGATATGTGGATGTGCTCGTTGAGCCTTGGCGAAATCGACCACGGAAAGGTGGCTAAGAATATTGCCGAGTAGTTCTGGCATTCTGAATACACGATGCGCAGAGGTCGCTCGTAGCCTTTTTATTCGACAAGTGTCTTTAGTCCTGAGAGGCATCCTCTTCGGTCTGTGTTGCTCGTGCGCCATGTCGAAAGGCCTTGATTTCTCCGGAGAGTACTTTTTGCCGAATAATGTGATGGCAGTGGCGAAGTGTGGGAAGGCAAAGTGTCCTGGAATAGGAGTGTAAAGAGTCAGAGTCGTGGTCGTGCCAAATTGTGGAGTGCGTACCACAGTCCTGTATGCCTGTATGTTTAGTATGTCTGGGACTTCCCCTAACTTTATTCGTAACCTCCACCTTTGCTCATTGGCTCCAGTAGTGATCGAGCATCGCTGCCAGAGCGACTTCGTCGCCTGATTGCAGAACGAATCTGCCGTCCTGGTCTTCGCGCGCCGCAACCATCTCTCGCACTCGCGATTCAAACTTGGCAATGCGATCTTTGTTGACCGACATCGCTTGCCGCCCATGTATACCAGGCCACTCGATCTGAACTGCAGGTGTGTTCAGCCTGACTTGCCAGGCAAGATCGTAATGGTCAATAACGAGTCGACCCCGCAGACGAAGTTTTCGAATTGCCCTGAGACATTCGATCGGCGCATTCTGAAGAAACTTTGTCGTGCTATCTCCGGTGATGAATTGGGAATTCATGTGATCGGGCCCTCGAACGTGCTGAACGATGAGTAGAGACATCGTACAGCACTTAAAAAATACGTCTAGTGACTCTTGTCGCAAGACCCTCGAGACTCTAGTAATGGGCGGTTGCGTCAGGAAGCCTGCGTAGCGCTCATCAAGGTCTACCATTACATCCTCGAAGTAATGCTCGAAGATCTGTATGCGAAGTTCAGGCGGCAAGTCCATCAATCTGTCAAAGCCAGCTCCTTCGTCGTGCTTTTCGAGACAACTGATCATATTTGATTTCATGGCAGCTGGAGAGCCTGCGGAGGAAGATCTCGTGGGTTCATGAGCCCTGTTGACTGGCGTCAAGTGAGGCACGAGCATCGAAGAATGGGAGCATCTCCGTAGATAGTGGGAGCGCAGCCCTTGCAACGTGTCCTTGTCGTATAGAGGAAGGCCTCGCTGGACGCGGGCGGTGAGCACATCGAGACGGCTGCGCGATGAGGTCTTCTTGTATGCCACACCTTTGAGGTCGAGATAGCGTCGAGCGTCGGCAGCACTCAATGCCGTGTCCAATTTCCAGTATTGCCTGGCTGTGCGACAACCACGCGGGTGCTCTGGGGAATGCTGCTTGAATTGAACCATAACGATGGCGCTGTCGATGTTGATGAGGAGAGAAACCTGCGTGACAGGATGTAGATTTCTTGGTTGTGCAATATTTCCAGTATGGGCAAATTCAGCGCGAAACCAAGGCGGAAAGTGCGGCTGAGCCACGTGTCGTCCATGTGGTGCGGGCAAGTTCGTACCAGTCCTTGTGCTCAGCAATCGGTCGTAAGGGGTCCTGACGCCTAGCGAGAAGGCGGGATGATCTTTGAACTTATATTTCATTTCATTTCGAAAAAGCGCTTATAACACAATCAATGCTAGTCTACTAGTTCTCCACACGAACGACCACAACCAGTCATTGCCCTCCACATGCGATTTTCTTTCACGAAGTGGAGACCCTCTCAGAGTCCCACTTGACATCCTCCAGCACACCTTTGGTCATGACCGTCACCTAAACAGTCAATCTCAACCCACTAGCGGGAGCACCAATCGCCGCAACTTCACACACTTTGCAGACTGTGCCCTTGTACCTCGTGTGGTATTTCGTGCCATCAAACGGACAAGCTGAGCTAGCTTCACCAGCGTAAATAGGCGTGAAAGACGCAGCGCAGATCTCGAACTCAGCGTGAGTGTCATAATCGATTTCGATTGCATCTGTTGGACTGCGTTCGGCAATCGCCTTCAGCTTGCGAGCCTGTACGATGTTAGCAGGCCTGTGGTAAGTCATGTGGGAGTGAGGAAGACTTACGCTTTCCTTGAACTTAGCATTAGTTCCGCGCTCGATCAACGCGGTAGCGAAATTGAGAACGCTGCCGAGTTGTTTGTTCTTGTTGGCGAAGTTCATTGCCGAGAAGAGGGCGAGGGTTTGATGTTGAGGCTCAATGTCCGGAACAGTGAAGTATGCCGAGAGCTCGAGGCTGCGCTTCTTGGTAGTCTCATCGAAGGCGCTGATGTCTGTCGAACCACCGGTAAGAGTTCGACGTTCAAGCTCAATCGACATGGCGAGGATATATTGCGCTGCGTGTTGAACAGCGGCAAGAGCCTCTTGTGCTTGGCCTTGTGTCGAAACAGCGTTCACCATAAGCAACTGAAGAGCCTTCTTGAAAGAAGCTCTACCATCCTCGAGCTTGTTAGCCTTCATTGCGTTCTTGCCGCTGGCAATCTCAGTCGCTAAGACAGACTCCAGATCGCGAGGAATGAGAGGCAAGACTTTTCTAGAGTCCGTCTCGTTGACTGTGCGTCGAACATAGTTGACAAGAGGTGGTAGCCCAGCATTGGCTGGCAGGTATGTGCGTGTGGCCTGGAAGATCTCCAAGAAGCGAGCCTCGAGCGGCTTGAAGTTCACAGCACCCACTTGTCGGTTGAGCAGATTCATGGCGGTGTCGAAGTTGCCGGCCGCTGCGTGATCAGCTGCGAGTGGCGAATTTCGTGCCCAAAGATCTGCTTCGCTGCTGCCAGCACCAGCTTCTGGACCTTCCACGTTGACGAAGTCTTCTTCGACATCAGGAACGGATTCATCGCCCATGTCCCAGCCTTCCGCAGCATCGTCGTCATCGCCAGCTTCGTCCAGTGTACCATTGCCAGCAGCGGCCGCCACCTCCTCGGCCAGCAGATCTTCCTCTCCATAGCCGTTAGTGTCAACGACCGCACCATCATCTTCGCCAGTGAGAGCCTTCTCGAATGCGTTTGTGCCGGTGGGTTTCGTATACCAGTTGTCCTTGAAGGTCGGATTCACAGCTTTCGGTGGCGATACAGGCTTTCCAAGAGTTGGTAGGGTGATCTCTTCTTCAGTCAAGCCGGCCGCCTCGAGGATGGATTGCGCTTCATCTTCCAAGCCATGGGACTTGGCTGTGACGTACGCGAGCGGATATTGGTCCACGTCCTTGAGCATGTCTATCCGGCTTTGCACATCGCCCAAGTAGATGGAGTTTTGGAAGCGACTTGGGATGTCACCGCGGTGCTCAGCAATCTTTGCCATGCGGTTGAGCTTCTCTTGGTCACCAGTTGTCAGGTATAGGAAGGATAGCTTGTCGAAGTTGCGCTGCTTCTGGTAGGTCATCTCCACAACCTTGTGGTTTCCATGCGCCAACGCCTCTGTGCCCAGTCGCTGCCAGAGCTTTGGACGATCGAGCTGTTGTGCCATCTCCACTGCGACGTCAAGATTACCGCACTCAATGGCAAGCTCGAAGCGTGTTTGCGGGTCTTGCACGAATTGTAATGCAATCTCTGGGTAGCCCTTCTTCTGGAGGTAGGAGATGATGCTCTGGCCAACAAGACTCGAGTTCTTGATGATGTTAAGCATCTCATCGTAGTGTCGCTTGACCAAGGCCAGCTTGAATCGGTACTCGGTAGGGTCGATGGTAAGCACCTTTGGCTTTGACGCACGATCCAGGCAGTAGAGACTGCGGCCCTTAACACGAACGAGATAGACCACATGCTCAAGCGTGCGGACGATACCATTGTCACCGTTCATAAGTGCGTACTTGACGTGGTTCAGAGTGGAGTATAGAAGCACACCAGCATCGTCCCAGGTGGCGCTCTTGATTCGGATCGTCTCGTGGAGAGTGCTGATCTGCTTGAGCGCCTTGTCGACGATTGTCACATTGTGCTTGCTGAGGAGTGCAGCGTGAAGACCATCTGATGACCATACGACATACTTGACGCCAGCAACAGCGAGCTCGACAAGCTGCTTCTTCTGCTGGATGTCGTAAAGGTAGACGTGTGTTGGCGCAATCAGTAGCAGGCAACCAGTACCGCCAAAGACCATGTCAGTAGTGCCAGTAGGTGGCTTGATGGTCTTGGTCGTAGAGTTCTGGAGGTCCTTGATATCGATCTGCTGGTTCTGCGAGTTGAAGACCGCAAATCTGTTTCTCGCAACAAAGACGGCGGAGCTACCAGTTCCGCGGTGTGTGCTGGTTGGCTCTACAGCACCGGAGGCGTCGCGTGGCAAGCTCATGAGCTCGTATGTACCACTATCCGCAGGCGTTGTGACGAGCACAGATCTCTCAGCAGGGTTGTAGGACAAGGTTCGCGGAGGAATCCATGCATTACCTAGCTTCTTCAGCGAAAGCATTGAAGGACTCTCGACGTTCTTCGTGAAGTCGTACGACCGAACGTGCTTCTCCTTGGTGATGTAGAAGAGGTTGTTCTGGTAGACGGCGGAAGCTGGACGTTCTCGCTCCAGCTTGAAGACCATTACACCGTTGTCGTGGCCAGCAGCGAACAGGTTGATCTCTGGGTGTGCAGCAATGACCCAGAAGCGGTCATTCTCGCGCTTGAAAGACTGCACCGAAGTCCTCCTGTTAAGATCCCAGACGCGGATCGTTTTGTCCTCTCCCACTGACAGAATTAGATCTTGATGTGGGTGGAACACGCAAGCAGATGCATTCTGAAAATGCCCTCTGCATGTGTCCACTTCCCAAGCCTTGGTCTCGCTCATTCGCCATAGCTTCACAAGCCTGTCATCACCGGCAGATACAATGAGCGGCAGTGTAGGGTGGAAAGCAACCCAGTTGACACCACGATCATGCCCCTCCAGCACGAACTTCACCACCGCATCTGTGTTGCCAAACATATCCGCCTGATTCTGGTTCGACCTTGCTATTTGATCCTCGAACGACATGGAGTTCGAAGGCGCAGAGTGCTTCTTGCGCAGACCCGAGATGTCCCAAACTCTTACTGACTGGTCCAGCGAGGCGGAGACTACCAAATCCTCCTTGGGGTGGAACTGCGCGCA
Organism: Sphaerulina vaccinii; assembly: GCA_022570795.1. NCBI lineage: Eukaryota > Fungi > Ascomycota > Dothideomycetes > Mycosphaerellales > Mycosphaerellaceae > Sphaerulina > Sphaerulina vaccinii. The sequence continues at coordinate 50,638 of JAKUDP010000018.1, forward strand.
CATGGTGTAGTGGTTGTGACCGGTCATGGTGCAGACTGATAAACATGTTAGCATTTCCTATCTCAATCTCTTCCTGTACTGGATGGACACACTCAGCGACCTGTTCTGCCAGTTCCAAATGCGAATAGTCTGATCATCAGAACTCGAAATGATCCAAGGCAGCTCGTGGTGGAAGAAGACAGTTCGGACATAGTCCAAGTGGCCATTCAGTGTGAACAGACATCTTCTCGTCTGCGTGGACCACACTTTGATCTTGTAGTCGTCTCCTCCTGACACGAACAGAGGTTGTGTCTTGTGAAAGTCAATGCCTCTGACAGGTCCATCGTGCTCTTCGAAGCGGTCAATGAGAGTCCCCATGCGGTAGTCCCATAGCTGGATTGTCGAAGAGTGCAGTGAGACGAGGATCCATGGTCGCTTTGGGTGGAAGGCGATTCCTTTTGCGCGCGACGACTTCGATTCGAACTTGGTGAGCATCGAGGGGCTAGACGTGGAAGCCATGGTGGAGGAGTGTAGAGGGAGCCTCAGCTCCAGGCATAAGATCTCACACCAAGAAGACTGTCCAGATCAATCGCGGGAGGAGGGAGTCGTCAGGTCGTGATGTCGTGGTATGTTGTAGCCTGGAGTGGTGGTGTGGGTGGTATACTCTCCTTCCAATCTCCTTCCAATGGAAGTTGATCCACACTCATACAGCTAGGTGGCCAAAGAATCACGCCAAGAAAAGGGACCTGTGGCCTCTCAGTACAAGTCCGTCTGAACACGCGTATTATGTGGCACTCGGCACGATCCAATGCACGGCCTCAAACATTCGAAACTCTTTCTCGCGCGCGGCTCGTGCTCACTTCTTCTCTGTTGTCTTCTACTTCTCCACTATAGTGAGATCAATGCTGGTGGACGAGTATGAGAAGGCCACATCTTCATGGGAACACAGCATACACATGCTGCCCGCTGGTGCATCGGCAGTGTCACTCACAGTCGCCGAGCAGGCTGACTGGCCCGACTGTCTCCGTCGTGTGCTGTGCTGCCAGAAGAGATTTTGATAAGTATCTGGCTGTTCATTGCTTACCATACCATTCTAGACACCTTCTAGTCACTATCCTCCAATCCAGAGCTGGAGCTTGACTCTTGCTATTCTTATACAGGCAGTCTGGTACAGCTGTCCACCACTTACAGTCGCGCCAGTTCATCTTGCATCACTTCTGCAGGGAACTTCCCACGTCGAACGAGTCACTCCTCCGGATTTCACACGACGAATAGCGACCAACCTTTGGGCAGCAACCAAGACAGCAACCCAGCATAAAACACTCACACAAACCACTTCTCGACTACCGATTACACGCTTTCGCCTCGCATCTACTGCCCACTTTTCGCTCAACTGGAACCCTTATATCACAGTCAGATAAGACCGGCGTCATCTCTGATCTTCCACTTTCGCGACATCCTCTCAAACATGATATCGTGTGAGTTTCGCAGACACAACTTCATCATCAAGAGACATCACCGACCGGCTGTTTTGTTGCGCGACGCACGATAAGATAGTCCCAACCGAAGAATCACTTTATACCGGAAAGCGAACAACATGGCGGCCATGTTAGATCTGCTTCAATCCACCTCAGGCTTCACATCCGAAAACAGCCTCTCCGGAGTCCCTACCCCACCATACACGCCCTTCCGACCAGGAAAGCGCTCAAGACTCGAACGCAGCGATTCGCCTGCCTCGGTCAGGTCTGGCTCAGTCCATCCTCACGAAACAGAAAGTCCGGCGAGCGAGCCGGCCGGGGAGCGCATCGCAGTCGATAACATCAAAGTCGAAGAACTGCCCGCTGAGGATGTAGGATACATGGCTGATGTAGACGGCATACTACCATACGAGACAGAATCAGCAGACGATTCCAGTAACGACGGCAATGATGAACATGACGATGATGATGATGATGATGATGATACTGCGACAGATGTCAGTGGCGATGAAGCCGGACTTCTCGCTAGGAAACTGTCACAAATGGATTGCACCGATGATAGGGAGAACTTTCTGAAAGACCGGCAACGAAGACGGAGGCGCGAACGGAGGTCTGGTGTCAATCATACGAAGCGAACGCATAGCCTGGCGAACGAGAGCATTGCTGAGCCCACTGATGTCGAGGCATTGGGAGACCATGACTATGAAGCCGGGCAGCGAAGGCTGAGGAGAAGGACGAGGGGCCCGGATGAGTTGGGATACGTTCCGAAAGATGAGACTGAACTTGGGCAACAAAGCGAGGCTGGTCCAAGCATTGCTAGAACTCCTGTCGTTGAAGTGGAAGTGATGGCCGTTGATGATGATGTGGGATGAAGTGAAACTGCGTCAAGAACACTCCCAACAGAACAACACTCGGGGACAGGGAAGATATTGTTCAATCGTCTCCAGAGCATCGCCGTCCAGAGACTTGCCGAACAACAGCGCATACAACCACGAAGCCCTCGAATGCCTCTCACGGAATTCCTTGGATTGAAGCTGAGAGGCTGTCATGAGCTCTACGCCTGAACTCGACTTGCCTCAAACACCTGAAGCACATTGCGTCTTTCCGATCCCTGCTGCTCGACTCTTGCATCGTACCTCATTAAGCCACAAGCAGTCACGGCCATCTGCATCACTCGGACAATCCTCGCGTGGTCGGTGACCCACGGCTGACATGCCATCTTCTCACAAGACTATGACATCCATAGCCACCAATGAAGATCTTTATGATAAGCGTGAAAGTGTCGAGGCCAACGTCTATCAAATTTGGTCCATTGTCGCCGATGACCCAATCGCTCACTTCCTGAGCCCAATGGAGGAGTTCTCTATTTCCTACCATCCAGATACCGCACGCCAAACTAGCCAGCAGTAGGAGGAAGTGCAGGAGCACGTTTTTTTTTGTGAATTTGGAATGCGCGTTGGTGCTGATGACTTCATGGCCATTGTGGAGATAGGAAGAGTGGTAGAAGATGGCTCTTGAATGTGCTTCTATCGGTCTTGATTGGTTGGTTGTGGTGAGGTGCGGTGGATGAATGTTACCACTTTGTTTGAACAAGTTGTGCGAAGCAAAGGGAATCGAGGTGGATGGACGGACCTGTTCGACTACTTGTAGGAGCCTTCGAAACAAGAATACCAAGGGCAGGAGCTAGCTAGCGCTGCGTACGTCGCCTGCCAAGGGCTTGGGGGACTTCTACACCATAACTCTGGGATTTTCACGAGCGTTAAAGTTTGGGATTTTCACGTACTCCAGACGCTGTGCCGCATAAGAGCTAGGTCCGATGATCTCAAAGTGCACACTTCTAGCTTCTCTGTTCCGGTTGTCACAAATGCCCGTAATACAGCTTGAAGAACAACATCGATCGCAATTGGCTACCTTTACCTTTACAGTACGACAGCCATGGGCACGACTCTGGAACTCGAGGCCACATTGCCTTTACAAGCTCCCGAGGCGGCGTTTCCTATCAACAGACATATGCCACATCTCAAATATACTGTCTATACGCTCGCGGAGCTAGATGAAGCACAGATGGACGGCATGCTGAAAGCCCTCAACGCAATTAAAGACTGCAGCACGCACTGCCGATGGTCGCCAGATGGCAAACATCAACATTCTACTCTAAGAGATATCTACAACCACCACATCAGCCTCCGAGATATCAACCCTACCGTGCATCCATACTTCTTCATCGTCGTAGAGAACCTCGACATGGAGACAGTCCTAATAGTGTATCTCAAAGCTCCAACTCAGCGCGACGACGCTCAGAATGTAATCGGCGTCAGTCGCTGCAGTATTGATCAAGCCGCTCTTGCTGGCGCCAATCTAGACATCGGAAACATGACATGGAATGATTACAAGGAGTCAGAGCACGAGAAGTTCGGTGGTGAAAGTCCATATACCAATACAAGATACTATCCCACTGATCCCCGCAAGGACAATAGAGAACCACCAGACACTGTCTATGCATGCTACAGTCTATTTCGAGGAGGTAAATTCTCCTACAACTGCAAATAGCCAAACTTGATGGAAGCTTACTCTGCGGGCAAAGCACTATCCGTAAACCGCGCAATCGAGCCCAACATTAATGAACAAGACCGGAGACTTATATTCGCCACCAGCGCCTCACGTTCCTCCGATCCCTGGACAGCAATCCTCGAATACTTCGTTACAGCCTGCTGGCAGAATCCTCGACTAAACAGGCACTACTTCGTGGTGGCAGAGCAACAAGTCACAAGTCCTGGGGATTCTGTATCGATCTATCATGCGCTGTGGAGTGGAGCGGCAGAAGTAGAGATTAGCGCGTTCCCAGCTTATCAAGGATCGAGCATGAAGAACAAGGACAGTCTATTGAGGGAAGTGAAAGCTATCAAGCCGGAATTCGAATTGGTTGAGAAGATAGCTGCTTCTCAGGCAGTGAGTAAGCTAGATAGTTTGAGCGCTGGACATGTCGAGCGAACAACAGTACTCCAGTAGAATGCACGGGTCAACGATCTGTCTGACAGCAGTAGAGAATCGAGGCTTTTGAAAAGTGGAAGTGATTGTTCGAGATCATTATCTCATTCAGTAGTAGTACCTTAGTATGTATACCTGATTCCTCTCCCTAGCCGCAGCCATATCCATATCCATATCCATGAGTGTCGTAGTAGTAAAAGCAAGCAGAAGAGTCATGCCGTTGTATCCGTTGCATCCGACCCATCCCGGCCATTCCATCCCATGCTATGCACATGCTCATGCTCCAAGCTTCATGCAAAAGAAAAGTGTTCAAGTAAGACACACGCTCGGACTCTTCGCAATGAGCGAGCCCATAATTTCCTCCCAACGCCATCGCTCAAAAACGCAATCAAGTAAGCAATCGATCAATGTCGTCTCGTAGTCCTTGGCAAATGTAGATTCCGATCAATCATCCACTGTCTCGCTGCTGCGATACTGCCTCGTAGTCGTTCTTTCGATCCGTCCTGCTTCTTGTCGTAGGACTTCAACGCCTTATGCAGATCACTCGGAGTGCCTTTACGAATTTGTGGCCGATGCTCCTACATCTGCTTGTAATCCACACTCCTCTGTCTTCTGCCCTTGTGCTGATGACGATGAGGGTTGACAGGCTGACGCATGTAGGCACCACCACCGCCACCATTGCCAGCAGCGGGGCCAGTGGGTATTCTTGGACCATTGCCATTCATCCAAGGCTGTTGTTGCTGGTTCATGTTTCCATTCATGTTGTTGTTGCTGAAATTGCCCATTCCGTTCATGCCATTTCCATAGCCCATACCATTCATACCGTTCATACCATTCGTACCCATGCCCATACCCATCATAGGATTGAAGTTGCCCATCATGTTTGGCATCATAGGCATCATTGGCGGCATGCCCATACCCATCATTGGGTTCATCATCGGATTGGCGAAAGCATTCATGCCATTCTGGACGCCGCCCATGCTATAAGCCATTGCGTTCATCTGAGCCGCGAAGTCTGCGTTGGTGTTGTTGGCAGCCATGGCTTTTGGTGCTTTAGGGGGTTGAGGTTGTGGTGTGGCTGACTGTGCACCTGGGACAGGAGTACCTTGCTTAGATGTGCTTCGCTTCATCTCGGCAGGATTGCTTGGACGACGCTTGCTCTCGAGTTCATCATTGGCCTTTCGCTTTTTGGATGGGGACGTGGTTGAACCAGGCGACTTGGCTTCCTCGGTGGCTGCTTCGGGCTTCGGGCTCTTGGACGCTTCCTTCTCCTTCTGTAGCTTAGCAGCTTTCTTCTCCGCGTTGTATGTTGCGAGCTTCTCGATTGCCTCCTCATCTGGTTTCAGGTCGTCGAGTAGTGCTTGTTCGCCACAGTTCGGGCAGAGCAAGTCGTTGTCGATGAGTGCGTTCTCGATACAGTCGCTGCAATATGTTGTACCACAGCATGGCGTCTTTGTTGCAGCATCGAAGGGACGCTCATCGAGAGCACATACCAGACCACGATCGATCAGTTCTTGGTCGACAACGTCTGCTTCCTTGGCATTCTCTTCGGCGGCCTTTCGCTGCTCTTGGATCTTCTGCCAGGTAGCATCATCTGTCTTGACACGGACATAATCACCATCTTGGTTCATGAAGACACCTTGTGGTAGCTCCTTGTCGGTGTCTGGCTCTTCAACCTTTTCAAGCATGGAACGTGGAATACCTGTGGTACGCTTTGGCTTCTTGCCGTCGAAGGTAGGATCATTGTTAGTTGGGCATGCCTGAATCCAATGGCCCTTCTTGCGACAGCGGTAGCACACATAGCCCGGAGGCAGCGGCTTGTCGGGCACAGCAACATTCGACTTGAAGGTATTGCGCTTCTGTGGCATACTCGCAGACGATTGCAGATCCGCTTGGAACTGGGTATTGCTAGCATTCATTACAGCATTCAGTTTCTCCTCCTCCGTCATCGTACTCATGTCCCCAACTCCATTCGCAGCAGATGTGGCTCTGCCTGCACCTCCCCTCATGTTCGATTCCGTTCGGTGTGAGTTCTTGGCATGCAACGGCATTGAGCCGGTGATGTAACGAGCTGCTCTGCCAGCGCCATTCTTGCTTGCGGGCATGCGTCTTGCTTCGACTGTGGTCGATCGTGGGATTTGTGTCGTGTCATCGTCATATCCTAACCGGGATGTCAGCATTATGTCACGTGAGTTGTGGTGGAGAGCAGAAGACTTACGCTCATTGGTGTCAGAAGTGGAAATCTCCAGGTCAAAGTCTTTGCCGTCACCAAGTCGTGCGATTCTCATAATCTCGCGCTTCACCTCGAACACAGAAAGACTGCTGCCATCGAATGCGATCGGCGTAGTGTCCTTCTGGTTGCGAAACTTGAAGAATATGGAAGAAGACATGTTGGTGATTTGAGTTGATGTAAGTTACCAGAGCCAGACGGCCAGAGTAGACACGATTGTGCTGTCGAGTTCGTGTGAGAAGAGTATATCTTTGCGCTCGCGCAACAGACACGGTTCACCAGAACTGAGGGAAGAGTGGTGTACAGACGAACAGAAGGCTACGCCAACTAGCTCAGGTATGCACGACCCTGAAAGGTGGATTTGTATTTGAATAGCAACTGCCTGTGACAGGAAGACCAGGAGAACTGGCTTTCTTTTCAAGTACGGCGGAAAGAGCAGCACGGGCGCAAAGCGACCTCGAGCGCACCGCAACAGTATGCAACAGTAGAACAAGATAGACCGTTTCAGACAGTGTAGTCTCAGCCAGATTCCAACGTCTTTCTAATTGTCTCCGTGGCCCGCTTCGCTGCAAATGTCTCGCCTGTCTTACCGTGGAGGAAGTTGCGCTTTGAGCGTCAGGCAGCCGTGCCGTCGGGCGGATCTCAGTTCTTGTGCTTTGTGTGTCGAAAATGCGCCAGTCGAGGTGATGCAGTCGCGGGCAAGATGTCGCGGAAGTGGTGGCAGTAATTCTGGATCGAAGAAGAGGTTGGTGTTGAGGATGAAGAGAAGAGGGAGGCGCAGTGAAGAAGGAGAGAGTTGGTTGCGGAGAAGCATGACAAAGCCGATAAGAGCGGGAAGGAGCAGCGGCGCTAGCCGGAGTCCGAGCTTCAAGGCAAATCAGGCAGCCACGAACGACACAATCACAGCAAGCACAATTCACCATCGTTCCGTGTACGAGACGATTGTACCACAAGCATGAACCACACTTGCAAAGCGCATGTCTCGATACACTGCCGCTATTCACATCCAGTGATAAGATGTTGAGAACGCTGGGTGGAAGCTCGGTGTACGCTGCTTCTTGGTTCTCTGCCAGGCAGGACGCCTGTTCAAGAGCAGCAATAATATACCACTCACCTGAGCTTTGCCGTGGTGGCCATTGAAAGGCACTGGTAGCTAGCCAGGGGTGGGACTGTGTCATCTGTACACGTGGAAGACTGGGCTGTTGTCGTGCTATAGAATGCGGCACGCAGTGCGTGACATATGCAGTAGGTGTGAGGCAAGTATCTTTGAATAGGAGTTACGCTGGAAGCCAGTAGGATCTCTGAACAGTGTAGGCGCCGCAATGCATCTCATCAGGGACACAATTGTCAAGTGCTGAAAGCGCGCGGCACGGCATCGTGTGTTGCTGATCTGATGTTAAAGACAGTGAATCGCGAGGTCGCTGAAGTGAAGTGAAGTGAAGCTTGAAACGCACTCCTACTTTCTCTTCTCCTCTACGTCGCTTTATCTTCGCGACTTCTTCCACTTCCTTCCTCTCCACAACACCGCTCGACTTCCTTATTTACCAGCCGCAGCACCTTCGACTCGAGGTTCCACAACATTCCAAGAAACTCGTCCATACCACAAATTTCATTATGGACATGTCGCACAGGACTGGCGACCTCGACGACGAAGTCGCCGACATCTTGGCATCGCTTCCTGAGCATCACGACCAAACATTTGGCTTCGTCATCTACCGCTGCACGTACGACGACGACGATAGGTGGAATCAATTCCAGCGAAAACTTCGGGGATTCATGGACGTGGGCATCGCTGAGCCATTGGGAGGCGAAAAGCTGAAGAACCATTTCGCCTGGGATGTACGTGATGACTCAAGCCTCTACAAAGATGCGACCACAAGCGAAATCCGAGGGTAAGACAATGCTCGCATGAACCTCAAGAAATGGCGCTAACAATCATCAGTCACTTCAATGCTTGGGTCGAATCTGTCGGCGGCGCGCGAGATCTGACGCGATACGCGCAATGCATTTACGTGGATAAGGAGGTGATGGATGCTGTGCTGGGCGGAGAAGATCCCTACTCGGATGACCCAGCAGAACTCGGTCGCTCGGACGCATATGTCAAGATCATCAACTCGGAATGGACTGCTCGACCAAACGCTCCTTACAGAGAAGGTGACGGCGCCACAGACGCTGAAGATGAGGGATACCTTCCAATTGCAGAAGATCGTCGCGGAGATGTGGGCTGGATGAAAGTCTGGGCGTCATATTTGATGCCACGAGCATATGCTGTGATGTTGCACTTCGGGTGGTACCTGTACTACGCAAGACCTCCAGTGGTACAGGATAATTGAGAGTGGCAAAGTCGTGCAAGGTTGAAGGAACTGAACGTTGCCGGCATGGCACTACAAAAAGTGCATAAAGAACAGCCATGATCGTATCTTCAGCGGGACAAGGATATGATGATGGAGTGAGTCAAGCAGAACCGTGAGACGTGAGGTTCTCGCCAAGACTGACGACCACACCTCGCTTTGTCCTCTTCTTTCTTCTCCTCCAATACATGTACCTCGATACCTTCGATATGAATTACTGACCACTGCTGGGTGCGAGCAAGACAGCCTGGTTATGCCATCAATACCATGCAATCCTTGCAAGAGCATTGCGAAAGCATAACGACTTAGCTTGGGAGCCGCAGAGACATGTGAAAGATGTAAAGGCTGAATTGTCAAGTCAAGGAGAATTGAGAGCCGACTGGCTTTTATGTTGGTACTTGGGCCGCGTCTCTCGAAATTATCTGGTCCTAATCCTAACATTAACTCAAGCCTACAGTGACAGATCAAGCAAAGCCCAACACCTTTTGCAGTTCCCCAACGATGCCGATGAGCTGATTATCATGATACTTCCTACCAACGACTTGCAAATTGATCGGCGCGCCCTCATAACCTCCTTCATCCCACATAGCCTTAACATGCTCATCCTTCTCGCTCAAAGGCTTCCATTCATCAGCATAAGGAGTCTTGGCAGCGACAAACTCCCTGATCGTCTCAGCTTTAGCAGGTTGCGGCAATTTCTCTACTCCTTCCAAACTGCCACTGCTCTCAGCAGTAGTGCCAACAGCAGCACCATACCCCTTGTCCGCGAAGTGCTTCCTCAACTCCTCCGCGTGTCCCACAATCGTCAGCTTCTCCATTGCTTTCCAGTCGGCTTTCTCCTCAACTGCAATCGGTGTCGGTATGACTATGCCAGGATAATCTACAAAGTTCCATAACGCAGTATAGTTCCAGTAATATGCTGTGTCGTGTTTACTCGCGGGTCCTACGTAGCAAGGAGCGAGAACAACATCTACATCTTGAGAGTTCCAGTTCTCTACGAAAGCACATCGGAACTCGTCGCGAGCGACACGCATTTCTGTCAGTTCTGTCGCTGTCTTCTCTTTCTCGGGACCATTTGGATCATCCCACGTTGTGGTCACAGTTGAGAGAACGGTCTTTGTGAGAGGGTGGATCGGTTCTCCTGTTGCGGCGAGTGCCTTCTTGGTATTGAGTGCCACGTCTGGCCAGTACATCACGCCAATGTGCTTCATTGCTAGGGCGGAATTGTAGGGTAGAAAGGGTTTGACGATGAAGTCGGTGGACTTGAGGAGGCGAGACTTGGCCCACTCTAGAGCTCGCAGGACAGGCGGCTGAGGTGTGATTACTCCGTCTGTGAGCATGAGGCCAACCTTAATCGGTTTCGAGACTGGTGTTTCGAGCCCCGTCCATGGGATTGGGATGATACGTGGATCGTAAAAATATTGTTTGCTGTTGACCATGACTTTCATGTAGAGCTCGACATCGCGAAGAGAACGTGACATTGGGCCTGTTGAGCAGAGAACGTTGAGTTCTGCAGGGAAACCATCTGGTAAGAAGTCCTTCATTGTGATTGTGTAGCTCGTAGGCTTGAAGCCGAAGATACCGCAGAATGCCGAGGGCCCACGAACGGAGCCTCCAATGTCTGCGAGGAGAGCAATCAGTGCATGTGCGCATATGCGAGATGTATTGACCTACCTGTTCCAAGCCCAAGCACGCTGCCTTTCAGCGCGATCAAAGCACTTTCACCTCCCGTGCTACCACCTGACGAAAGATTGATGTTGTGCGGATTATTGACTCTTCCGATCCAGCCATCACTCTCCAGATGCATGATACCCTGAGGCTGATTGGTCTTAACATAGAACACAGCACCAGCTTCCCTCAATGTCTGGATCATCAACGAGTCCTTGTCATTTAGCCGTCTTGTGCTGAAGTAGCCAAAGCTCGACCAATGCCCAGCCACAGCCATATGTTCCTTGACACTGACTGGAACACCATGAAGAGGTCCCACAGTCTTGCCATTCTTCTCAAGATATTCATCAAGATACTTCGCTCGCTCAATAGCTTCGTCCATGAAGTACTGAGTCAAACAGCATGTGAGCTGGTGAGCAATCGCAGCTCGTTTGCAAAAGGCAGTTGCTACCGCTACGGCCGAGAACTGTTTCTTTGCAATAGCTTTTGCAAGACCAGTGGCATCGTAGTGTTCGGTGATTATGATCTCAGCTGGAGTGAGAATTCCGCAGGTCGATGGGATAGAGATTACATTGAGTGGTGGATTCTGGAAGACTGATTCTGGTAGGTAGAACTCCTCTGGGATCGAAGCATTGAGTTCTGCAATGACTTTCTCGCGCTTCTCTTCGAAGGCAGGCGTGCCTTTTGGTACGCCAACAGGCTGGAGGACTTGAAGTTTCGACATGCTTTCTGATGAAATTGTTTCTTGTGTTGCTTCTGCCGGTCAGGCCTAGTCGTACGAGCGCTCTTTTACACTTCGACTTTTGTGCTGAATTGGAAGCTCGAGGAGAACTGTTGCTATCGTTTGCCGTCGGCTGCCTATCTCTTTGTTGAAGCTGAGGGGTTGCATTCCATAACAGCTCATCCTGGTACTCATGGTATGGACCATGTCAGGCCAGGGTGTAGATTCCGTTCGTCCTGATCATTTCGTTATCGATAGGCCACTTTCCAATGAGCAACACTCGGTACCCGCCTTAGTGCCAATCTCGCGTCGAACTCCAGCCCAGGAAGTTCACCGCAGGCCAAGAGATACGCGAACCATATGCAGCCCTCAGATGTGGTCAGTTCCATTATCTGCCTAAATGGATCTCCAGGATGTTTTAGTTCGGCAATGAAATATGCCTATATACACAGCATGCACGCAGCCATATAACTTACGAAGAGGTGACGCTGATATTTGGAGCTCGTTGTTGTGACAGCCGCAGTCTGTACCGGAGTTCAACTCGAGATGGAAACAAAAGACATCAAGTCAACCACCTGGCAGACCGAAGCAGAAGATTCCGAGCTCAATGGAACCAGCGAAGACCTCTTCCGATACAACAAGACCGGTGCGATCAAAAATCCACTCGCCGGTATCAGCAAAGATGCACTATCCGCACATGTCGAAGCTTATGCCGCTCAGTTCGGTCTTCAAGATATCGTCGATTTGCTGCAGAGAGGTGCTCTAGCAGCACAGAATCCTGATCACCCAGAGGAGATATCAGAGCTGCCGCCAGAAGAGCTTAGAGCTCTACAAGAAGAGAAAACACATAAATGGCGCCAGCCGAGGACTTTGTACTTCTTGATTGCGCTGAATTCCGTCGGTGCTGCGATACAAGGCTGGGACCAGTGTGGCAGCAATGCTGCTAACTTGACGTTTCCTCAAGAGTTTGGTATCGCAGATTCGGGAGAGTGTGAGCTGAACGGTACGTGCGCGAAGAACTCTTGGATCATCGGCGCCATCAACTCCGCACCTTATATCGCAATCTGCTTGTTCGCCTGCTGGATGTCGGATCCTATCAATCACTATCTTGGGCGTCGAGGGACGATACTCATGGCTTCGATATTCAGTCTACTGGCCCCAATTGGGCAAGCTTTGGCTCAGACCTGGCCACAAATTCTTATATGTCGCATTCTTCTTGGCGTTGGAATGGGTCTCAAAGAAGTGACTGTCCCTGTCTTCTCTGCAGAGAACGCCCCATCAAATATCCGCGGTGCTCTGACTATGTCCTGGCTTCTTTGGGTCGCGGCAGGAATCGTGCTTGGCTTCTCGGCGAATCTGGCTGTCGCCAAAGTTGGTGGCATCGCATGGAGACTACAGCTCGGTTCTGCGATGATACCAGCAATCCCTCTCCTTATAGGTATCTTCTTGGTGCCAGAGTCCGCAAGATGGCTGATCAAGAAGGGAAGACATCGCCAGGCATATGAGTCTTTGTTGCGTGTACGAAACACTCCACTTCAAGCTGCTAGAGATCTCTTTTACATCCATGTGCAGGTTGAGGCAGAAAGAAAGCTTCTCGCACCAGAAGAAAGCAAGGCTTCAGCAATATTGCGCCGTGCTGTTCAGTTGTTCACTGTTCCCCGAATCCGACGTGCAACTCAAGCTTCTGGTATCATTATGAGTAAGTCACTCTTCCAGATACATGAAGGCATTGCTGACAGTTTCCAGTCGCGCAGCAAATGTGTGGCAGTAAGTGACTTGGCAGAACTCTCCAGATCCAGCTAACAGTGTCGCAGTCAACATTGTGGCCTTCTATTCCAGCACCATATTCGTTCAAGGTGGCTTCAGTGAGATGGCGGCGTTGTGGGTGTCCTGGGGCTTCAGCATGACGGCCCTTATCTTCGCGATACCAGCTTTATACACAATCGATCGCTATGGCCGCCGGACGCTGCTCATCTCGACCTTTCCTCACATGTTCTGGACTTTGCTTGCGACTGGGCTGTCATTCCTGGCGTCTTCGGACCAAGCCAAGCTAGCGCTGGTGGCCTTCTTCACGTTCCTGTTCGCGGCCTTCTATTGCTCTGGAGAAGGACCATGTGCATTCGTATACTCTGCAGAAGCCTTTCCGTTGTCACATCGAGAGATCGGAATGGCATGGGCTGTCGCCACGAACAACTTCTGGGCTTCTGTATTGTCGCTGACATTTCCACGTATGCTGAAGGCGTTTGGTGCAACTGGTTCCTTTGGCTTCTATGCAGGGCTAAACATAATCGCATTGATATTCATATTCTTATGCCTGCCGGAGACCAAGGAAACGAGCCTGGAGGAGCTAGATTTTGTATTCGCGGTCCCGACGACTCGCCACGCGTCGTATCAGCTGAATGAGGTGCTTCCATGGTGGGTCAAGCGGTACATCTTCCTCGACAAGTCGGGCAAGAAGCCAGAGCTCTACCACTTCGAGTAGACTAGCTGCAATGCAGTCCTCGTGAACACTGGAAGCGCTGGACTTCCTGCGTTTCTATATAGAGAAGCCTAGACATTCCGACTGAAATAGAGCAGCAGTACATTTCTCGAGACCGTCCATAGGCTTCGCTCGTCGTATTGTCTCTAGCTCTTTTGCGCGTCAATATGCCATTCCAAGAGGACATCAAAGAAAACGTCTTCATCTCGTCGCCACTGATGCGCTTTTGCAGCAGTAGACCATCTGGCTCCTCGAGCATTGCAAGGCTGCCATCCACTCAGGGTGTCCACGATGAGTTCATATGATTCAATGATGCTGTCAATAATGGAAGAAAGCATGCTACACCGAAACCCGAGGACTGTTTTCGTCGCCAAGGTCCGCTCGGAAGAGCTCTATCCCGCTCTCCGCCGCCACCGGAAGCCCTACCATCACTCCTGCATTTCTGCAAGACACCGACACCGACACCGTCAACGAATACCCATCGATAATGTCCACGTGCAGACGAGAAGCCGAGAGCGCCGTTGGAAGAGTTCCACGGTCAGAGTCATGACCGTCCTCCCGGCATGCCTCTCAAGAGCACGACCTCACGGACATCGGACTCCCGGTGCTGCCGTGAGAGTTGCTCTATACTGTGGTAACGATGATACAATCTGAGGGTATAGAGTGCAACATGCACCAATTTTAACTGCTTGTTCTCTCTAGCCTTCCCTTGTCCTCTTCATCATCAACCTAGCAAGAGCTTACAACACCAGCATGGCGAAGAACATCGACCGCGGACGCCTGCACCCAAGAGACAGCTTCTGGGATGGCAAGAGGAAACCCTTCATCATTGGCGTATGCTTTTGTTTCCTCTTGCTGCAGATGCTATTTCTCGGCAACCTCAGCTACCTCTATGGCGTAGTGTTCAAATCAAGCGGCCGAGCCCATAGTCTGGAAGTTCTGAATATCAACCTGGACACAGACTCTTCACTGGTGCAAGGCTCTGTATCTGCGGCATACTCTGCACTTGAGGGCGATCACTTCTTCTCACTCCAATCGCGGCCACCATCGGAGTACAGCTCAGTCAACGCAGCACGGCAAGCAGTATGTCAAGGGCACTTCTGGGCAGCTCTGATCGTCAACGCGGGTGCTTGATCACGACTATCCGCAGCACTCTCTGGCGGCGAGGCAGCGGACACGTACAACAGCAGTGATGCTGTGACATTAGTATACAACAGTGCCAAGTATACATCAGCCTCGCTTGGGTCCATCATTGGCAATCTTCAGACCCTTCTCGGTGCCGCGAATGCTGCATACGGAGCGGTTGACAGGACCGCAGCTACGACTTTGAACACCAGCTCTACCGCTGCTGTGGCAGCTTTCCGTGATCCATTCAGTTCGACCGCTGTGGACATCATGCCTACAGGGCAGGGACCAAGAGTGCTCTACAACACTGTGAGCATGGTGATGCCTATCATTCAGCAGTTCTTCTTCTTGATGGCGCTCAATGGGCTGTCGAACACGTACAAGCTCTATACAAGCTTGCGTATGCGTTATGCTTTGACGATGAGAGGTGTCCTGGCCACGGTATACACTTTTATCTCCTCACTCTGCATGACTGGATACATCTGGGCATTTCGCGAAGATTGGGTAGGTGGACAACTGTTACGATGAATCGAACTTCAATGCTGATCTATGGGCAGGGCGTGAATGCTGGACAATACTTCTTGACGTGGATGGTCCTGTGGCTGTACATGTTCGTCAACTTCTGCTGGCTAGATGCCTTGACCGCATTCATCCCGATGTCGTTCGTGCCATTCTTCATGATCACATGGTTCATACTCAACGTGGCCAGGTAAGTCTGCTTGTACCCTGCAAATCGCAAAGGCGATTGTGCTAATCCCATATTGCAATCTAGCTCAATCTATCCTCTAGCCCTCGTGCCCGGATTCTACCACTGGGGCGTAGCTCTACCGGCATATAACACATACAACCTTCTGGTCGAAGTCTGGACACACGGCTGCAACCCCATGCACGCCCAATGCTTGGGTATTCTTTTCGCGTGGGCAATAGCTGGTGTCACTGTTGCGAACATTGGCATGTGGCAAAGATGTGCGGCCGCGGCACAGGCTGAAAGAGATGAGCAGGATATCTTACAGGGGAAGATTGCTGAAGCTACGAACTTAAGCATCTCTGGTTCTGCGTTGTCGACATCGCATGATCGCGAGAAGGGCTCGTCGTACAGTGCCGCTTTCCGGCGTGGGTCTTCGCGATTGGGTTCTTTGGCAGCTGGGACGCGTTCGAGTCCTGCTGTGCGCAACGACCTAGCGGATATGCAGTATCCAGAAGAGTTGAAGAGGGAAGTCTCGAAGATGGGTATCCGCATGCCATTCGCCGATGCTGTGGAAGGCCTGGGCAGATCAAGACTCGCCAGGAGGAACACGGCATCATAAAGCTTCGCAGCACGGCACAGGAACATTGCCATTCGACGCGAGGAAAGACGAAAACTTATACCAAGACAACAGAGCATACTATGCGACGACAATAAGAAGAAAAGCAACTACTTGCCAATAATACGTCTCATTTCAGCACATGTCGAGCGTCGAAGCAACATATAGTGATTGGTCAATGTCCCGATGGAGCTTTCTGCATGCAGCTGCACACCGGCGCCTACCGCAGCTCAGCTCAGCTCAGCTCTTCTTCAACCACTCTCGCCTATCAACAAGCGCTGCAGCGTACGCAGTCACTGACTATGGTTCAGCTGTGTTTACCTTGTGCATCACTCGACTTGAGGCGTGAAGATTTCACCACTTCGCCTTTAAAGCCAGAGGGGAGGTACAATGCAGTCGCTCATTCCGGCACATTCGGCGATCTACGACGAACATACACAACCTGCGGCCTGTGCAAGCTGATGTGGGTCGCATTGGACAAAAGTGATTCAACAGCTCTTGCTAATGCTGACGATGAGCACATCTGGGTACTACGATGGGCTCAGAACACTAACGATTACCAGCCTGATGGCGAAACTGAGGATGTCGAAAGCATGTTTGAGGCCGCTTTGTATCCTTGCTTTGGCGAGGAAGGTAGTCGCGAAGACTATGGCATTCAGCTTATCGATCACATGAATAGCTCTGGCTTTCTGCGTGGCCGACTCGTGGATGATGCTATTGATGTCAAGATTGTGGCGAGCTGGATCGATAGATGCAAAGCACAACATGGCGAGCAGTGTGCCCGGATGAGCGTCGATAATAACTCACTATCAGCTGCAATTCTTGAGCATTTGCTTGTGATTGATGTGGAACAGCTTCGTCTCTGCAAACTTCCTGAAGACGCACAATATGTCGCTTTGAGCTACGTTTGGGGTAGAGATGCCAACACGACCACGAGTCGGAAAACGAACATTGCAAAGTTCTGCGAGCAGATGGGGCTAGCTATCGAACTTCCGAGAACGATTCAGGATGCAATTGATGTTACACGAGCACTTGGACTGGAATTCCTCTGGGTCGACTCTTTATGTATTCAGCAAGACGACTCCTACACGAAGGAAATACTCATCTCCGAAATGGATACGATCTACGGAAATGCTACAATTACTTTGGTAGCAGCTACCGGCAATAATGCCAACTCGGGTTTGTCTGGGTGGTCTTCCAAAGTGGGTCGCATGCAGCATCGTGTTGACCTGGGTGAGGGTCTTTGTTTGGCAGTACTACCGTACTACCAGCGCGAGCTATTGAACTGCGATCATGCTACACGTGCTTGGATTTAAGTTGAGACTCATATAGTCAGGAGGTCGTGCTGACTTCTGCCAGCTACCAGGAAACATGCCTGTCGCCCCGCTGCTTGATATTCTTGAACGGCTTCGTCTATTTCAACTGCAATGCCGCAGTATGGTCAGAGCACGTCAGTGCCAACGCTCGAGGTACCCTACCAGAGACATCAGCGAACACGCTTGGCAAGACAGATGACCTCTCTGCAACAGTGATCGAGCGATACTCTCACCACGTCCGGGCGTATACATCCAGGTCCCTCACTTACAAATCGGATATTGAGAACGCTTTCAGGGGTATCTCTACGGCTCTTGGACGATCAATGCAGAGCCGTCCCATCCCGTTCGGTATGCCACGTTCTTGCTTCGACTGGGCCGTGCTGTGGAGCGGTCATGGTACCCTCCGCCGATGCATCGAGTGCCCTAGCTGGTCATGGATGGGATGGGATGGCGAGATTGAAATGTCCCCAACTAATGATACAGACTATGACCAGATGTGGTTGCTCCAGGGTACGTGGATTGTCTGGCAGAGAACGAATTACAGGAGAAAACTTGACATGCTCTGGGATTCGGACGATACAAGCCAGATAGCGCTTGAGCGTATAGAGCGCTTTAAGCAGTCTGTGTCTCAATACGAGAGAACCGGAGCAGAAGAGCCAGTTGCAGACGATACCGACATGCAATCTCACTCAGATCTGGACAGCAGCAGCAGCGAGAATGATCGCGCTGACGAAGAGCGAGAATGGAGGGAGTGGAGTCCTGCTTACGGCGAAGCGACGCCTATGAATCCATTCGGACGTATTCTCGATCAGAATGAGGCAAGACAGACAGTAGGGGATGTGGAACTGTCGGCCGCCATCAAGTCTATCATTTGCGAGGAGGAGGACCTCCGGTGGCGAATGCTTTGCTTCTCAGCACCTGTCATCACTCTGCATGCAGGACCTGTACTCTCCATTGCCAACGACTTCTCGTTCAGTATATTGTACAATCAAGAAAGACGAACCTGTGGGTATCTGTCGATTCATGACAGTGCCTCGTGGCCAAACACTACTCAAAATAAAACCGTCAAGCTACTCCTGCTGTCAGTCATGCCGTTCGGAGCTCTCGAGAGCCACAAAGAGCGTATCTTGGCTATCTCGGATGCCTTCGGTCTTGGAGACGATATGATGAAGTATCTTGAAGGCTGGCCAAGATCGTTGGACAACTTCGAATTTCTGAACGTCATGTTCGTGCTGGAGACGAGCGACAAAGCTGAGATTGAGCTTGAAGACCGGTCATTGCACAGCGTGCCCATCCATGAGAGAGCTGGCATTGGATTCGTGTATCGCAAGGCCTTGTCAGATATCAAGTGGGAGCATATTGTACTGGCGTGACTAGCATATTGTACGACCTGGATCACCGACACTGGAGCGATGCTCTGCCAAAAGTCTACTGGACTGGCCTTAGGCACTCCACAATCTTCTCAATCCGGGTCGTAGACACATGGCGTTGACCAGAATGGGTCCTCCAATCAGGACTATCCAGCTTGGCTTGCCGCACGCACATTTCGTGTCTGCATCTGTCGCCTGACGCTGTTGACATCGATCATCGCTACTGAGGCTCCGACGTACATTACATCGACCAAAGGAAATTACCACGAGATTTATTTCATTGCAGTCGAAGGGTAATACAATGGGCGCCGCACCATCGAATACCGAGAGCGCAGTACAGGCCAGATTGCAGAGCATCTCCGACAATATCATCACCGAAACACTCGAAGTCACCCTGCAAGGTTGGAGTCTTGTAAAGTTCTTGGACAAGCAGTGCTCACCCAGCGAACGCGAGCAATGTCAAATTGGCAAGGGCTTGGTGTATTGTGGCACAGAAGAGCGTGCCTATGTCACTACTCTATCCGCTTATGTCGCGAAGCAATGGCCTTCCCGTGGCGAGGGCGTACTCGATAGCATTCAGCGAGTGTGCGACACCCAGCAGCCTGTGACTAGCAGAATTTTGACCTGCAAAATCGAGGTCCAGGCATTTACCAATGACACAAAGCTGCGGTGAACGGGCCACCGCGCGGAAGCCTTAGAGATCATCCAAGTGTGTATCTTCATCGCTATGGCTTGCCAGCTATCTCATGACGCAGACAAACCAAGCCAATGCACACCACTGTTGTACGGCGGGCCTGACTACGATCCTCGCATTACAGTGTCAGCGATTCATCAGAGCCTCGAGCGGCCCAGCACAACGAGCTGGCTAGCAATGGTCAAGAACCCGATCCCTGAACGACCAAGCGACACTTTACTAGGCCTGGAAATCGAATTCAGCTTGCTCGCGGTGCTCAGTGGCCTGGAGTATGGTCATTCTATAGCGGGCCGTTTCGCGCTAAAGAGTCACCACTCTTGTCTTGTACCAATCTCTGTTAGAGGCAAATGCATGTCGTGGCATTTGTGCTACAAGTTGCCATATGTCTCCTCCGAAGAAGCGTTCGCTATTGAGAGCCAGCCGAGCATAGATACTTTCTACAGCACTTCCGAGCTTGACAGTGGTCGTTATCGCCACTTTGTCGGCGGTCAGTGAAGGACTTTATGGTCTATCATCGACATAGAAAGAGCAGGAGGGTGTCTGATGCACACGAGCTGTGTATGCCGGTGAAGCATGGACGCCAACCTCGCACCCGATTGATCACTACATATGGGAAGGAAGACAATTCAAACTGTGGCATATTATACTTAAGCGTCTCTGATAGCATTCCAGACAGTGCAAGACCGGTGACGATGATCCTCTTCGCCTTTGACTCATGGATCTTCATCGACCGATGACAGAGATGCCGCGCTGGTTCATGTTTAACTTGGCACATAGCTCTCTATGCACCTAGCGAAAGAGCAGGATGTTGCACTACCACTCCACTGAGCCACTGTCTTACAACGTTTGGCAAAACCCGCTCCACAAAAGGGTTTGCGTGAGCACGTTGTTCATCCAAGACTAGTGCCGAGACCTTGGACTCCTCGGAGCATTATACTGGGCCAAACCATTGAAGCCACAAGGCTAAGAACCATCAACATCAACAATGATCGCCGATGTCTTTGTGACCGCCATGGTGAACAGAGTCTTGCGATTGTGCAGATGTGACGAGCAGGATGTGCAGATTTACTGAGCAGAGGTATACCGAGTCCAGGTCAACTCCTTCCTGCCGCATATGCGCACCGTGTCACGTTGATCTGATTCGATATGCTGATGTGCATGAGTACGCTCACAATTGACGTTGACGTGCACGACCAAGAGTTGTATAGTAGACTACGGAATAGCCACATCTCTTGACACAAGCCTCCTCGCATTCGCTAGTGTGCTATGGGGACGATCGCATCCTTGGCAGTATATACTTACCGCGGGCTTCTTATACCTCAGACGAATCGTGGTGTATCATCACTATCCGAGCGTCCAGCTATATAACAACGACTCCCATCCGGCTAAACTCATCTTCCACGACAGACACCAAGCTTCAAACAATAAAGTCATTTCAATATCTATTACTCCATCCACGCAGCTACGACACCTTGAACAACTCAATACCAACGACAAGATGCAAATCAAGTACCTCCTCGCCGCCATTTCGGCTCTGCTCGTCTCTGCCCAGGACGCAACACCTGCTGCCACAGAAGTTGTGGACGACGCCACCTCGGTCGCAACCAGTGTCATCGATGAGGCTACCAGCGCAGCCAGGTGAGGCTCTCAAGCAGTGCGAGACATATGATGAGGCTGACTAACGCGTCTGCAGTGATGCAAGCAGCATGGCGACAGAAGTAGCCAGCACCGCCGATATCGACGCATCGGCCTCGAGCTCCATCGACTCCCTTACATCATCGGCCAGCGACGCCATCTCAAGCATACAGAGTGAGGTCTCCGAGTCGACCGCTTCCGTAGCAGCGAGCGCATCAGAATCGATCTCATCGGTCACTGGCTCTTCTTCGGGCAGCGCCGTCCAGACTACTGCACCAGTCCTAGCAGCTGGCGTCATGGCCATGCTCGCTGCTCTGTAGGGGTGGGAGGGGGCGAGAGTTGGAGCTGGGAAGCGGGTAATGCCTATAAGGAAACTAATAAGCATTGCTGCACTACAGAAAGCACTTCTTCACATCGATAAGCTAGCCCAATGCAATTTGACCTTTAGCTGACGCAAGTGCCACTATCAATGACAAGTGAGGAAGGTATTCGGATCCGAATTATGTTTCTTGTTTTTATGTTCGTAATCATACAACATCCCTCGTACCAACCCAGCTACGGAAAGCGTAAGGACCGTCCTCTATCGTCTACCCAGCATCACCGCCCAGCCCACATTACCGTTATTATAGATCTAGCCGCTGCTGCTACCCTTTGTGCTCGAAATTCCCAGAATAGTGATTGGGACTTGAATGGTGTTGCCGTTGAGAATATCGCAGAAGAAGATCGGGATCAATCCAATACTAGCATTCTCAGAGCAGTTCTGATAGGTATCAACACTTCCGCCGCTTGATGGCTTGCCAGCTGTCAGACACAAACATGTTAGTATCGCGATCTGACCTGGCTTGACGTTGGCTGGTAAGATACTCACGCGTTCCCTTGGGATAGCAGCCCTTGGTCGAGCCCCTTGGGCAGCACATAGTCTGCTTGCCGCCGCGAGTTTCGAGGACTGCTGCCTCGATTGATGGGTCGGAGACTGGTGCTGCGGCGACCATGGTGGCCGCGAAGGCAAAGATGGCGGTGGTGGTGAACTTCATTGTTGCGGTGTTGGTTGGTGGTAGCTGAGAGAAGCTGGATGTAGACCTGGTTCTGGTGATGTTGCGACTGGTGTTGATGATGATGAGATGGAGTCTTGAAAGTGGAACAAGACTGGCTTCTTATACACATTGCAAGTCCATCATGGGCATCTTCTAGAAGTCTGTCGACCACGTCCCACGTCACACCGACCGGTGTGAAGTGGTTGTTGAGTAACGCTGTGAGCGTCTCGACAGCCTAACCCACACTGCTGGGTCACCGAATGCAACATTCTTGTCCGGATATGGTATGTACGTCTGGGGACGCGAAAGCGACACCACATCCTGACTGGTGTTCCCTGTATGGGTGCAGACGTTGATTATTGATATTGACTCGCAATAGGTACAGAGGGCCGATTGACGAGACGTGCTCATAAAGGGCTGAGGTGTCTCATACACGTGGCTCGGCCTGCTTCAACGTCGAATCCCGACTGAAGTTCTGGTGGCTTGCTCTACTTGCGAAGTCGGGAATGTCGCGCGTACAATTTCCACTGCGCAGGCCGCCAGAGTCGACCAGCATGTGGCAATTCGAGATTGCTTTCGTGAAAAGTTGACTCAGCGTGTAAGCGCTGCATCCAGACGGATCTGCCGCTTTGCTGACAATGTTGGTAGGTCTCTTCTACAGATGCATGGTGATATCCCTGAGCTAGGTGATGCTCCTTTCCAGGATCCAGCTGCTCGCTATAGCCATTATGAAGACAGCTGTAGCGTAGGTGGCGCACATGCAGAGTACTCAATCGATATATGGTGTGGGTAGGCTTCCGATTGCAGGATACTCTTGGTTTCTTGCCTGTAAGCCACCTGGCGGTTTCAAGTCAAGTCCCAGAGATCTGGGACGACTGCCGATCTCCCGGCATTCGGTCGATGTTCTCGCGAATGAGGAGACCACAGTCACTTCGTCAATGTGCTGCGATCACTCTGTTGATCGCTTGCAGCGTCGAGAACCACGTCGACCATTGTTGCGCTATCGTTGCCGAAGTCTCGCTTGCTCAATGTCGAGGATAGGTGGAAATGAGATTGGAGAATACATCAGTCAGGCTCGGAGTTGAGTCGCAGGTTTGCCAATGAAGTCTGGGCAGAGTCAAGGGTCTCGCTAGAGGAAGTCTTGAGTCGTGTTATTTTTGCAATGGCTTGGGAAGCATTAGGAAAATCCTGGCATTGCTGCAGTCAGCTTTCGCATTGTTGCGACTTGTAGTGCGTATGTGTACGAGGCGTCCCGTTCGTGCTTTGGCTGATCGACAGAAGCATGTAAGAGAGCAGGATGCAGCTGTGTTGTGACGCACTACTAGATGCGAGTCAGTGGTATAGAGATTAGCTTCGGTACCTGTTTCAGCCGTTATACCTTATGTCTGCATCGACAGCGCATGTCGTTCGGGCTTCTCGGTTCGTGTGCCACGTCAAGTCCTGCTTCCCGAGGGGCTGTTCTGGTGCATATGACAGCGAAATTTGCTTGATGATAGCGCAATGTTCTTGCATAGACCGCGTGTTCAGCGGGACAGCGGCAGCCACCACGGATCCTCTGATCTCGCTGGGCGAGGTGTAGATTTAGTTCTCGTCGTCTCATTGCTACAGTACTGTTGCTCAGCACAGCCAGTAGCGTAAAGCATGCTGAATACCCTGGTGAAGCCTGAGTGCGGAGGCACCGTGATGCTGCTGATCGCAGAGTGCGGTCGCACCAAGACCATACCGACTGAAACGAGCCCAACTTGACTTCACACCAGAATCGGGCTCTGCCATGATTGTTGTTGCAACGGAGTCCAGACCATCGCTGTGCACCGAGCCAGCTCGATTGACGCGGTCTTCGCAAAGACTCTGAGCCTGTCGAACAGTAGACTGCATCTTGCTTGGACCAGCTCAATGACCGGAGCCCAGCTCATGATGCGACAGCGACTGCTCTGCTTTCACCACTCTCCTCCTCTTCCTCGTCAAACCTGACCTGCCCCTCCCTCGCCTCATCCACAGCCTTGATCCTCAATCTCTCGTCCACTTCCCTCTTCCACCGCCTCATCATCCCAACACCTCTCCTTTCCCGATCCATACTCCACAACGCCTTCACTACCTCCCCGCACTGCCCTTTGGAAGCCCTGTTCTCATAATCAAGGATGTCTCGCAACAACTCTAACGTGCCTTCATCAAACGAGTACACTTCCTTGTCCATCTCATTCAGTGTACTACTGATCTGTTCCATATCTCGATACTGTGTCCAGAGAAGGCGCATGTGGCTGTTGTACAACTCTGTAGTGGCGCCTAGTGCGAAGGCCAGAGGGCCAATCTTCTTCAATTCAGGCAGTACGAGGAGGCCAAGAGAATGTGTTGTTGGTAGCTTTGTAATTGAAAGCGTCATATAATGTTGTAATAGAGCTGGCAAAGCTGGGAAGTTGCTTTGCAGGGCTTCGCTAGAAGGAGTGGAACGCAAGCGATCAAAGATTTCAGCTTGGAGGATCTGATATAGTTGAATTTCTGATGTGGCGTTGTCCATGAGGGTCTTGATAGCAAGAGCTTGAGCGTCCTTAATCTCGAGGGATGCGATGCGCTTTGCTTTCTTAGTCTTGTTGCCGACAGCGTCTGACAGAGTGTTCTGCAGTCGCATTCTCTCCGCTTCGTCCGCAAGAGGTCGCAGAAGCTCTGGGAACTGTACTGCAGACGTTGTCCGGGGAAGTGATGCTTTCTTCCCTCCTGCCTTCTTTGATGTTTCTGCTTGCGCCTGCTTCTTCCTCTCAGTGCCTTTCCTGAACAGCTCCTCGAAGACCTGCATTTCTCGAGGTGTCATCGTCGTATTCTGCAATCGTTCTGCAGGCGTGGCTGAGCCAGTGTCACCCTCGAACGGTACACTTGCCAACTGCCTTGGTCTACCTCTGAAATTCTGCATACGTTGTGAAATTGGTTCACCTCGATCTCTGCTCCGAGGAGCTGTGCCATACTCCGCTCGTCTTGTTGGCCTTCTCGCATCTCTGGACGACCACTTGTCCTTGATCTCCCGCAGCCGCCGCTCTTCTAATGCTCCCTGACCTGCTTTCTCCTGAAGATTAAGCTTGTCTGATGACTGTTCGTCCAATGGGACATAATCTGAGTATGCCCTCACGATAGTTCGCGTCTGGTACAGGAAAGGAAGAAAGCTGGTACGAGAACATCCTGCTATACATAGATTTCGTGATGCTCTCTTGGTCAGCATCTCGTCTACGACTCATCCAAATTGCCCGTGTTGATGGTTGGAAGGTCAGAAGATGCAGGTCGCGTTCAAGACGGAGACGAAGACGGCGATGCCAAGAATCACGTGCGCATAGCATCACAAGACTTCCAGCATTCGAGATTGTGTCTGTTCTGCAACACGAACATCACATCTCGAGCTTTCTTGCCACTACTGCTCACCGTTGAAGTCGGCGAGATCAGCTCGACCTTGGATGAGATGGAACAATGCCCCGAAGGAAAGGGACGACTCCAGAAATGGGGAAGGCGACACGAAGTCCCCGGGTGGGCATTTGTGCACACTGCAGGTGTCAGCGATGCTCGGGGTTTGCTGCATAGATGCATGACCGCGGGTCTCCGGAATGTCTGCGCATTCGTATCGTGAGCGAAGGCGAAGCATCGACAACGACATGGCTTGAGATCCTCAGCCTCACTCTTCTCCAAGGACATAAAGGACGCGAGATCGCCTTTTATCTCTCTCTTCTCATGTCTCAAGACCACCGACCCTGCATGCTCTTCCTCATAGCCTACCTCTCCACCCCAATTCTGGCAGCTGACTGCAAACCCTTCGGACCTTGCTTCAGCGGCGGCGCAATCCGCGATGAGATGTACGCCGCCCGTCAAGAAGTCTGTGGCAGCGATCTCTGGACAGAACCTGGCAAATACACTGTGCCTGGCACGACTGGGTACTTGAGGCGGACTGGAGTGGACGTACAACAAGCCTGTTGGGATGCTATCGACGACATTATCAGCCAATGCCATCTGGGAGACTATGGACTTCATATTCATGCTGGACAGTACGAGTATAATGGGGTTTATTGGAATGCTGTGGACTGTAATGTTTGAGGGAGAAGTCGTACTTCTGACATGCACCTCGTGGAATGGATGCTCTGAAGTCCGGACTTGCTTTGCGGAGCTTCGAACAACAGCCTGCCATACCACACGTCTTATCAATTGATCTCGACAGCAGCTTCTGTCACATTCTCCGTGATCAAGGCATAGAGCATCGAACGAAAGCCGTGCTCGTCGCCACGACCGATGTTGTACTTTCGCTCCTTAGCCAGCCAGACATTCAATGCACGCACGGTCTTGCCTCGCCATTCTGGCAGCTTCGACAGTCGAGATTCAATCAAGAGAAAGAGGTCTTCTGCCTCGTAACAGGCCTTCAAGGAAATAGCGGTAGATTGTGAAGTTAAGATACTCAGACTCACCTTGATGTTGGCGAGGTGTTGGTCCATCTCGTCCTCGCTAGCTGGAAAGGTGCTGTGGCTCGCGGGTGTCTGGTCCATTGCATTGACGTTGGCCAAAAGGCTGGTTGAAGCTTTACCGAGAGCATGTACAGAAGTCTTATCACCAGGAGCCTTTGATGGAAGTTCTTCGCCTGCATGACCAGTGCTGGATGTTGGTTCCGAGTCAGAGCCGTCTCCAGTCAGGTCGATAACAGAATTTCGAGCTTTTGTGGACGTCTTTTGAGCCAACACCATACCAGGAGCAGGCTTCCTTTTGTGCTGGAGATCTTGGGTGCTTTTGCCTGGGATTGACACTGTGCCTCTACTGCTGGCACTCTCCTTGCTGGGTGCTGGTTTCTGGTCACGAGCAGAAATGATAGAGTTCGGGACTTGTCCGGCCGTATTCTGAGCTGCGCAGCCACTGCTGACACTCACAATAGTAGGTCCTGGTTCACGAAGTCGAGCAAATGCCAGCTTGGCTTGAGCAAGCCACTTTCGCGTCAGAGCGGGATCGATCCGGCTGCGTTCACCTTGGTGACAGCTCAATGCATGGAGCATGTACTCTCGATACCGCAACAGTAAGCTATTGGTGGTCAGCATGATCTAAGCGAAATTGCGAGATATTGCCTACACTCCACGGTCTACGTCAGACGAGAAGTACAGATCTCGATTGTACTCGTCACAGTAGTCCTGCTCGTTTGTGCCAAACAGCCATTGCGAACGGGCCTTGCTATCTGGCCATAATGTCGACCCGATGCGGTAGAACATCTCATCAATCTTGTACAGCACAGCTTGCGAGGACTTAATAGTCACACTGCCAAGGTATGAGAAATCAGCAGCTATTTCCCAGACACCGAACTTGAGAAGCGGCAGAGGCCATTGCGCTTCCTGGATACCATGAGCTTCTGACCACTTCACTCCGATTCGACGCAGGAGTGCGTGTACACGCCATTGCGGAGGACCCATATGTACAAGGACTGAAGCTTTGCTGTGCTCGTGGAAGGTTGAAAAGGACTGATGCTGACTAGCAGAGCGATGCAGGACTCAGTGACT
Organism: Sphaerulina vaccinii; assembly: GCA_022570795.1. Taxonomy (NCBI): domain Eukaryota; kingdom Fungi; phylum Ascomycota; class Dothideomycetes; order Mycosphaerellales; family Mycosphaerellaceae; genus Sphaerulina; species Sphaerulina vaccinii. Next base: position 78,514 of record JAKUDP010000018.1, read on the forward strand.
TGCCGTTGGTGTGCGCCTGCCTCGTGCCCCAACTTTCTGGCTATTAGTGTTCCCTTGCAAACAGCAATTGATCTGCCAATGTGAGACATGCACTCTTCAGGGAGAGACGAAACACTGATTTGAAAACGCTACTGGCTCATTGTTAATCGGCCTCAGGATCATCGTGAGTGGATTCGCTTTGCCACCAACGCTATGAGTGCCACGGGTAGGTGCAGGTATCCCATCGTTTGCCGATGATCAAAGCGCGCTTGAGTGGCTTGATATGCTGGATCCCGCAATCGCATTGTCTCAATCAGCAATCGAAAGCCCTACTACGAGTCGTGATACATCGACCAATGCCGCGTGGCCTCCTGTCTCAGTATACCGAAGACATCGCCGCGAGGCTTGTGTCAAATTCTTGCCTACTTTTGCACGCAGTCTCGACACCTCAGCAAGTGTACTCTCAGGAAGCAACAGATTATGACCAGGCTCTGCGACAAAGACCTTGAGCAACAGCTTGGATTCCTCCATGGCGGACTTTTCAAATATCGTCCAAATGTGGGACCAATTCAGCACATGCTCCAAAAGGTTGGGCCCATCATAGACCAATATGGCGAGGAACCTCTCAAAACGACTGAAGTCCGCCGAGGTCTCTCGAAAGCCATCAGAGAAGTCGTTGATCATATAGGGCTGACGGTATGGCCTGCATCAACAACCGATAGCTCATCTTGGCTGGTCGATGCCAACACCAACAATTGGAACGGCCTGTGTCCCAGAAATTTGTGCTACAAGGTGGAAGCCGATAGAGATTGGTAGGTTACACAGATTGAGCGGGTAGTAACACACTGACTGTCGTCCAGGATTCGTGAAGTCTTCACAAAGTATATCTTGAGCAAGTGCTACCGGCGCGGCATACACTGCAGGGGCCGCACGACTCGAAAGAGAAAGCAGGTTTCTTCAGGCCAACAATCTGCGTCACGGAAACGACGAAGGCATCACGATCGGCTTTCTGAATCTGACTCGGAAGACGATAACGATTTCAGCTCTCTGGCATCTCCGGAGAGCCTTGAGGATGATGAAATGGAAGAGGAATATCTGGCCTCGGAGTCTAATGATGAGTCTCGAGTCTCAACACGCGCGATCATGCCGCGCCTTTCATTGAGACTACAAATCGTTCCGCAAAGACTGATGGCTATGGACCTTGTAGATGCGGCCGATGATACGTCGCCAGCTCGCGATGCGACTGCCAGCTTTCCGAACTTGAGTCGATCCGCGCTAGAAGATCGAGCACCTAGCCATACGATTAAGTCTGAGTATGCCGTCGAGGAAGGGCAGAGCAGTGAGCAACCCGCTGTCATCGAGCACGATACTTCGCAGGCCACCAAGAGGACTGCGCGTTTCAATGCTCTATTTTCGATGCATCAAAGTTCTGCTCGCGTGTGCGAGAATCGGGAAATTCCTGCCGCGGTCACTCCCACACCAGCACCGCACATGCGGAAGAACATATTGCCAGCACTCGCAACACCGATGGGTACCTTCACGCCTCCAAACAGTCGAGCTGGCACTTCTTCAACCCAACCTAGCGTGAGCCATGTCTGGCCAAATTCCCGACCGGAGACGCCCAATGCCGCCACACCAGATCCTGCTCATGCTGACTTGGGACGAGATCAGACTCAATAGGCCACCTCGACCTCGAATTTCAAGCTACCCATGGCACTTGGCAGCTTTGCCCACGTCCTCATACGTATCGATTGGAACGTCGAAGTTGATGTACCCGACTACGCTGCCATGCAAGATTATAGTAGTGTCGAGGACTTCTTCAAACTCATCGAAGGACAAATGCCCGATCAATTGGCAGGCCAAGGCAGGAAGATCAAGCAGGTGAAAGTCAAGATGGATAGAACTAGTATGGGGCCCAACTTAGATTGTCGAATGCCTCGGGATGAAAGACTTGGCCGGGCTAGTTTGAGGCAGATGTTGAAGAAGTTGAGGACGCAGAGTGAACAGATCGAACTGGGCGTCGAGGTGGAATGGGAGTGATGATCACGCGATTTGCGAAGGTTTCTTCTGGTAGTGGCCAACATGGATTTCACTTTTTGTTTTGTTCGGTCAACTCGCTTTAGCAACCATGAATACAGCATTGCCATATCTGATCACAATGAGTATCGAAAGCGGGGTGAAAGCTCGCCCATATCACTCAGCTCCTGCGCCGTATACTTGCTTGCTTCCTCACTCGTCTCACCATCATTTGAGTCTCTCCTCTCGTTGTCTCTCTTCATGAGGTACCAGTGCACGGTTGCAGGGATTGCTGCTCCTAGGATGGTGCTCCCGACTCCAAAGCCAAAGCCCAGAGGGTATACAGGTGCTTGCGAAGCCAGATAGATGTTGGAGCCAATGCTTCCTCCGCCGACTGAGCCTACTAGCATGAAGAAACCAAAGGCGGCCGCTCGCTTTGACGGGTTCGGAAGGTTCACTGAAGCCCAAGATGCCAGTATCGGTGCTTGAGCTGCATAGCCTGCAGCAGCCAAGAAGATGGCGAAGTATCCTACGCCAGTGAGATGCTTATAGTGCACCGTAATCCAGAGCATGATCAGACCACTAAGACGCATTAGCTAGAGAGCCTTCCATGATTCGTGGGCTTGCTTACATCAAGCCAAGAGAATATGAACCCATGAGAGCTGCATATCGCTTCTGGTACTTGTCAGATAGCCACCCCACAAGCACGCAAACAATCGTTGCAAAGATGTACGGCGGAGTTGTGAGAGCTTGCGCGCGAATTGCGCTGTATCCTAGGTCTTTTACCATGGTCGGCAGAGTGTAGGACAGCGAGTAAGTCGGAATACTACCACCGCAGCCGAAGATCGCCATCATTAGGTATGTCTTCCGATCATGAAGGGCTGATTTCACATCGTCCCACCGGAACACGTAAGTCGGAGCGATCGGGCCTTGTGAGTATTTAACGCGGAGCTGAGCGTATTCAAGTTCTTCTGGCGAAAGCCACTTGCTCTTCCGTAGCAAGCTGTATTGATGCGGGAACTTGCTACATCAGGTCAGCAGGTTCAACTCCAAGAAGAACTTTTGACCTACGGCAGAGCCCAGAAACAGATCAGTCCTCCTCCAACTGTGATGACACCTTCCACGAGGAACAGCCACTGCCAAGCTCGAATGCCATGAGCTCCATCGAGTTCACCCAATCCATAGGCAATGACTCCACCGAAGGCACCAGCAGCGGTGTTGGCACCATAGAAGATAGACATTCTTGTAGCAAGCTCAGTGGGCGTGTACCACATACTCAGGATGAAGTAGGACCCAGGATATAAACCAGCTTCCGCCGCTCCAAGCATCAGCCTGATGGCCACATAGCTGCCGTAGTTCTTCACCAGACATGTCAGAGTGGTAATTAAGCCCCATGTGATCACAATGCATGGGAACCAGATCTGAGGTCCTATACGTCGCAGTGCGATGTTCGATATAGGTTCGAAGAGTCCGTAGGTGAAGAAGAAGTACATCAATGCCAGGTTGAACTGAGTGGAGCTCATGCCGACGTCTTCGAGGAAGTTGAACAGTTTGGCGTTTCCGGCGTTGGATCTGTCCAGAGAGCACATCAAGTAGAGGAAACTCAGACTTGGCAGGAGACGTAGGTCGACTGATACGTTAATCTAAGGCGTCGGAATACCTAAGTGAGGTGGAATGCTTACGCTTGCGGAGAAAACGGGCTTTGCGATTGCCGTTGCCGGCAGTGAACTCTTGTTGGAGTTGTAGGTATCGTTCGTAGTCGGCACTTGCCTCCGGGACTGCGTGTGCGGTTGAGGTTTCGTAGGCCGTTTTGCTGTCTGACATGTTTGCAGTTGCAAGCAACATTTGGGTGACGAAGATGGATGTTGATCATTCGTGTAGTGAAGTCGAAGTGTCATGCAGGACGATCGGCATATGTGTGATGCGAGATAGGCCATGCTCCACAAACATATCACACCTGCGCCTAAGCTCCCGGTATCGTGTCACACAGCATGCAAGATAGCGAGAAGCTCACCCAGTGTCGTTGTTTCGGCCAAGGAGAGCTTCGTTATCCTCATCACACAAGAGCATCAGGTCCTGATTCCCATGTACGACTATTTCCTCCTTGTGCCAAACTCGAAGCCTCGCAATCTTCAAGCCTTCAACCATGCCAGAAAAGACATATGAGGACAATGCAGACAAGCCAGCATTGTATCCAGAGTACTTACGTAGGTGTCTTCGAAGCGGCAGCCTCTGATCGTGACTGACCTGCGCCCAGCTTTCTACGATCCTCTCGAGAAGGTCGAAGATATAGGCCTCTTCGAGCATGTAGACCCAGGCAAGCGTGCAGATTCCAGCTTCCCGAACCTGCTTTCCGAGGGAAGCACGAAGAAAGACCTCTCGCCAAGTATCGGCACAGTCATCGAAGGCGTACAGCTTTCGCAACTATCGGCAGCAGGCTTAGACGAGCTCGCACTGTTGACAGCCCAACGAGGGGCACTGGTCTTTCGGGAGCAAGACTTCGCAGACATTGGCTTTGAGCATCAGAAGAAGGTGGCCAGACACTTCGGTCCTCTTCACGTACACGGCTGGGCTCCTCATCCGGCTGGTGGCTCACCTGAGCATATGGTGTGTGTATTGTCTTCCCTTACATAGCAAGAGCTCATTCTTCCAGATCATCTACGATCACAAAGACGATCTTCGTGTGAGACGCTCGTGGCAAGGTCGAAGTCCGATCCAGTGGCATACCGATCAGAGTCCAGAGCGACAACCTCCAGGATTGACGTTCATGTGCATGTTGGAGACTCCTTCATCAGCTGGAGGTGATACGGTTGTCAGCTCCAGTGTACAAGCATTTGAAAGCCTCTCGCCGCGTTTTCGAAAGCGTCTGGAAGGCTTGAATGCAATCCACTCCAATGACGATGGTGTTGCCCAGGAGTTGAAGAATGGCGAGAAGGCTGTGATGAGAAGACAAGTCCTGACAGCCGAGCACCCGATCGTGAGGGTACATCCAGTGACTGGCCAGAAAGCGCTTTGTAAGGTGTCCAGATCGCCTTTCGTTCGCGAGCTGACCGAGTCCCAGATGTCAATCCCGTCTATACCAAACAGATTGTAGGCTTCGAGAAGGAGGAGTCCGACTGTTTATTGACATTCCTGTTCGACCACATTGCGAAGAGAGCGGATTTCCAATGTCGTGTTAGGTTTGAAGCTGGCACTGTCCTGGTATGGGATCAGCGCGTCACTACGCACTCCCAGACTTTAGATTATCCTGTTGGCGAAAGGCGCCACGCCTTTCGACTTACGTCGCTCGCGGAAGTGCCGGTTCCTTCGTTGGAGGAAGACGAGCAGGACTGTAGTCCAGCATTCGAGACTGCGTCGACGCTGACCATGGCACGAATGTAGCCCAGTTTGTGCGGGGATCAGTCTCCTGTGCGCCTATTCTCCTCAACAACTCTCATCAACTCCTCAAACGCCCTCTGATCATCCCCATCCTCAAAAGCATCGACGTTCCTCTCTTCATCTTGATATACAATGCCATACTTGTCATCCAGATAGACATAGGACCAGACTCTTAGTGCAGGATTGTTCGCCAGTTGTTTCCGAATCGTCTTGACATTTTCAGGTTCATCCTCGCCGGCCTCAAAGGGTCCTTCATCATGCCGATGAAATTCCTCGTCTTGTGTGAGAACGACGCGATCATTCGTTATGATGAGATTCGTAAGTGTAGATAGACGCTCACGAACTGTTCTGAGGAAGTCAGCCCATGAAGCGGGCAATTCGGCATCTGTTTAGATGGTTAGCAAGAGGCCAGATAATCCAAGTTAGGTAAAGAGTCATACTTATAAAGCAATTCTTCAATGTTAGCGATTTCATGTGAGGATGATCATCTTTGAGCCACGCCGCAGCTGGATCAACAAAGTAGTTCTTCAATTCCAAGCATTCCAGCATTGGCATGTGATCGAGTTTCGGAGGACTTTGACCCATGAGAGGATTTTGACCTATGCGCCACCAGTCGATAGGATTCTGCACATCTCCAGCAATCTTGACACGTTTGACAGAGGTCAAATGTGCGAAAAAGAAATCTTCAAGATTCTCTATAAACTCATTGTAGCCGGATGTCCTGTTTGAATGCCAGCCAGCGCCGTTATCGGTTCCCCATAAGTCAAAGTTGAATGTTTCGAGGTTTGAGAGAAAGTCAATCCATTCCTGCTTGTAGAATGTAGAGCAAGCTCTTGGTACAACTTTTCTCAGCTCAAGGGTCTTCAGTCCTGATCGGATGGCGAGCGCTTGATAGGCATCATTTATCGTCGCTCGCCAGATCAGTGATTTTTCTTGCTGTGCGACCTCATCTTGACGTTCAGGCGGTTCGTGGATGTAAATGCATCCAAGCTGTTGAGCGTCGCCCCAGTCATCGTCAGGGCCTGAGAAGTCATCCTGAGCTAAGAATACAAGGCTCAGGGTAGCAACATCGGCTAAGACTTTGCCAGATAATATGCTCCGTGCCAGATCCGTCATCTTGTGAGTTGAAGACGTCGTCTCATGCTTGACATCGCCAGGTTCGTTGCCAACATTATACAGACTGTCATTATCGTCGTCTATCGGAGTGAGATGGATCTCAAATGACAACTGCTTTACGTGGCGGCCGTACTTCTGTATGACGGTCTGGATGACCGTGCTGTCTTCTTCCCTGTTTGTGGCTTTGATGGTCTTGAATAGAAATGGCTCCAGGAACTTGCGAGACCTCGAGTTGACCACGCTAAAGGACTGGACAGCGTCGAATGGGAAGTATTCGGTGATGCGAAGTAGCAGCTCGTCGGGGAGGTCCAGGATGGCTGCCATTATTGCAGCTGATGTGCACAGATGAGTGTGGCGATTGTTGGAGGAGGAACGGGGCACGCGGAGAAAGGATTCGAGGAGTACTGCCTACAAGGCAGCGATTGTCCGCTCGCTTCCACTCACGCTTCTTCTGCCATGAGCTCTCCTGCTCCTCTCCTTTCCTGTGACAGTTCACTTGGTGGTCATCTGCCACTTGCTGAGCGCTGTGCCACTGGCGTCTGACACTCTGATCGCGGGATTCTGTCAGTCATTTTGCATATTAGAGTGCAGAAAACAGCTGCAAGAGACCGGCAAAGAGCTTCACGCGTTCGCCAAGGACAAGATTTCCGCGATGTCATGTGCTCCTCTTCCCGATGAGGTTAGTCTTGAGGAGACGGGCTCAACTCCATTGTTGACATCTGGTTCGGTTGATCACTCTTCCCTGGTACTTGTTCAGTGGCTATGCAAAGTGGTAGAAATTCTCCTGCCCTGAGTCCACCGAGCTCTTGTCAAGAACTTCAGTGTGCTCATCGCCATCGATACACCTGCATGTATCAATAGGACATTCTTAGAGCATTGAAGCAGTGACGGCATTGTCGCGAACGCCACAACGCCAACAAAGTTTCGAAGTGGATATCAAGATCCGAGACTGGCCAGCAGGGCGGAGAGTGCGGTCATAAACTCAGAGCCGCAAACTCCCTCTTGCACGTTCATCTCCTCCTCATGTCGCGATAACAATCACTACAACCTGTTACACCGCGAGTGACCTAAGAGGCAGGCGCAATGGCATCGCAACAGCCACGGGACAATCTGGCCTCGATCGCCGGGCCCGCATCGATGGCAAAACCAGGACCAGGAGAAGGCCAGTCTGGCAATGCTTCCACAGTCGCTGCGCCGAAGAAGAAGAAGCACCGCGCTGGCCGGAAGCATAAGAAGAACCGGCGTCAGAGCTTTATGGCGCCCTCGGAGGCTGCTACAGAGGACACGACCGACATGGACAACCGACCGAGTCTGCTCGAGGCATCGCACCATGCATCGCAGAGGGACAGCTTCTACAGGGTGCAGCATTCGAATAGGCGTGAAAGCAATACTAGTCTGGAGAGCGAAGCACTTTTGGACCACCGCGAACATGCGCCGCTGAGTCGAAGGAGAGATACCATGCGACAGGGCTTTTCAAGAATGGCCATGCCATTCAGGAGCCATCAGCATCGCCCATCAGATGCATCTGGCAAGACAGGCGGCAGATCGCGCCTAGCACACGCAACGCATGCGGAGGAGAGCGCCATCAGCGAAGACGAGGACGAGGAGGGTACTGAACGGTCTCCTCTGCTCGGAAACAAGCCTCGCACGAAGCCGCATGTTTCACGCAACAATAGTGCTATGAATATCGGCGCGTATGGCAGCAACGGCAGAGTACGACATGGCTCTTCAAACTCAAAGACTTCTTCTCCAAGAGGTGCGCCCGTCGAGATTCTTGCAGCTACTCGTCAAGCGCCATTGGAGGGTGACCACGATGTCAATAACCCTCCTTCGGTGCCTGGGTCGCCGACTCTTGGCGGAATGGACGACGTCTACATGCATGGACTTGGATCGAGCATGTCTGAGCGTGGCAGAGATGCTGTCGTTCATATCGAGGAAGAGGAAGAGAACGACCGCTTCGACAGTAGATCTCCTGAAAGCTCACGCCGACGGCCTACACTGGCTCAGCTAGCTGAGCGCGACGTGTGCTTTCCCGGAGACGATGATGCTACAGAGAATGGCGAGGAGTCGCCACACGCGTACCAGCATGAGACTTCGTCCAAGCACAAACGTAGACGAGGTCGAAAGTTTCCGGATCTCGACGTGCTTGAAGATTGGAGCCGTGAGGAGAAGGAGGAGCGAACTCAGCAGGAAATACTTCGTGCAAAGAAGATCTCTGAGCCGGTCATGATTGGTGGTCGCTTACGTCCTGCAAAGACTGTGGACTGGCATCGTGACGAGGAACACTCGCCTTTCAGATTCACTTACTTCAACGAGATGCTTGATAGCACAATTCATGCTCGAACAATTAGTGACCTGCAAGACGAGGGCCTGACTTTCCGCGATCTGTTCATCCCAGATCCAGTTGAGCTTAGCGACAGCGACAGTGATAGCGAGGATGAAGATTATGGTGGCATGGAACGTCCCGCTCTGCACAAGCATAATCGATCCTCGAGTGATGGTGCGCTGAAGAATGTTGATGCATTCAGCCAGAACGGTGACATGCCTCGGCCGCCATCTGTTGCGCGAGGCTCCATCAGGGAGAGCATTGCTGCTAGCAGATCTGCTGTCGAGTCAGCTCCTGCATCTGGTCATGCTTCCGGGAATGCTACACCAAAACCCAAGCGGAAAAAGTATGGGCCACGACCAACTTTCTGGCTCAATGTGCTTTCACCTACGGAGAACGAAATGAAAGTCCTGTCAAAAGCCTTTGGCATACATCAGTTGACCTCGGAAGATATCCTCATGGACGAACCACGTGAGAAAGTCGAATTGTTCCCATCTTACTACTTCGTCAACTATCGAACGTTCGAGCAAGACAAAGATAGCGAGGACTACATGGAGCCCATCAACATGTATGTCATCGTGTTCAACGATGGTATCATCAGCTTTCATCACTCTGAGAGCCCACATCCAGCGAATGTCAGAAGACGGATTCGTCAACTTAAAGACTGGATGAGTCCAACCGCCGACTGGATCAGTTACGCCATCATCGACGACGTCACTGATGTATACGCGCCTTTGGTCACCGAAATCGAGCAGGAAGTCGATGACATTGATGAGGAGATCCTACTCATGCACCAAGAATCCGATCCCGATGCTGCCGAGAGAGCTGAAAAGGCTAAGCAGGACGAAAAGCAAAAAGAGAAAGGCTCGAACCGCGGAAGGAGAGAAAGCAACGCCAGCGCAACCACAGTCGATGCTGGGAAGAAGAAGTCGGGCGGCGACATGCTGAGGCGTGTCGGTGGGTGCCGAAAGAAAGTCATGGGTCTGTATCGTTTGCTCGGCAACAAAGCAGATGTCATCAAGGGCTTTGCAAAACGCTGCAACGAAAATTGGGCAGTTGCGCCACGCTCGGAGATAGGACTCTATCTTGGAGACATTCAGGATCATATCGTGACCATGACTGGAAACTTGTCTCATTACGAGAGGTACGTCTACTAAACCTCATGTTTTCGATGCGATCATTGCTAACAAAGTACACAGTCTTCTTTCTCGAGCCCACGGCAATTACGTTGCTCAAATCAACATCCGCATGAACGAGCGCGCCGAGAAGAACGCAGACGTTCTAGGCAAGCTCACCGTCCTGGGTACCATCGTCCTGCCTATGAATATCGTCACCGGCATGTGGGGCATGAACGTATGGGTCCCTGGCCAAGAATACGAAGGAGATCTGACCTGGTTCTTCTGGATCACAGCTGGTCTTGCCGCATTCGGATTTACATGCTACTTCATCGCGAAGAAGGTTTATGGTATTGTCTAATGTTTCTTGATTTTCACATTTGCGAAGACTGCCATGAGATTTGTCGTTGATCTTGTCTTTTCGCAGCACCGAGCTTGTATATACCATTCGAACGACGATAGACGGAAGTAAGGCGTTTGGTATACATGGGAAGGAGACGTGATGATCACTTGAGGTTGGCATGAACGGGATGAGTCGGTCATACAGGACGCAGACCTTACAACAGACCTAGAGACAAGCTATGATTGAGAAGAGTAGAGAGCTGATATACAGAAGATGCCTAGTATACTACTTGCAAAAGACCAAAGACCTCCTTACCCACTACGAATCCTTTGCAACATCCAGGATTGCCAACGATCTCAACTACCTCCCGCCAGTGAAAGTATACCTCAAACATCCCACCTCAATAGATCCACCAACCCCTCCATTAATACCTATTACATCGAAAGTCAGCATAAACACCACAAGACAAAAGATAGACTCTCAAACAAAACTCACAATCATGAAAAGCATGATAAAACATCTGATCACAGGGCGCCCCCAACCCATCCGTCTGCGGATAATACAAGTTCTGATAAGGTCTCCCATCCGCAATCCAACAACCCGTCATCCACTCTGTCTTATACCCATAAGTGATTCCCGTACCACTCTTATACACATGTTCAAGAGCCGGAGTATCAGGGTAGAAATTGAAATTTTTGTTGTCCTTGCAAAAGGCGCCGCCGTATGCGCCTTGCCAGTCGCTTTGGACGTCTCCGTGGCCTTTGAATTGAGCTGGGTCGTTGCAGGTGTATGGGGACATTGTTAGGTAGCCGTAGCCGTTGCCTTTGTCTGCGAGGGCTTTGGAGTCTTTGGAATTTGGGGGAACGGCTGTGGTTGTTGCGCTTTCTTGGGATCGGACGAGGAGGGTGTGGAGGAGGAGGAGGAGGGAGAATAGGAAGGTGATAAAGGTGGTACAATGCATTTTGGCTGGTAGTTTGGTTGAGAGGTGGCTGAGTTGAAATCTCTCTGCTGCAGGAGAGCTGGCTTGAAGTGTTTCTGCTCGCTGCAGGAGAGAACGTGGTTATATCCTTCGATGCATCATGTAGTGCAGCGGAGGCGGCCTCTAGTGCTTCCATCATCGAACAGTACGTTGACAGCACACCAAGCCACTGGAAGCAGTGGTCGCTGCAATCGAGATGTTCGTGATGTCTTCCACGGCTTCTCGAGCACCGTGTGGTCATTGCAGGACGGAATTATTCCTCCAATCTGTTCTTCATCTCTTTACATTGAGCAGAGTCCTCGAGACGCCTAGAAGGTGAGGCACAGCGTGAAGATGCTGTGCCTGACTGCAGGTATCCGACTCAACCTTATAGCTATGACAGTTTCAGCCACATCGTACACATCGCCTCGATGATGCCGAGTCCTTTGATCCGGACACTCGGTTGTCGTGACATTGATGTGGCTTGTGATGTTGATGACATTTGATGGTACCTCTCTGAAGCGAGAGGTGTGGGGGGACGATGAGATTGTACTACACTTCTGCCTCGAATCACTGCCAAGAAAGTCATCAATTAGCGCAAGCTCGATCTTGAGGCTATGGTATTGGGTCATGGATGTAGGGTTCAGCTCGGTCCAGACAGCAGCATGCCACTGTGTGCATCCCGTGACCGAGATCCAGCTCTCTAGCTGAACGACCTGGTGTGGTCTTGATCTTTGACAAGGAGCAAATCGAACGTGCTGGCGGTGGAAGGAGAATCGTCTATCAAGGTCTTCGGCGTTCGCAAGCAGTTTACTAGGTATCTTCTGTATATCAGCTCTCTTGACGGCATCAGTAATGTATGCTTACTAGAATGTCTGCTTACTATCTATCCAGAAGAGGAGACAGTCAGCGCATATGCTATGAGCGGCTAGCACACAGCTATGCTTTTGTGGTAGACTAAACAAAGCGCGGAGCTTTTCTTCAGTTCTCCTGTGTCAAGAAACGATCCTAGTCGCAAAGAAGTCGACAAAGTCAAAGAAGCTCTTCTTGTAAGACCTTTGCTGGGTCGTGTAGTTGTTGTAGATCAGTCCATAAGTCTCGTCCATCGACCCGAACTGTGTGATAATGTCAGCAAGCATTCCACTCTCGGAACCTTCACGAAGTACTCACCTCCCAATTATCAATCCAGCTCCAAGCGATGGCACCAATGACCTCTACGCCATCCTCATACATAGCCTTCAACATCTCAGACAAGTAAGCAAGATAGTACTCTGACCTCGGCGAGTCGTACAACTTCGCTTGCAGTCCCACTTCTGCTTCATAAGGTACAACGAAGCCAAACTCTGTAATCATGAGGGGAAGCTTATACTTCGCCCAAAGATACTTCAAGCACTCTCTGATCGCGAACTTTGGGGTGTTCCAGTCAGCATCATTGCCCTTATAACCGAGAGCCCAGCCTGTGCTTGCGACTTCGGTGCGGATGACACAGTATGGCCAGTTAGGATGCGAGCTGCTCGACTGGCAGGCTTCGATACCATCTAGAGGAGGGGTGACGACTTGGGTAGTGTACTCGTTGATCGCGAAAAAGTCTGCAGTATGTCCGACCCATTCGAGCTCTTGTTCGGTGAAAAGAGTGACATTGGGAATAGTTGCGGCGTACGCGGCAGGGTACTGCTCGCCTAGAATCATAGGGTATGCAAGAATGCCAACGTAGAGATCGAGAAAGCGTTCAGCTGCTTCTACGTGCGAAGCATTCGTCGGATCTCGAGGCAGTGGAAAGGATGTGCCAATCTTCATCCCGAACTGACCAGTCCCATTGAGTTCGTCATGATAGAAGTGATACAGGTTCGCATGAGTCTTGACCACATTATGGCAACCCAACGGGTTGTGACACCACAAGAATGGTGAATTATTGGAGATCCAGAACGGAACGCGATCGGCATAGTGAGCTAGCACGATTTTGCCATAGTATACGAAAGCATCTGACCAGGTCTCGTTGTGGAAGCCTCCATTGTAGTTGAACAGGCCTCGCTTGTCGAAGACCGGATACTCGCTGACCTCACCGGCAATGAACTCGAAGGGTGTGTCGAAATGCATGATGCTGACGATGGGCAGCAAGCCGTACTCCAAGACAGTATTGATGAGATCGTCGTAGTGCTCTAGTCCTTGTTTGTTGACAGGACTTCCTGCAACGCCGAAAGGCACAATCCGATTCCAGCTGATGGTGAAGTGGTAGTACTTCATCCCGGCTGCTGCGAGCATGGCGGTGTCTTGCTTGTATAGGTAGTAGCTTTCATCAGCAACATAGTTTCGTGCATCGGAGACATCCGTCGAATACCGCTCAAGGATGCTTGGAGTTCTGCCCTCCATCCCTATAGCGCCTTCAATCTGGCCGGCCGCGGCAGCAGCGCCATACACGAAGCTCTCAGGCAGTGCATAGCAGTCCGTAGGCCCGAAATAGTTCTCGGGAGGCAGAATGAGCGAGCTGGTAGGCACTGGAGTAGGCTCAACAGTGGTTGAGTATAAACCAGCGTAGGTATAGTTCTGCAGATTCGCATCAACCCATAGATGCTGCCACGCAGCCATACCATATGGGTCGGCAGTGTCATTCGCAGTGACCGCGGTCTGGCCAGGCAACCAGTTTCCCCATGTGGTTGTGCTCAGGTTTGGCAGCAGATGACCAGCTTCATTGTATGGGAGCCCGTATGTTCTCATTGCTATAGGAGTTAGAAGTGGAGAGACATACCTCAGCGTTTCATTTGTGGTGAAGGTGTATGGCTGCTGATAGAAAGTCGGCGACGATGTTACAGTTGGGCATATTCGCGCCGCAGGTCCTGTTGTCGTGACGTATATCTGTTGTCCTAGAGCATGCTCAGTCAGTGCAAGCAGAGCCAACAGTAGGTTGATAGTCATATCGCCCGATCGTCTCTACACAAACCTGCACGTGTTCTGAGACAGAGCGAGACACATATTGACTGCCTGAGAGAAGAAGTAAAGGCCGGAGTGCATGTCTTTCGCCTATCGATATCTTGCTATGCATCCACAACAGCTTGGTGGCTGTTCTCTGGCCGAAGTCAGCCCTCGCGCAGAGCTGCCTTGATCTCTTTAGCTGTTCTGTCGATGAAGTCTCTTGCTTGCCAAAGGTCGTTGTCCATATGCCTATAAAGTCGCAGTAAGTAGAGGTGGCATTGATGAAAAACGGCGTCATGCTCACATGAATGGATGCGGCACCCCAAGATAACGCTTCAGCACAACTTCGTTTCCGTTCTCTGCCAGCAGACGCGCATAGTGTTCGCCTTCGTCTCTCAACGGATCTGCACCTGCAGTGTATATCACGGTCCTGGGTAGATCTGCAAAATTAGGAGCTTTCGATATGTCGAGAAACCAGGCAATCTTTTGCTCGTCTGTGATAGACTTGTTCTTCAGTGTATCGAAGAACTTCAATCTTGGCCAGTTCAGAGTCGGAGCAAACTCATTTTCTTGCATTGACTTGAACGGCGAATCAGCAGCAGAAGCATACTTGGAGATGTCGTCAATTGTGGGCGTCCCAGCAGTGACAAGCTTGACAGGTATGCCAGCATCTCGAGCGAGATGTGCGCATGCGAGGGCTATACATCCACCAGCTGACACGCCTCCCATTGATATCAGGCTTGGATCGATGCTGAGCTCATCTTGACCGCTCTGGTAAACGTACTGCAGTGCGCCGAAAGAGTCCGTTATGGCAGCCGGAAAGGCATGCTCAGGAACCAACCGATATGCCACATCGACCACAGCTACGCCCGCTTTACTGCAGATGTGCTTGCAAATGTGTGCCTCTGTCTCTAGATCTCCAAGCCCCCAGCCACCGCCATGGAAATTGACATGCACTGGCCAAGGACCCGGGACTTCTGGCTCATACACCCGTATATTTAGCTTGACATCTCCTTCGATCGGAATCTGACTATCATAGACGCGTCCAACATCTGGGCCTGGCGCTTTGCCATATGAATATAAGGTCGAATAGTTCTTTCGTAGTGCGGCGAGGTCGATCGGCTTGACTGCAGTGTTCGCGACATTGTCGTTGTATAGCGTTACAAACACCGGATCGAGCTTGTCGAGCATAGAAGGGTGGATGGGCTGGAGTGCTTCGTGTTTGGAGCCCATCTTGGTGTGGTCTTCTCAGGTCCGTGTTATTGTGTTTCGCGAAGGAGAAACCACTTCACGTGCTGCAGAGATGGCATCGCAGCCACCGATACCAGCCCCAATTTCAGATGCCATTCTGCTCACGTCTGAGATGCACTCGGCCGACGCAGGCGAGGGTGGTGGTGGAGAGAAGACGACAGCTTAGGCGAGGACGTGATACGCCAGCGCCAAGAATCACATGACATATGCAGCTCCTTCCTTGGCTCCACTTCTCGCGAACTCCTTCATCGCGACATCAGCATCGACAACAATTGGGACTGGCCTATCTTCATCATTTCGTGTTGCACTGCATCACGGCCGAGCAAGGGATAGCACATCGCACTTCGCCTCTAGCAGCCACCTCCGATGCTGGACGCGGCACGAAACCGTCCTCGTGGCGATGACTGAATCGAGAGCCACGGCATGGTGGTGAACACGATAGTCCTACATCGACTTAGCAAAGTACCAAAAGGGGGTTCCATCATGCCTCTTGACAAACCAGTCATCATTATTGGTGCCGGAATAGTAGGACTGACTCTGGCTAATGGTCTAAAGCAGGTATGACACATGTATGTTAGCCATGTATAGCATTGACATAAGCAGGCTGGCATTCCATTCGAGGTCTACGAGCGCGATGCTGCCATTGATTCGCGCGGACAAGGCTGGGCAATTACACTTCATTGGGCATTGCCACATCTACAGAAGTTGCTAAGCGAAGAGGTCTTCGAAGCTGTTTTGGACACCCAGGTCGATCCTGAGATTGGTCGCAACGACACTGGTACCTTCTTGTTTTTGAACCTGGCCACCCTCGAGGCCAAGTTCAAGATCCCTCCCAGTGCTCGGCGACGTGTCTCACGAGAAGGAACGAGACAGGCTCTGCTGAAGGGCGTGAGTGATCACGTTCATTGGTCGAAACGTCTTTCGGATATTCGCATCTCAGGCGGCACTGCGACCGCTGTGTTTGAGGATGGTGCGCAGGTTGATGGGGCTGTTTTGGTTGGCGCTGAAGGCAGCAATTCGAAGACAAGGCAGTTCCATCTGCCCGACTCCTACCACAACTATCAGCTGCCCGTCAGATTTGTGGGCGTGTCACTCGACATGACCCATGAGCAAGTAGCACCGCTCCGAGCGCTAGATCCCCTGCTATTCCAAGGCTGTCACCCGGATACTGGCGTATACATGTGGGTCTCTATGCTACAAGTGCCACGAGAGGATGACCCGGAGAAGCTCTATCGTGTGCAAATCAACCTCTCGTGGACTGTTCGAGATGCCGATGATGAGGTCTCACTCGACAGTGCTGCGCGTCTACGGCAGATGCAGGCAAAAGTTGATGGCTTTCACCCGACTCTGAAGACTGTGATCGAGGAGATTCCGCACAGCACAGAAGTTCTCGAGATCAAGCTTGCAGACTGGCCCTGTCAGCAATGGGACAATCGAGGTTGTGTCACTTTAGCTGGAGACGCCGCACATGCCATGACAATGTATCGCGGAGAGGCCGCGAACCACGGTATTCTGGACGCCTACGAACTGTTAGCTCAGCTCCAACGAGTGCAATGCGGCGAGGCTTTGCTTCACTCAGCATTGAACGGGTACGAGGCAGCGATGAGAGAGCGTACAGCGACTGCAGTTCTGCTCAGCAGGCAAGCTTGTCTAGATGCCCACGACTTTCATGGCCTGAATGCAGATTCTGCTGTTTTGAAGAGACGAGCTATTACTGGCGCATAAATTGAGTACTAGACCTATGCACGTACACTGGCATCTTTCTCCTCGATTGCGAAGAGCTGTGGTCCGACATCTTTCACAGAGTCTTCCAAGCTTGTCCATTGCATTCTCAAGATTTCAACCTCTTTGGTAGTGTCCACACCAAAGTGAGTGTGCGCCTCTCTTCTTCCTGGCTCGCCGACCGGGATCCTGGACTTCCACTGCGAACAAGCTCCGCGAGCGACATCCGCAATCTCCTGAGTACAGTAAGCACCCGCCGCAAGCAGGAGTCTCTGTCGAACATCTTCATTGATAGTCAAAGCCTTCACATGAGCTGCAGCGACATCTCGAACATCCACCCATATAGGAGCCTTTGTTGGTGGCACCCTTCCTGCTCCACCTTGGCTAACCACATCCCATACGATCTTATTGCTCTCATTGAGTGCCTCCAGCGACGCAGGCTCGGCTCCTGGCAGGAACGGCCCAAACACCATTGCTGGACACAAGCTCACGAGACCAAAGGAAAGAGTGCCAGCACGCTCCTCGATCCATGCCCAAGCTGTCTTCTCTGCTACAGTCTTCGCAGCTCGATACGCCGTGGGTGCACTCGGTGCATTCACTCCATCTTCGTACGTCAAGGGAGACCAGTCTGCGCTTGTGTAGATCTTCCCCGGTGCAGCTCCTGCGCCTGCGTCGTATATGCTCGCAAAGCTGTTCGTGTGAAGCACACGTTTCACCTGGAAGTGCTGAGCGACGTTGAGTATAGCTTCCGTTCCTCGAACGGCTGGCTGGAGAAGATCATTCTCGAAGTCCGTGACCGAGTATGAGAATGGTGCGGCCAGGTGAAGGATGGCTTCCAGGGACTGGTCCTGCTTCTTGGTCCTTTCGATTGCAGTGATATACCCTTGCTGGTGTGTGATATCTTTCACGACGCAAATCTGGAGAGCTTTGTGGTTTTGGTGAACTTCTCTGACAGCAATAGCCTTGTATTCTGAACGCACTGTGCCTAAGACTTGGTAGCCGTTCTGGAGGAGTTGCGATACAACATGTGAAGCAATGAAGCCATTGGCTCCAGTGACAAGCACGAGAGCTGGAGACTGGACACTCATGGTAACAGATCAAGCTCCACGGTGAAGCTGAGACAGAGCGTGAATGTCTACTGGCGACAAACCTGCACAGTCGATCTGCAGCATCAATGCATTTGCTTGCCTATCTTCCAGTCGCCCACTTGGCCCTATACATCCACTTCTCCAGCTTGCCGCTAAGGCTTCTCGCCTATCGAGGCCACTGTGGGGTCTTCATCTCAAAGGTGAGAAGCCCTCAGCGACAATCTAGTACACGTATCGGAATGCAGGATTCGTCCGGTCCGTAAGGTCGTCCTCCGCCACCGTGTGCTGATTGGAAGTCTGAGAAGCCTTCGTCCTCGCGTTCCGCCATCCATACAGGAGTCTCAGCAAGACTGCAAAAACCATAGCTCCGACATTGACAGCTACCAACGTGATCTTCGCACTGATATACCCAGGCGCCTCATGAGCTCTAAAGGTCTGCGGCCCGATGATATTCGCAATCGAAAAGCCCACCTGGATCATCACGGTCGCAGCGATCCTCTTCGTATAGCCTTGTGTGTTCGCAGCGACAAGCGCGTATATGAGCGCGAGTGGTGCAACGACGAAGTTGACGAGGTATATACCAGCCAAAGAAGCGCTTTGATTGTCCTCGAGGAAGCACATCAAGCATGCTCCGATGACAGTCGGGACTTGGAGGAAGACGATGCAAAGCCAGCGAGGCACATCGTAGAGTATGGCGAATGTGCTGATCAGAGTCGCGAAGATTGAAACGACACCTGATGGCATGTTCAGTAAAGCAGATTGTTTGCTGTTGTATCCAAAGCCTGCCACGAGCGTAGCGCTGAAGGTTACGATGACTCCGGAAGGGACGAGAGTGAGTGTTGCGATCATGACCATGAGCCAGACTGCTGGATCTGTCAGGGCTTCGAAGATACCAGCTTTCTTGAAAATGCGTTTGCCATTGCCGGCTTGGTCGATGGTAAGGGCTTGCGAAACTTGTTGCTTCTCGGATGCTGTCAGCCACCGGGCTGCTTCCAAGCTGTTCGGCAAGAACAAAAGTACAGACACCGCTACCATGAGATTGGCGATTCCGACACAAATCATCATGATGCGCCAGCCTTCAAAAGATCCTGGCGTCTTCGATCCGTGCTGTCCGGCCCAAGATATGAGACCTCCGACCATCTGGCCAGCTCCGAGACCACAATACCAGATGCCAATTCTAGGACAGGCTTGTCGTTTCGTATACCACTGGCCAGTAAAAAGTACCAAAGCCGGCGTGACAACACTTTCGCAAGCACCAAGCAGAACACGGAGCGTAGCCTAGGAACAGTCAGCTCTCTCTCTATACACAGGTCCGTTCAACAGAACACCCACGATCCCAGCAAAATCCTTCGCAGCAGCCGAACAAGCAAGCAGTATTCCCCACCCCAACATATTGACCCCAAGAACTTTGCTCAAAGGTAATTTCTGCAGCAGAAAGCCCTGCGGTGCTTCTGCGACTCCATACGCGATGAAGAATGCCGTGGCCATCCAGCTGAAGTCTTGACCGTGCATGTTTAGACTCTTTTCCAAACCCATGACTTTGGCGTAGTTGATTACGACTTTATCGAGGAATTGCATGAAGTAGCATAGAAATGCTAGAGGCATGATGTGCCTGTCGATTTGAGTGTAGAGTTTGGCATCTTGAGTGAGAGAGGAGGTTTCGCCGGCTGAGATGCTGGATGTGCGTTCGAGGTCAATAATATTGGTCGGGTTTTTGATGTCGTGGTGCTTTTCCATGATGCGGTATAGGTGTGGCATGCAGCTATCGGTATGTTGGTGAGAGAAGTGGACTTCCAAGTCATCGCCATCATGTACGAGATGTGGACGCAGTCCTGTGGCCTATCTCTTTGTTTCGCTTAGCATTGAGAACTGAACATGCAAGTCGCTAATCCTGGCTCCTTCGTGTCGTGCGAAGTTCGATAGGCTCTTGAGGTACATGTGGGAGCTTGCCTATCGTACTGCAGCTGATGTAGATCTATACTCGGACGAGCTGCATGTCGTGCAACCCTCACACCTCTTGTCATCTTTGGGATTCAGCTCGCAGTGAAGCTTCCACAACCAAGATGTCTGAACAACCAACTCCTCCATCTCGCTCCCTCAACATCGCCATCCTAGGCGCCGGCCTCGGAGGCCTCAGCGCAGCAATCTCCCTCCGTCTTCAAAACCACAACATAACAATCTACGAACGCCGAGATTTCGCAAACGAAGTCGGAGCCTCACTCTCCTGTGCCTCAAACGGCTCTCGCTTTCTCGAAGAATGGGGTCTAAACCTCGCAGCCGCGAAACCCGTGGCTCTAAGATCTTTGATTCACCATGATTGGGAAAGTGGCGAGGTCAATAAGCGGCATGAGTTGGGAGATTACAAGGAGAAGTTCGGAACAGATTATAATAATTTCCATCGTGTGAATTTACATAATCTGCTGAAGAAGACTGCGGTTGAGAGGGGTTGTGTGCTGAAGACTTGGCATAAGGCTGTAGGGTTGGACGTCGAAGCTGGAGAGGTGCAATTTGAGAATGGAGAAGTTGTGCGAGCGGATGTCGTGATCTGTGCTGATGGAATTCGATCACCGATGCGTGAGCAGCTAGGGATCAAGCCGGTAGTGACGCTTTCGGCATCATGTTGCTATCGATGCATTATCTCGACAGAGAAGCTGCTTGGACTTGGTCTTGATGAAGTCGTTGGGAACGATGCGATCGAGTTCTGGGGCGGTTATGGTATCGATAAGGTTGTCATGTCAAATTGCAGCGACAACGATGTCGTTTCTTGTTATTGCTTCTATCCGGCTGCTCATAATGATTTGAGGGAAGACGGATGGAGCATTTCGACAACTCCGGAGAATCTGATAGCCACATTTCCGGGACTGGATCCGAGGCTGCATAAACTCTTTGCAAATGCTGAGGACATCAAGATGTGGAGGTTGTGTGTTCATGATCCATATCCGTACTGGACGAAAGGTCGTTGTACACTTCTGGGAGATGCAGCACATCCAATGCTGCCAGATCAGAGCCAAGGTGCTTGTCAAGCGATCGAAGATGCAGGAGCATTGGGCATCATATTCAGTGAGCAGTTCGATCATCTTTCTGTGCCGGAGAGGTTGCAGTTGTATGAGCAGGAGCGTAAGCCAAGGGTGACTCGAGTCCAAGAGGCTAGTGCCAGAGCCAGGACAGATTTGTCGGAGAGGATTGGTTGGAGTAGCAGTACCGATCGTCCAGGAAAGCTTACGATTGAAGAAGTCTGCGGATACGATATGAAGCAACATGTCGAGAGTCTGGTGAGAACGTCGGAGGTGTCGGTAGTGTAGCTCCGAACCACAATGACTCGCTGTCAGATCCTGCGCAACAGCATCCATCCACCGATTCCTAGGAGGATAAATAAGCTAAGACAGAGCAGCGTTTGCTTTATCAGCCGCTTCCATTTGGCCTTCCCGATCTCCAGATCCAGCCGCTCATCTGCTGGGTCGTCAGATCACGCTGGAGACATCTATACACCCCGCTCGAATGCTGAACGTGCACAGCTTGATGTTGTGAGGTGTAAGAAGTGCCGAGACGCTTGTTAGGTCCAGTCATCGTTGGATCATTACTCTTGCGCTGGCAAATCAGTCAGCTTAAGCATTGCCTGACGCATCCTCCATCTTGGTGCCTGATTAGGCAATCTAATACATCTCGAGGCAACTTTGCAGCCTAGGGTGGCATACTTTACAGCATCGGCTGCGATAGCTGGAAAAAGCTCTTTGAGTACCGCAAAGATGTTAACGATCAGAAATGGTATAGAGATCCACCAAGCATTCCAAGTCGTATTGTACCAATATTGAGTGCTCGTTTCGCTTGAGTGATGAACGTCCTGTTTTCGATAGCCAGGGAACCACTTATCTCCTGGAATCGGATTATGACGCAAATGTTCGCAGCACGAAGGCTAAAGAACGAAATTCTCCAGATGTCGAGGATGACCAGATGACCATGTCTTCGCTATCCAAAAAAGAGCAGACAGCCACGATACTTCGGGAGGCTGCGAGAGCTACTTGCAGCGACCTACAAGTATGTCAATTAGTCAATTACCATGGGTTCAAAGAAGTTGATCTCTTCGACCCTGATTCTTATCTCTACACAGAGTCTTTGCTCTGAGCTGCATAGATAGGAGCCGTTCCCAGAGACGTCAGAATTCCACCCCTGCCTCCAGATACAATATGCATGCATCCAGACCATCTAGCCGCTGAATACAAGACATACACGTACGGACGATGAGATGGTGCTTGAGTGGTCGTAGCGCTGGTGGGACAGTTGTATGGCCGATATAGCTGATATGTGGAGCCGTCCAGGAGTCTTTGATCACCGGAGTTTGCGTTGAGTATTGTTGCAAGCTGTCTAGAGTTGACGACAGACTGAATCTGTCCTTCTCCGTCTCGGGCTGCTATCTTGTCAGCAGCTGGAGCCTGCTTCGAGTGACGTGGTAGACGCAGTTTGATGGAGAAGCCGGCGACTGTCACGCCAGACAGCCCTGGTCCAGATGCCAATGGAGGAGGCCTGTGAAACACGAGTAGATTCATCTCTACAGTTCCTTTTGTTGTACAGTACTGTACATGCACGCTATCATCACAGAGAGCCTTCTCTGAACGCCTCTGCTATGCATGTATCTCCGATTCCGCGCACTGTCTCTATAACGCCACGCGGTAAACCATACTCGCTCAGTCCACTCCTCGCCTCGGCGAAAACTTGTTCACGGCCCAACGTCGAACTTCATCCTAATCCCCATAGCAGCCAATTCCACGTCCAAATACTTGAGTACACCCGGTATAGCCACAACAGTAACATCATCTCCTCCGTACCACTTCTCTCCCTTTCTGTCTTGCCAGCAGAGACTCGTGGCGTCTTTATCCGTGGCTTTTCTCGAACATCGGCGACAACGCACTCGACCACCTTCTCGCCGCCTAGTGAACTGCCCTGAGCTAGGCTGAACACTCAAAAAGCTACCGCAGCTCTTGCAGATATTGGCTTTCGTGTAATCACTGCAGTTCATAAGCCTGTCCTGCAACAAGAAACTCGTCCCATGAGCAATTAGCGCATCACGTTCCATCTCTCCAACTCTTATACCACCACCCTTCGCCCTACCCTTAATCGGCTGCCCCGTAA
Organism: Sphaerulina vaccinii; assembly: GCA_022570795.1. Classification (NCBI taxonomy): domain Eukaryota; kingdom Fungi; phylum Ascomycota; class Dothideomycetes; order Mycosphaerellales; family Mycosphaerellaceae; genus Sphaerulina; species Sphaerulina vaccinii. Next base: position 101,843 of record JAKUDP010000018.1, read on the forward strand.
GCGGCGTAACAGGCCCCGTAGTCCTCACCTGAAACTTATCGTTCACCATATGTCTCAATCTCTGATAATACACCACACCGATATAGATATCCGCAGCAAGTTCCTCTCCCGTGATGCCAGAATACATGGGTTCGTTTCCATAATAATTATATCCTGCACGTTTGAGTTGATGGCCGAAATATTCGATTGCTGTTTCGTTTTCTTTGTCTTTGAATTTGAAGGGTGTGGAGTCTTGTGCTAGACCGTGCAGGGCGCCGGATTTGCCGGCGAGGGATTCGACGAACATCCCGATTGTCATTCGGGAGGGGAAGGCGTGTGGGTTGATGATTACGTCGGGTTGCATACCGCTTTCGGTGAAGGGCATGTCGATTGTTGGCCATTTTTGGGACATGACACCTTTTTGTCCGTGACGGGAGGAGAATTTGTCTCCGATGACAGGAGATCTGGGTATCCGGAACCGGATTGAGATAGCTTGGAAAGGTTCTTTGCTGCCTAAAAGTTGTGGGTTAGCAAGTATCTCTGAAAGCAGGCTGTCTCATTAGTGTCTGTTCTCAAGCTCGACGCCTGAGAGAGAATTCGCTGAGACACCCCTAGAGAAAGGGCATGCACTTTGCTTACCAGTTTCGTTTCCAATAATCTTCACCTCTTCAATATAAGCCTCCTCAGCCTCCTTATACCGATGAATATGCGTCACACCATCCTTATTCTCATAGTCCCCCGTATGAGGATCCTTCACAACGGAATAATGTGCCGCAATAGCATCTCCCTCCTTGACTTTCATCCCAATGGCCGGTAAACCATCATCGTCAAGTGTAGCTCTCCATTGAGCTTTGATGAGTCCTGTAGGAGCGAAGCCAAAGACGGAACTGACTTGAGTACTCCTGCTACGTTTGTCTTCGTTGAGATCGACTTTTTTGGCTTTGTAGATCGTTCCGTGTCCGAAGCCGCGTTCGTGGGCAGATTTGTTCAATATCATGGCGTCGTCCATGTCGTAGCCTGTGTAGGAGATTACGGCTACTACTGCGTTGGTGCCGTTGGGGAAGTTGTCGAGACCGTATTCGTTGTGTTTGGGAGTTCGGACCACTGGGGTTTGACCGGTTTGCAGACGGTAGGACTTGTTGTCCGTACGGTATTTCAGTGCTGTGCCGTAAGTACCCATTGTTTGTTTGCCCATTTGGCACTGGTACATGTTTCTGGGCGACTGATTGAAGTTCGAGAAAGGCGTTTGGTTAGCGACGATTGAGAGGATGTTTGTCACATCAAACTCGACGTGTGACGAGTCTCCCGATACGATCTCCGGTTCTGTGCAAGCTATGCTCATGTAGGGCTGCTCGAAAGGTCCAATACGATCCTCTTTCTCCAGAGGCAAGTACTTCACAGGTCGAATCATTCTTGCGGCTTCCGAGAACATGTAAAGTCCGGGATACTGGCCTCCAGTACTCAACGGAACGTATCCGATCTCGAGATCCAGAGGAAGTTTGTGGCCTCCTTCGACCTTCCAGTATCGTAGAGTGTCGTGGATCATCTTCGCCTGGTATGGAGAGCAGTAACCAAGAATTCTGCCGTTCAGTTGAACGCTCACGCTATCATTGATACTCGCTTCCGAAGTGCGCGACACACCAAGCTGCGCAATCACACCAGGCAGATGTGAGATATCCGAATTCGAAGTTGCAATGATACACTTGTGTGCCAAATGATTGAGCAAACCACAAGGAGATCCATCAGGAGTATGAACCGGACACAGGAAGCCCCAACTCTCGGGTAAAAGCTTTCTCACTGTAGTCGTCTTGAGTTGCGCGAAAAAGGATCCTCTATGCACCATGCGGAAATGACTGATAAAGCGGTAGAAGTTGATCTTTTCTGCCACGACAGTGAAGCCACTCACTTGTTGCAGATCGAGGCCGGAAGGGCTGACCAGATTTCCAGTAGACATGAAGTAATCCAGTCCTTGTCCGAGATTCTCGTTTGTTCTTCGAATCACTTTGTTCATGAAATCTCTTTCGAATTCCTTGCTCGTGAAAGAAGGATATTGGTTCTGAGCACCCCACATCGAAAGCTGAGCCCGGACGCCCGTCGTAAGCCACTCTTCGATGCGCTCTTTCACGATCATGCCGTAAAGGTGTCCAGGTAGAAGAATCTCCTGATTCTGCACAGCATCCGGATTGTCCACTGCGCATTCCCCTTCAACTAGTGCGTAAAGTTTCCTCGTCATGAAAAGCAGCATCCTGAACTTATCCATATCATTCGACTCAGTTACTTCATACGAGCCCAAATGCGGCAGCACGATCCGTCTGAGCAACTCCGCGCCAACGTCCTCATTCGAAACATCGTCAGGCATACCCAACACCGGACGAAATTTCTCTCCCAGATATGCTCTGCATTTCGCTTTCGTGTGCATGTTATACGGCTTGAAAGTTCGCAGTAGCAATTCCACTCGATCGATCACGAACTGTTTGGTATCCATATCTTTCCCTCCAGCAGGACCGACGATTCCTTCGAAGATTTCGCGATCGTTTGTTTCTGCCAGAGCTTTCATGACCATAACCGCTGGAATCAGATATTCGTTCTTTCTCCACGAGAATCTGAATGTAAGAGTCCCATCATTCAAATAATGCAACACATTCGTCTGAGAAGTCTGATCTGGCCTCACAGATCGAATCTGTACACCGAATTTGGTATATGTGACACCTCGATTCACGAAAGATGGTCGGATAATCGCCATCGGATAATTCCTCCTGTTGACAATCAACATCCTTATCAACTTTTCTATGCCATTCACGATGAAGTATCCTCCCAGCTCTTCCGTCTCTTCTCTCGCATTGACTAGCTCTTTCGGCGATCGACCTTCCAAATGACATCTATTGGATCGCAACATGATGGGCAGAGTGCCGAAGTTGCGTACACTCTCCTTCCATTGTCCATCATTTATGCGGTATTCCAGTCTGCCTTCAAATCGTCCTCGGTATGTGACATGTCGTTCTCTGCACTCCACTGGCAGAATTTGTCGTCTCGTTGGTTCCGACTCGATTTTGTTACTCGAAGGTAATGAAGGCTTGTCAAGGAAGACACCAGCAATCCTCATCTGTAGTCGATTTCTCGGTCCATCGCTCTCTACTCGTGGGTTTCCGTCCAGAAACGTTTTCGTCCCAATATCTCGAAGCGCATGTTCGAGCTGTCCGTCGAAGATGCCATTGAATGAGTCGACATGCGGTCGTATCGTCTCCTGGAGTTGTGGATATGCGCTTTTGCCAGAAGGAGGATTTCTGAACAATTCTTCTCTCTTCAGCGTGTCGTATTCCTCCGACCACTGGCTCTTTTTGACAGTGTGGTGGGCCATAGCTTAACAGAAGGGGACACTCTTCTCCGTTATGTGAGGAAGACACAGAGACGCCCTCAACTCCTCCTCATCAGCATGGATATCAACATGGGTTGGAGATGGACTGTCAAAAAGTTCTTGTCGGAGTTAGAAGAGCTCGGTTTAGCCGACACGGGACGAAGCGAGTTCGGCTCGTCTCGTGGTGTTCTTCCCGCAGTCAACGCCACACCTCGAAACATCTCCCGCATTTCGAAGTGGGATGAGATTTGTAGTATCTTTGACCGTTACACCGGAGCTGCAGCCTTTGCCTGCTCGGGACTCCAAGCTCGTGCAAGCGCCACCAGAACACCATCGAACATTCAGAGCGGGCCTGTGTAGTTCAACATACTTATTACTATTACTATACCTACTACTTCTACTTGTAACTTCTTTGTCTTGTCTTCCGTTCTTCGGGTACTGGGTATCCTATAAAGAGAACTGCCAGAACTGCCAGAACTGCCTAAACTACTACCGCCGCCCCGTCCCACCCCGCTCTTCGTCGAATTCTCTCTGGCCACTCAAGTTCAGACAACGGTTCCTTGTCATCCACAGATCGCTGCTTCCTTCACTGGTTCCAATCCAACTTACTTCGAAAAAGTACCGGCGCCATACTTCGACCGACCCAAGCGGAAACCCTCTATACTGCACACGAACCAAGATACCCGAAGACAAGCCCAGCCAGTATGGTGGGCATCTTCAGGCGCATCTATGATTGGTTGCTCAGCCTGTTCTGGTATGTCTTTCACTACTCTCTGTCCCATCTTTGCTCTGCCATGGGTGATGTTGTTGTTGTCGGTGTTGGAAATGTAGGAGCCTTGCAGCCTGATCCTCACCGACTCTATACCATACCATCAACGACGACAACATCATCTTGGCGCCTGCAGCTGAACATCTCGCTAACATGAATCTTCCAGGGCGACGGAGATGGACATCACCATGATCGGCCTACAGAATGCTGGCAAGACATCATTACTGCGAGTCCTGGCGGTGAGCGATTCCAAGGAGGCGCTGATGTTTCGAGTTCGATGGCTGACTGTTGTCTGGTGGTACAGGGCGGAGAGTTCACGATCGAGTATGTGCGACCGCGACAAGGATCTGTGTCGATTGTGCTTCCATTCCGAGACTGTGACTGATCGTTGTGCCACGCAGCTCCATACCGACAGTGGGCTTCAACATGAAGCGCGTACAGAAGGGACATGTCACATTGAAGTGGTAGGTGACTCGTTCTTTTCTCGTTTCGAAGGCGGCAGTATACTGCGCATGGTCGGTGTGCGCTGACATGTTCCAGTTGGGATCTAGGAGGCCAGCCCAGATTTCGGTCAATGTGGGAGCGATATTGTCGAGGTGTGAATGCGATCGTGTAAGTCCTCCCGGCCTTCCTCCTCTACCCAGACATCCCACCATTCATTTCCCCTTCCCGCTCGCCATCCCACTCATCTCACATCTTCCAGATTCATAGTTGACTCGGCCGATAAAGAAGCCCTGCCAGTTGCCAGAGAAGAGATGCACATCCTTCTCGACAAGCCCGCCATGGAAGGCATCCCTCTGCTGGTACTAGGAAACAAATCCGATCTTCCAGGGCATGCGACCGTGGACGAGCTGATTTCTGCATTGAACCTGAAGTCAGTAACGCACCGAGAGGTTAGTTGCTATGGCATTAGTGCCAAGGAAGAAACCAATCTGGATGCTGTGCTGCAATGGCTCATTGCGAGGGCGCAGAAGTAAGGGATTCTGCCCATGAGGTGGTCCTCTTTCCACTTTGGACCACGATACGTTACCTGACGGCCGCGATTGAAACGAAGAACTGTTCCTTGGAGTCCGGCAACGGAAACGACATCATGCTAGCTTCTTCGAAGATCTTGTTGAATGATCCTTGTGTGTGTGGTAGCAGGCATAGAGGTACTAGGACAGCGGCGCAGGCTGCACGCCAGCAATGGCACAAAAATGCATCCTTATTCACAATGTATTCCTTGGTGCGGTTTCGGTTTGTGGTCATGGGTTTGGGCTTTCGATCCTCTGGTCGTTCGTCCCAGGCTACCATGGCAGGGATGGATGCGAATGATATAGTTCGATTCGAGGTCGAGGAATGGATGATATGAGGTTCGACTGATATCATGTGATATGAATGACATGCGACACGGCCATATGATATCCAGCATTAGCATAATGTCTGCAAGCGAATTCTCTTCCAAATGTGTGTTCTCTTCCAGGCTCTTTCCATACCAGTAGATCGCTTGTACAATTGTGCATGCTCGCTTGACAACCCTGACTCGAGATTCTGAGCGCAATTCTTGCAGTCTAGCAGCAACAAAATGAAGCACAAGATAGCAGCAGGAAATGTGAACAGAGGAGAAAACAGCGCACAGGAAAAATTGATCGTTTTAGCAATGAAATGTCTTTCACAGTGACAGCGCATCGTGCATAAAGCTAAAGCTACTAGGATCTGGGTTCAGTGTTGGCATGAACAGCGCAACGAGGCAGAACGGGAGCTATGGCCTTAGCGTCCGTGTTGTGCATGGCCACCAAGAAGAAGAACGAATGTTTATCAACACTAACGAAGGATAGAAGAGTGAAGAAGAAGAAAGGATAGACGGCACTTTCATAACAAATCATCAACTGCCTGCGCCCCGGTCTGCAACGGAAGTGAGATCTGAACACGAACACGGGCACCTTCTCATCGCTGACGCCACCTTGCGCTCGAATGATCTGCACAGCCTCTTTCTCCGGTCGGCTACAAGAACAAAACCTCCCCCCGCGTCACCTTCAACATCTCCATCATCACTGCTGACCATCATCAACAACAACGAAACAATTTGAAGCATTCTTTGTCGAAATGGCAGTCATCATGGATATCATACGACGGCAGACGACGACGAGTAACAACGACAACGACGACTACGAGTAAGTGCATACCATACCCAAGCTTCCTTCACTTGATCCTTGCTGCTTGGCTGTTGCTGCGCCATTGCAGTCGTTCCACGCGGCACAGACGTATTCAAGAGCAAGAGCAAGCTTACCCTCCTCTTCACCACCTTCTCTCACAACATCATCATCTTCAGCTGCTAATAATCATGGTCAGTTGCGACATCTACGGACGCTGCTACAGCAGCTGGGACAACTGGGTCAGATGGCTCGTCCTAGGCCTGATCATCCTCGCCGCACTATTACTGTTCTTCGTATTCAGGTAAGCCAGCCCTCTTCTCCATCCAAGTACCGACATCGACTGACTCACTTTTCGCTCAGCTGCATAACAGCCCGCCGAAGACGCAAGATGGGCTACCAACCATATCGAGGCACAGGCTGGGCTCTTCGAGGTCACGGTCCAGTGCAATACAACCAGAACGCACAACCCTACTATCAGAATGCGCAACCTTATTACAACAACTCGAACAACCCGCCTCCTGCGTATACGCCTCCGCCGAATCAGGGATATTATGGACAACAGCAGAATCATAATGGACCTTATGGGAATGATGTGGAATTGCAGCAGCCGCAGAATACGTATGGAGGGTATGGCAGGCAGGAGCAGGGAGTGTATGAGCCTCCGAAGGGACCGCCACCGGCGCATGTGCAGTAATGAATTGGAATTGCGAATGCGAAGATGCTGAGCTTGGATTTATGGCAATTGGGAGGATACCTGAGGGCATGATACTGCGTATAGCACGCTTACGACGAATGAAAGGCTTATAATCAAGGCGCGAATTGCGCTTCGTACGCATTACCTATGCGACTATTCTTGGGTTGTTTCAGTCGCCATGAGATGTGGCAAGATTGTCACGCGAGCATTGCTTTCTGGAAAGGTGCTGAACGCAAGAGCGTCCAGCAACACTCGATGCAGCTACATACATCCTAGCATTTCGCTTCAGCCAGCATATCCTCGATATGAATACTGACATGCACAGAACTACATGTACTCGTGCTTATGCGCTTCTGACAAGACGTCATAAAGCAGCCCCACTTCTTGCTGATCAATTGTCTCAGGCAAAGATGGTAGCCAAAGGTAGCGATATGAATCTGGTGCGCTACTACAATAGGAGAAGACATTACCTCGATGGTTCATTGACTGCACACCCATCCACCATCTCACACTCACTCCAGCCCAAGATGTCTCTCCCACCCACAATGAAAGCCATCAAGATCACGTCGAACCACACAGCAGAAATCCAAGACGTCCCAATTCCAAAGCTACGAGACGATTATGTTCTTGTCAAAGTCAAAGCTGTGGCTTTGAATCCTACGGATTGGAAACATATCACACGCATCGGTCTCGGCGGCGAGACTGTTGGTGTCGACTTATGTATGCACATCCCCCATCCCGTCCCATCTTCCTTTCCATTGAGTACGAATCCGCTCGGACTGACATCTCTTCCCATTAGGCGGCATCATCCAACAAATCGGCTCCAAAGTCACGAACAAAAAATGGCAAATCGGCGACCGCATCTCCGCATTCGTCCACGGAGGCAATCAAAGCCAACGTGAAGATGGAGCTTTTGCAGAATATGCAGTCGTTAAAGGTGATTTGGCTATGCATGTTCCCGCGAACATGAGTGATATGGAGGCGGCGAGTATGGCGACGGGGATCATAACTTGTGGACAGGCACTTTATCAGAGTTTGGGACTTCCATTGCCAGGTAAGTGAACAATCGAGACCTCTGAGGGATGATGGTTGATGATTGTGTACTGATGGTGTTGTACGTGCAGGAACGGAAATCTTCGGAAAATGGCTACTAGTCTACGGCGCTTCGACTGCGACTGGGACCTTGGCGGTGCAGTATGCTAAGTTGTCTGGAGCGAAAGTTGTGGGTATATGTTCGAAACGAAATTTTGAGTTGGTAAAGAGTCGAGGCGCCGAGGCTGTATTCGATTACAATGACCCAGAATGTGCGAATGAAGTGAGAAAGTTCACTCAAGATGAATTGGAGTTTGTGCTGGACTGTATTGCTGAGGGGGATAGTCCTAAGATCTGCGAAGAGTGTGTTTCGAGTAAAGGAGGCACGATCTCCTACCTCCTCGGCGCGAAACACTCGAGGAAAGATGTTAAGAACAAGAGGACTTTGGGATATACGATCACGGGCGAGACTTTTGATAAGTTTGGTGGACATTCGCCTGCTAAGCCAGAGGACTTCGAACATGCGAAGATGTTTTGGGAATTGAGTGAGAAGCTCGTGGAGGAAGGGAATATCAAAGCGCATCCACAGAAGGTTGGGAGTGGTGGATTGGAAGCTGTGTTGGAGGGGATTGAGATGTTGAAAAGCGGAAAGGTCAGTGGGGAGAAGTTGGTCTATAGGATTGATTGAAAGAAGAGAGGACACGGACGGGGAGAAGTGAGAGTGGAGAGGGCGTAACGAATGTCTCGAAAGCTTGAGCTGTGCTCGAAGTCCGAGATGAGTGGACGATATTGACTCGGTCTGAGCACTTCTGCACTTTCGCCAAAACGAAAGCACTGTAGTAACGAGCCAGCATGCAAATCAGTGTGGCTGCTGTAAGCATCAGTTGGAGAACAAATATCAAATATCAGTATGCCAGCATCTTTCTCATCTCCGCAAAACAAAAATTGCAAAAGTACACAACACCGCCGGAAGAAGTAGGAGGTCCACCCAGCACATCGCCCACATTTTGACGGAGAGGCCACTTTGAAAGTTGTTATGTGTGCAGGAGGTATGTCGGAGTTGTAGAATCTGACGGAATGTCTCTAGCCAGATATATGACGGGACCCAGAGAGGCTTATTCTAGCTTCGTGGGTCCAGAGGGTGACGATGTTGGTACAGAATCGCAGCACTTTCAATGTATTATATACCTTCACTGCGATCTGGGTCTCCGATTGGTGGTGAGTGTGCCAAGGAGGCAGATTGACTTATGGGATCGACGGGAAGGTTGCGAAGAAGTAGGAAAGTTAGATGGAGTGGCGATATGGTCGAGTGGAAGTTGAGTTGGTGGTGTTAGATGTGGTCTTAGACTAGTGGTTATGAGTTCGAGTCGCGCTATGGACTTTGCATTTTCTGCTCGATGTCAGCTCTCTCCGATCAACAGTCCCAGCCACGCCTGCCTCTACCTACTCATCTCCCACTTCGACAACGGCTCACGGTTCCTCAGATACTCGCTGCCCTATCTCCACTCTCAACGCACGCTACTAATCTCCTTTTTCGACCTAGTCAATTTCATGAGCTAACTAATCGCACTTGGAATTCCTTCCTTTCCTGATTATTGTGACATTTTGCTTTTATGATCGATGTCAGTGCATCCTTTCTATATCAACGACTTACACGGTCCGACCACTAGGCTACCACGATCGTTGAGGAGAGGGCTTTTCCAGTCATGCATACAGCTGATCGTTGGGGATGCTTTACTTTTTCGCAGACTAAAGACGTTCGAGTGAAGCAACTGCCGAAGATGTGATTGCGATGTAACTCCGGCCTGTCATCCGCTCTTATGCCCTTCATGTACACTTGGAGGTATATAGTCATATGCATATTGCCCTCCATAACTGTCGTCCGTGGTGCAGTAGTAAATAGTAAGTCGTTGGCATAGCGAACGCTAGATTAGTAAAGCTCAATGCGACATGTGCTCAAGCCCTCACACTTTGTCCACGCCTGGTACTCTGCCTTCATGGCCTTGCCATTGGCGATCGTTTTGCCTCCTCTTTTGCAATGTCTTGTCTCTTGCTGATCAGACTTCAACCTTACAAGTCACTGATATAGAAAACATTCCCAGACCCCCCGACACGTCTTTGACTATGCACTCCCGCCAAACGCATACAACCTTGGCTCCTCCCTCTCCTTCTTCCCAAGAACCCATCTTCCAAACCACCAAGGAAGTTGCTTCTGTACTTTCTCATCAGCCATCATGATTGCTACATCTCTGGCGCGCCATCTTTGGCATGGTTATATGTCATTGCAGCTCGATCAGCGCAAGCCCTATGCGAAGACACCTCTTGGAGGAATGGCAAGTGCAGAAGATCAGCCTGCTATCGATCTCACCAGGTCTTGCTCTCTGCTCCGAAGCACTATCAGCCTGATCGATGCTATTCGACGGGTAATGGCTGTCTAGTCATGGAAAACATGTTATTGTGCTTGAGTTCTAGAGAAGTTGGTCCAGGAGAAGAGGTTTGTTATTCTTGGGTATCGCACTTGGCGTTATCGTCTGTGCTTCTTTCACGTGCCAGTCAAAATCAAAACGGATCGAACCCAAAACAATGACATTCGTGACGCGCCCGCATGATGCTATGACAACCTTGCCACTTCAGTCCATCGCTGCCTAAGACTCTTCTTGCACAGCGATGGCGAGACTCACTCTGAGAAGTACTCCTCCTTGATCTCAACACTTTCAAGGCATAAGAAGGATGTCTTGGCTGAAATCTTCTGGCGTATGCCTTCTGGCACTTGGCTGTCGCCGCCTAGAACAGCAGCCACAACAAGTGCTTCTTCCTCCAGATCTGCCCGCAGCTGATTCCACGGGACAAGTAGGCCAGAAAGAATTTGTACGAGAAAGCAGTAGGAAACGATTGACGTGAAGCTGGCTGACTCGCGAAGACTCTTAGATCCGTATATCACCATGGCGCCTTCGATTACCCACGACTCCATCGATATATCGATGTACCTCAGGATCAGACTCTCATGGTCCAAGATCACTTGGGGAACAATCTATATGCTCCATCTAGACTAGCTGTCAGCGTGGCTCCGATGAAAATTCAGCGTATGGCAGACCGGACAGCGGCCACGATCGATGAGCTACACAGTTATGCCTATCATCATGGAGAGCCAAAGACTCTACATTCTGATGAGTGGACAGTGGATGAAGTCTTCGCCCCGAATACAACCGACAAGAGCACTGTCATCACATTTGCCACGATCGCTGCGAACGCATATGTTACAGAACCCTGGAAGGGTGAATGGAAGGATGTCAAAGGTGGCTTCAACTATACCGACGACTTTGGGTGGCAATTGGACGGCCTTCGAGGCCATATCTTCGCAGATGAGACGAACTCGACTGTGATCATTGGACTGAAGGGGACGTCAATGGCCATCTTTGACGGAAAAGACACGGCTGAGGGACATGACAAGCTGAACGATAACCTCTTCGGCTCATGTTGTTGCGGACAAGGAACTCACTATGCTTGGAAGTCAGCATGTCATTGCATGACTTCGCAATACGCTTGTAACAACACATGCCTGGTCCAGTCACTCCAGGATAAAGCCCACTACTATTGGGCTGCGCGGGATCTGTACCACAATGTTACGGAGAGGTATCCAGAGGCGCAAATATGGCTGGCTGGTCACAGCTTAGGTGGCGTTGTCTCAGCTCTCCTTGGCCTTACATACGGCCTACCGACCATGACCTTCGAGACATATCCCGATACATTGGCCGCATCGCGACTAGGACTACCGACTCCACCAAAGTACCACATAGGCTCGGTCAGTGAGCCTGATGTTGGTGTCCATCACTATGGACACACCGCGGATCCGATCTTTGCAGGCACCTGCAATGGTGCGTTGTCGGGCTGCACAGTTGCAGGGTATGCATTCGAAGGACAATGTCATACTGGTGTCAAGCACGTATACGATACAATGACGGATCTCGGCTGGCATTCTAGTGTCCTGAACCATCGCATGAATGTGGTCGTGCCCCAAGTTCTGGAGAAGTACGACCAGATCCCTCCAGCTGAGGAAGACACGGATTGTCAGGATTGCTACCTGTGGAAGTTCTACAAGAGCAATGGGTCAGAGATCACTACTACTTTGACTTCCACTCTCGCACCGACATCGACTAGCATCTCCAGCACGACTGCAACCTGTAAGACACCCGGCTGGTGGGGCTGCAACGACAAACCCTCCACAAGCATGTCTACAACATCCACCAGTACGCTTATCTCCACAAGTACCATAACGTCAACCTCGACGTCCACCTGTCATACTCCAGGCTGGTTTGGTTGCAAGGACGTAGTGACTACTACAACCAGTACATCGACATCGAGCACAGTAGTTGAGGTAGAGCCAACCTCAGCAAAGGATGATCTGTGAGCGCATAAGATAGACGAATGCAACTAGCTCTTACCATCTCTTGCAGTTGTTCAGATCAAGCATAGTCCAAGATTTGATGCTCAATCTCATGTGCTCAAGTGTTGGCCGGCAAACTATGCCCATGTCTACCGGCGAATAGGCGGGCATTACTCTGGCGAAGCTAGTCGATGCACTCCAGATAGGCGCGTCCAGGATACCGGTACTCTCACGAGGTGCTACGAGTCGGTCATCTGCTTCACAGTCGGCAACATCATACGAAAGACAGTTCAGAGACAGCCGAGCGCGGCTACATTGAGGTCGAATCTGCTGACAGTATGCTGTATACTCGTGGATACAGGGCGCTGCTATGCCTCTTATGGACCCCACAAGCGCTAGCAACATTCGAACGTCCATGGCTAGACACAGCCCTGCCAATGGAGGTACGCCTGCAGCTGTTCCTGCAGCAGCTCAATGCCACGCAAAAGTTCGCAATGGTACAGGGTGATACCGAGCTTGACGACAATGGCACTGGAGTCAATCCTTGCATAGGACATATCAGCGGCAATGACACTCTTGGTGTGCCATCGATCTGTATGGGAGATGGTCCTGCTGGTATGTTGCTCCACTTTCATATGGCCTCGATTCAGGCTGATACTCGCAGGCGTTGGCAACTCCTTGAACAACGTGACGACTTTCCCAGCTCCTGTAGTAGCCGCAGCGTCGTGGAACACCTCACTCGAATACGCTTATGGTCAAGCACTAGCGCAAGAGCACATGGCTAATGGGCGAAATGTGGTTCTTTCGCCAACTATCAACATCTTGCGCTCTCCACTCTGGGCTCGTGCAGCCGAGACGTTTTCAGAGGATCCATGGCTCACGTCTCGAATGGCCGTTCCTGGCGTGTTGGGAGTCCAGAGCCAAGGTGCCCTTGCGTGCCCAAAGCACTTCGCCGCCTACAACCAAGACACGAACCGTTTCGGTCTGGATCCTGAGTGGAAGACTGTCGATGTGGAAGTCGACGAACGTGTACTACACGAATTGTACTTGCCGGCGTTTAAAGCGACTGTTCAAGAAGCGGATGCTGCATCGGTGATGTGCTCGTACAATATGCTGAATGGCTACTTCACTTGTGAGAATGATTGGCTACTGATCAAGACTCTTCGACAAGATTGGGGCTTCGAGGGTTTCGTGGTTGCAGACTGGTACTTCTCTACGCGGAGCACGGTTGGAGCTGTCATGGCTGGACTAGATATCAGCATGCCCGGAGGCTCACTTGAGGAGAGCTATGGTTTCCCAGCATACTATGGCGATCTGCTAACTGAAGCTGTCGATAATGGAACTATACCTATGTCTCGGGTCGACGATATGGTTGCACGACTTTGGCGCTACATGTTCAAGCTTGGTATGGTCGACAACCCGGTCAACGGTACTGCGGAGTCTGTCGCACGAACACAAGCGCACCTCGATCTCGCACAGCAAATGATAGAGGAAGGAGCTGTCTTACTCAAGAACGACAACGATACGTTACCTTTGTCGAACGCAAAGTACAGCAAAATCGCAGTATTTGGCATAGATGGCACAAACCAGAGCCAAGTGAGCGAGAATCATGGAGGTTTCGTAATCGATTCTACCATGATAGTCGAGTCGCCATTCGATGCTCTATTCCAACGTGGACAGCAAGAAAGCATCGAAGTGGTTTACTCTAAAGCATATCCAGGCACTGGACAATTCCCAACGACGCCAGCGAGCATGTTTGTGGACGGCGGACTCAACGTTAGCTACTATACCACTTCCGACTGGACTGGACCTATCAACCAAACTGCCTCTGTCGAGAATATCACTGCTGCTACATTCCCAACAGAGCTATGGCGGTCTTGGCCACAAGTCTTCTCTAGCATATACGAAGGCTTCTTCGTCGCCAATACGAGTGGCACCTACCACTTCTCCGTGACTGGCCAAGGTGATGCCATACTCTCACTCGATGGCATTGTCGTAGCGAACATGTCCAAAGCGAATTTCGGGAATACAGTTCAAGGTATCGCAACTCTCGAAGCTGGCCAGCATGTATCTTTACGACTCGACTATTCAATGGGCTACTCCCTCTCAACGGGCGCTTATGGAGTAACGCTCGGTGTCGATGTTGGCAATCTAGCACGAGATACTGCTGCCGACATTCGCCGGAGAAGCTGATCTCAGCATCATCTTCGCATCCGACAGATTGTCTGAAGGCGCGGACAGTAATCTCGACCTTTTGTTACCAGGCGATCAAGACGAGATCATCTCCCGACTCGCATCTCGGTCGAAGCGAACACTGGTGGTGCTAAACACTAACTCCGCAATTCTAATGCCCTGGATCGACCAAGTCGACGCCGTGATGGAAGCTTGGTACGGTGGACAACAAATCGGCCTTGCACTCGAGAGGCTGCTCTTTGGAGATATCTCTCCTTCCGGCAAGTTGCCTCTCACTTTCCCGAAGAGCCTGGAGGACACGATACAAATCACATCTGATCTCGTCGTGCCATATGATGAGGGACTGCTTGTAGGGTATAAGGCGTACGACCAACACGAGATTGAGCCGCTGTTCGCATTCGGCCATGGACTCAGCTACACAACCTTCGATCTGGAAGGGCTAGAATGTGTTCAGGATGAGAGTAGCTGTGCAGCATGTTGTACAACTACGCTCAAGAACACCGGCGACGTCGCAGCGGCGCAAGTCATACAATTGTATGTGTCATACCCTGAAAAGGCCATGGAGTCGCCAAAGCTATTGAGAGCTTTTGAGAAGGTATATTTAGAAGCAAACGAAGAGAGAAATGTGAAGTTAGAGGTAAAGCTGGAGGATTTGAAGGTATGGCAGCAGGACTGGCTTCTGGTCGGAGGGAAGTATACATTCAAGGCTGGCTTCTCTGCTATCGACCTGCTCGTGGAAACAGAAGTCAAGCTATAAAGAAGGACGACGACGTTACCTTCGCTGCATTATCGCCGCGACCTGCTCAGGAAATGATAATGGCACCGCGGTTGTCTCGCTGTGATTGAACGTCCTCTTTCCGACTCTTGTGATCTTGAGTTGAGATTTGCAGTTAGGGTCCGGACAGGCTACAAGAGCGTCCGTTGACATCTACTCCATCACTCAGCAAGTCATTTCATCCTCAAAGTGCATATAACGGCATACCCAATCGTTGGCATGTGTCATTCTCTGCTTTGCTGCCAGAAGTGGTAATACCGCAGCTGTCAAGATATCAGCATGACCAAGAACTCTTAGGCAATAACGATAACTCACACAAGCTGTATATGCTAAAGCCCTGACCTTCTGGTAGGTGCAGCATCTCTCCTCGCAAGAAGAAATGGTCGCCTTCTTTTGCACCGCAATAGATTTTCTGGCCAGGTGGACAAATCACTTCGACTTTGAGATCGAAGAGCTCGAAACTTTCATCGGCCATGTTCATCAGACTTCTTGCTGTATGACACAATCAAATCCGATTCGTTCTGGACAATGATACTGCGTCGAGCTCGGTCTCGGTATGCAGGTAGGTGGTATGCCGAACATATGCCGCGCCACCACATCACGGCCAACTTCGCGGCCAAGCTTGAATGCCATACACCGGCCGGCGTCCTATTCTTCGGTTCGAGATACACTACCACCGATAAGGCCAAGATGTGGGTGACTACGTCTGTCGGGACAGATAGTGAGAACCTGTTGTTTAGTTGCAGTAATCGCTCCACTTACTTGATGTCCTTACCATGCCATGCTCCTAGTGAGTTGATAGTGCTAGTGAAGCACAATATCACTTCCATCTCCTCGAGCATGCGAACAGACAACAACAACATGTTCGACACTAAATCACCCACAATGGGTATCAACGAAAGCCACGATGACACCGAACGAGGAGATGTCGAATCTCTACCACCAGTCCATACAACGCAGCCAGGCGTTTGTCGAGACCTCAAACGGAGACATATCAACATGATAGCTATAGCCGGCATGATCGTACTCCATCCCTCCCACCTCATCCCATCGCTCCCACTAATATCTTGAACAGGGCACAGGTCTCTTCCTCGCCTCAGGCCAAGCAATAGCAACAGGCGGCCCAGTCGGAGCTCTATTCGGCTACATAGTGATGGGCCTAATAACCTGGGCCATAGCCTTAATGACAGGAGAGATTTCAGCTTTCATGCCTGTTACTGGAGGGTTTGTGAGACATGCTACGAAATTCGTCCAACCAGCTCTGGGCACCGCAACGGGTTGGGTATGTATCTGGCGTTGATAGAAAGCTGACAGTTGCTGATTGATGCGTTAAGAACTTCTGGTATACGATGGCAATCACAGCTCCAGCGGAAATCTCTGCTGCGGCTACTGTGATAAATTTCTGGAATACTTCTATCAGTCCTGCAGTATGGTTTACCATCTTCATCGTGGTTATAATGGTCCTCAATTTCGCTCCGGTGAAAGCTTATGGAGAGAGTGAAGTTTTCTTCGCTGTACTCAAGATCATGTTAATCATCGGACTCATCATAGCCGGCATAGTCGTCGATCTCGGCGGCGGTCCAGATGGCGAGAGGATTGGTTTCCGATACTGGAAGAATCCTGGTCCCTTTGCTGCATATCCGGTTGCTGGGAACACTGGAAAGTTTCTAGGATTCTGGTCAACGCTTATCAGTGCGGCGTATAGTTATGCTAATGTTCAGGTGATCGCTCTGGCTGGCGCTGAGACGCAGAATCCGAGGAAGGTGATACCAGAGGCTGTCAGGATGACTTTCTGGAGAGTCATGGTGTTTTATGTTCTGTCGATTTTCGTGGTCGGGTTGCTGGTGCCTTACAATGATGAGAATCTGGGTATATCGACTGGGACAGCGGAGCAGAGTCCCTTTGTGATTGCGTTCCAGCGCGCGGGCATCAAGGTGTTGCCTAGTATCATGTAAGTCTCGATATTGGAATCAGCGCGATCGTCGCTGACAGTTCTTCAGCAACGCCATCGTCTGCACAAGTGCATTCAGCTGTGGCAGCTCTTGTGTATTCCTCGCATCAAGAACATTGCTCGGTCTTGCCGAAGAAGGCCAAGCACCAAAGTGGTTCCTGAAGACGAATCGCTTCGGCACACCGTATCTCGCGGTGTCTGCAAGTCTCATCTTCATGCCACTTGTATATCTTGCGCTTGGATCGAGTAGTAGTGTTGTGTTCGGATGGTTCGTGAACATCACTACTGTGGCAGGGTTGATCGGATGGCTCATCATCTGCGTCACATATCTGCGGTTCTTCCATGGCATGAAAGCACAAGGAATCAGTCGAGATCGTAAGTATCTCGATTTCCATTTCGAGGGGAAGTGATGCTAATGGCAGATCTAGGCCTACCTTACAAGAGCCCACTGCAGCCTTACACAGCCTGGGTCACTTTGTTCGCTCTCGTGCTCGTCATTCTGTTCTCCGGGTATAGCGTGTTCTTTCCTGGAAGATGGAGCACGTCGAGCTTCCTAACGTACTATGTCGATATTGCGATATTCATCTGTAAGTCCTACTCGTCAGTCTCGTTATCCAACATATACTAACAGCGTCAGTCCTCTGGGCAGCTGCATATGTGTTCTTTCGTGAAGAGCCGGTATTGCTGCTCGAAATGGACCTGTCCGAGATACACCTGATTGAACAGGAGAACGAAGAGGAGAAGCGAATCGCTGCTCAGCCGTCTAGATCGTGGTGGAAGAAGTGGATCTAATAGTAGTAGCAGCGGGAAATTACATTACCTGATTCTACTCCTGCACCTTCAACTTCACTTCCGGATCTTTCAAGATCGCCCCAACTTCAGCAGGAAGCATAGCTCCCTTCGGCGGAGTACTCTTGGACTTGAAGTCATCGCAGATATTCTCCATCGTGACCCATTCAACACCTTCATGTTTGTTGATATACTCGATGATCCTGACACAGACAAAGAACACATCAGCATCATATCCTCATTCATCTTAGCGTTATCTCGCATGCTCACACTTACCTCTCAAGCATCAACAACCCATGAGGATGTCCGCAAACATCAGGATGTACAGTGACTGGGAAGACGAATTCGTCATATTCGCGATAGAAGTAGTTGAATTGGTCTAACCAGAGGGCTTCGACGTCACGGGGGTTGACCCAGCCGTGACTGTTTGGTGCCTATATCGTCGATAAAAGGTGAGCAGGTGTCTTGGGGTGCTTCTTGATATGGCAAGGCTCGCAGGCTCGCACATACCTTCTTGATGAACATCATAGGCGGCAAATCATCCAAATACCAAGAAGCAGGAATCTCAACAAGTCCAGTCATCGGTCCACCTTCGAGAGGCTGTACGAACAATCAGCGCCCTGTCACCACCTTCCTTAACTCGGTATAACATAACATACCTTCATCCACTCCTCCGGATGTTTCTCAAAATCAATCTTTGCCCACTTATCCCCCGTCCTCAACCAATAACACTGACAATCATGATGCGAGAAGGAATGATCATATTCCAATCCATACCTGCGCAAGATCGAAGGTAAGCAGAGATTGCGAACGCTTGCGTTCCATTGATCGAGAAGAGGACTTACTTCAACATCAACTCCGCTCCTTCTTGACTACTCTCCCACCAAGGCGCCACAATTCCCCTCGGCGGCTTTCCCTGAAATTCCGTAATCAGTTTATAACATTTATCCATAACAGCAGTTTGTTGCTCCAAAGTCATAGCAATAGGGTTCTCATGACTATAGCCATGAAGACCGATTTCATGGCCCGCGTCGACTATCATACGACATTCTTCGGGAAAGGTCTCGAGAGAGTGGCCTGGGATAAACCAGGTGGTTGTGATGTTGTATTTTTTGAAGAGGGAGAGGAGGCGTCGGACGCCGATTGTGCCTGCGAAGAGACCACGACTGATGTCGCTAGTTGAGTCTTCGCCGCCATAGGAACCCAGCCAGCCTGCTACTGCGTCTATGTCAACTGATATGCAGCATTGGACTCCTGTGGAAGATTGTTAGCGTAGCGATGATGATGGTTGACTTGATATGTGTTGGAGTTGTACTTTTCTTTGGCATTGTTGCGAGTGTTTAGTAGATGTTTCAAAGTGTTACTGGCTGCTTCAAAGTCAGGACCGTTCGATGAATCGTATGTAATAAGTGTCAGTTTTGATATGCTTCTTTCTTCTCGTGTTGTACATGTAGCCATTGGTGGTGGGGTCGATCGCTGATGACGTCGCTCACCAAGAGCAGGATCCATGCCATCAACTCTGCTTCTCTTCATCAGGTACGCGTTGAGCCTAAGTGCTATTGACATCAGCCTCAGAGTTCGTTAGTAGAGGTTGATGGAAACGCGTGAGCGGAGTAGTTATCAGAAATCGCCAAGATCGTATCCTGGTTCACGCTCAGCGACAACCTTGACACGCTAGTAAGGTTAGTGCAACCAAGACACCAACATGCAATGCCAGTAGCAGAATAGCTCATGCAGACGACAAGATGAGACCATTCGCAACGCTCTGGCCAGAGCATACAGGACCGAATGCGCGGTTGTCCCATTCGTCCGCGAGATCAGCACAGGAGAGAGTCTTGACCACATATGAGCTTCTCGAGCACGTTCTTTTGCATCTCTCATGCCGAGAAATGTTCAACGTACAGCGAGTCTCCCAAGCATGGCACTTTGTAACGAAACAATCGCGTCCAGTCCGAGAGAAGATGTTTCTGCTCGCGTCCGGCGAGCCCATCAAACCCATTCAGACTAGCGGTGTAGGCTTATCATTGCACTATCACGACGTCCTCTACAGCAAACAAGACATAGCCTTGTGTCCTGCCATTCCTTTCGACATGATCGATAATGCGCCTGGATTCTCAGTTTTCTCAGTCGGTCTTGGAGGGACAGTTGAAGATAGCCCAGATCGCACCGCTTCATACTGGGATATGTTCATTAGTTCGCCGCCGTTGACGGCTGTCACTTTGGATTTCTTGATGGATGTTCCGGAGTATCGATATAGATTGACGATGTGGAATCGCGAAGGGATCAAGGTCGGAGAGATCTTTGACTGGACTTGGAAGCTCGGGCGTGAGTTTGAAAGGGCGACTGGACATAGGCTTGATGGACGACACGCTGTGGCAGCCTTTTGGGTAGCGGATCCTGTTGCTGATGTTGACAGAGGGGAGTTCGAAGAGGCCTGGTGAGGTCCACGGGGCATGAGCGGTCTAGAGTCGAATGACTGCTACCAAGCTCGCACGCAGAGGCTGCCCTGCAAGGGTATGGCATGGCGTCCATGAAGTGAGGTCGAAGGTGGATACTCCTCGCTCATATGTGCTCATTGCGAATAGTGCAGAGATCTGGCAATAAGCCGGTCAGAAGCATAGACTGCTGCAGAGCCGCATTCTTCTCGTTGGGTAGTCATCCTTCGTAGAGCTTTGCAAGGCGCATGACTTCGGATTTGGTCCGAACGCGTCCGCACGAGAACAACTCGGAATGGCTTGGCTTTGTCTGTTTATGTCGCAGGAGTGCCAAACCGCTTCCTGTAGCTGATTTCAATCCAGGAAACACAGTGTAGATGCGTGTTGGGCTGCTGGTCATGATGGAGGTCGTTCGATGATCGATGTTGTCCTTTGGTAGGTGGAAAATTGGAGAGATGCAGTTGCAAGGCACAACATGCGTAGTCAGCAACGATAAGGATAAGGATAAGCAGCAGGGATCTCTTTTTAGAACTAGCTAGGACTAGCGTCAATTCCGAGGAACCGGACGATTAGGCGGGACCTCGTTGGCTGTGTTCGTCAATCCTCTGCAACAACTGCAAACCGTGAGATCCGTAACGCGCCATCACCGGAAGAACGTGGCACGGGAAGGATGAATCATTGTAGGTGAAGGATCAGACCAGGTTTCTTTCATGTGAAGTATATAAGTGTTTGCCTCAGTCGACGCTTCCCTTCACTTACCATCAGCATACACACAACAACATACCACAGATCACACCACTCATATCACCACCACATACGATAAGCACACCACACCTGTCTGCAGATGAACTGCACAAGAACATACACATCACACGCGATCCTGACCAAGCAGTCCGCTGCTTCGGTCCTCCGAGCAATCAATGGCTCATCAACAACGACAACTCTCCGACCTTCCCTCATAGCCTCTTTCCATCACACACAACGAAACAACTTCAGCACCTCCAAACCACAACAATGGAAAGACAACTACTTCCCCGCCCCCGACGCTCCAAACATCCGCGTAACGCCCCCAGCATGGCCACATCCAGGCTATACCTACGAGCAAATGAACCAGGTCCAAGTCGCAAAGCGCGAATGCAAAACTTGGAGCGACCGCATAGCTCTCATCTTCGTTCGAACACTTCGATGGGGTCTCGACACAGCTTCTGGTTACAGAAAGGGGTGTGGACAGATGACTGAACGTCAGTATATGATTCGAAACATCTTCTTAGAATCTGTCGCTGGAGTTCCGGGTATGGTTGCCGGAATGTTGAGGCATTTGCACAGTATGAGGAGGATGAAGAGGGATAATGGATGGATTGAGTCATTGCTTGAGGAGAGTTATAATGAGAGGATGCATTTGTTGACGTTTCTGAAGATGGCGGAGCCGGGATGGTAAGTCAGCCCGTTCAACCTGACACGAGATGGCAGATGGGAGTGCTAATGTGATGATCCAGGTTCATGAAAATCGCCGTCCTTGGAGCTCAAGGAGTGTTCTTCAACGCCTTCTTCGTCTCATACCTCATCTCGCCGAAAACCTGCCATCGTTTCGTTGGCCACCTCGAGGAAGAAGCAGTCCTGACATACACTCGAGAGATCCAAGACCTGGATGCTGGACGTTTGCCGAAGTGGGAGAAGATGGTAGCGCCAGATATTGCAGTCAAGTACTGGAACATGCCACCCGATCGACGCACGATGCGCGACCTACTCTTGTACATTCGAGCAGATGAGAGTAAGCATCGCGAAGTGAATCACACATTGGGCAATCTGGATCAGAAGGAGGATCCGAATCCTTATGTGAGCGAGTACTATGATGCGGAAAAGCCACATCCTGTGAAGGGGCTGGAGTATCAGCGTCCTGGTGGTTGGGAGAGGGAGGAGGTTATCGGAAAGTCTTGATTCGACTTGGTTCTCCTGGGCTTTTGACTTTTTGATTTGACGGCGTTCGAGCGACTTCTCTACTCTACTACACGGCGCAAAGTAGGTGGCCCCAAGATCGGTTAGGATCTGATAGACCTCGTAGACCTCATAGACTGGAGCAGCTTCTTCAAGCAATGCAAGTATCAGCATCCTAGACACAGCATCGTGTATGCCCTCTCCATCTCAATAACCCAGCAGCCCTGCTACATGCAAGCCACTCACACTACCTTGGTCTCCACCACTGTTACAAAGTCATCGTCTTATCCTGTCCTGCTGTCAGTCAGTACTCATCGACAACCATGCTACTCCACCTGCTACATACTGCTTGAACCCCTTCTCATCATCCTTACTCTCAATATCGTTCTGCTCAACTCCACTAACCTTCGCAGCTCGTGGACCCATATTCAGATGCTGCACAAACTTATCTAGCTGACTTGAGGAGCCCTGTGCTTCTCCGATCACTGTGCCATCGCTTGCATTCTTGACGAAACCTGTTAGGTTGAGATTTTGAGCTTTTTCTTCTGTGAAGGCACTGTGACACCAGTCAGATGGAGGGTTTGTGGTGGTTGGGTTCCTTACCGGAAGCAGACGCCTTGGACTTTCCCGGAGACGACGAAGGATATCTAGTTGTGAGGTTAGTAGAGTGATGATGAGCGACAAGGGATTGGGAAAGGATGTACTCGTTTGGACATTGCGAGGGATGGAGTTGAGAAAACGCGCATATGTTGAGCCAAGCTGCGGTTCAACAGAAGTGTTTTGGAGGGTTGTGGTACATGTAATTGTGTTGGATATTTGCTGGAGGCAGGTGCCAATGCTGTGATGTCAGAGTGGGTCTATACCACTTTCCCTGTTCTCTTCTCTTTCTTCTCTTGCCTGTAACAAAGACATGCATATTTCCAACATTGCTATGGAACAGTCGACATACTTCGATGCTGGAAGGCACGTCTGCGGTCGACTCACACTGTCGCACAACGGGCGTGATGCCGCCTGCAGAACGCCACTGGGCGCAGTTCGCGAGGCCGCCCCATCTTACAAATTGACACACTTGAAATGTCTCGAGACCAGAATTTTTGGGACTCTGTGAACAACAGATGCTCACTCTACCGGCGACCATGCAGTCCATGTCAACATGGAGGACTGGCAGGACTTCTCGAGGCTCTTCGACACTGTTGGTCTGCGGTCTGATTTCCGACAGTTCTTGAGCAAAACAGCCAGACCATTCCTGAGTGGAGCTCCAGCGGCAGTAGTGAACTACTGGCAGGATGTCGAGACCGACTATGGCTGCAATAAAATCCGTCACAGGATCAATCGCCGGCCACGATACCAATATAAGTACTTACCAAGTGAGAATGGACGGGACTTCGTGCGGCTCATCAAGATTCTACCAAGGGAGTCTGATGGGCGCCTTCGCTGCAAGCTCAGAGTATATGCGTTAGATGACTGTCCTGAGTACGATGCTCTCTCATACTGCTGGGGTGATGCGGCGGCGAGCCTCTCCATGGTCTGCAACTCAGATGAGTTTCCAATCACTCCAGTAACTGCAGCTGCCCTTTCTCGCCTAAGGCTGGAGGGGCGTCGGTATCTCTGGATCGATTCTATCTGCATCAATCAGGACGACATGATTGAAAGAGAGCAGCAAGTCCTCCTGATGCGACAGATATACACAGTCGCATCGCGAGTCTGGCTCTGGATTGGAGGCGAAGAGGCTCCCGATGCGCTCGGAATCTGCAGTAAATTAGTCGTCGAAGGCTTGGAGATGTTCGCAGAGGACCCAAATGCTACAGCGACGACTTGGAAGTATGGCGGGATTCTCAGCAAAGCGGCTTCTCGACAGGAATCTGGCCAGCCCGCTACCAGCAGCAGATACGCTGAAAGATCTTATGACGTTGACTATGGTAGTCGCAGTGCTCATTATAGCAATAGCTACGCTGGAAGCGAAGACAGCACCCCTCAAGGTGCTCCCTCGAGATCATCAAGCCCGGACTTCGACCACGATATCAAAGAACCAACAGAGGTGCACATGGAGCGTGCCAAGGCTGAAGCGAGCCGATTCACATCTGCTCTTGAGTACATTCTGCAGCGGAATTGGTTCGATCGTATGTGGTGCGTGCAAGAAGCGCTTCTCAACAAGAATACCACGTTAATTTCCGGACCTTTTGAGATGGAATGGAAGACTTTTCAGGCCGGTCTAACTAGTGCTGTGAAAGTCGATGTCGCATGCAGCCAAGCTTTCGGGGCTATCCAACGCGACAGTATTATTGTGCGGAAGCTTCATGCTCTTGCTCAAACTGAACGCCCCCGATCAGACGACAACGCTGCTATGTACTTGCTCCGCTTGCTCTTGCGATATCGCAACCGACTCTCCAAAGACCCACGCGATAAGGTCTATGCCTTGCTGGGTATTGTCGACCTCTACTTTGGAAAACCGGCTATACCACCCTCCTATACCTCCAGCATTGGAGAAGTTTATCGAATCACAGCGGTGTACATTCTTGGATTCGCCAAATCTTTGAGGCTATTTGCGGCATGCAACAGGCGACACGAGATCACTGATCTACCTTCTTGGGTGCCGGACTGGAGTTCAAAGGGATCATTGCCAACTCCGCTTAGCATTGGCGTGAACCTCGTTTGTAATTTATACAAAGCTTCCAGCACCTCCATGGCTAACCCGACATTCACTCGCGACAGCAGGCATCTGGCCTTAGAAGGCCAATTGATTGATCGCATCGAAGAACTTGGCGATGTCCTACCCTTAAGTGAACTGCAAGGGCATGATTGGGCATTGCGGGACTATTACGCAGCGATCAAAAGTACTTACCGCGAAGACGATCCTGGATTGCATGATGAAATGAAAGGGTTCTTTGCAGACAGGAATCAGCTGTCTGGCGCAATTCAGCTTTTGTTCGGCGGACGACAATACAATAGTCCAGACGAGTTGCTAGGCAAGTACAATGCCATGAATCACAATCCTGCCCTAATGCAAATGATGTGGACAAAGATGCACGAAGCTGCTGAAGAGAAGCTCAAGAAATCTGGACCCGGAGAGTCTGCCATTACGCCTGACTTGAAGACAACACTCTCCAAAGCCCGACCCGCTTGGATGGAAGACTTAGCGGGTCAACGAATGAAGTTCGTCGTTGGTCAAATCCGAGTCTTTTTAGACTGGGAGGAGGTATCTGACTTCAAGAGCTCGTCCAAAAGTTACCCGAGTGGAGAGACTATTGAAGAAGCGTACTGGCAGACCTTGTGCGCTGGCAACTATCACAATGGTCACGCCGAGACAGCAAAGCTTTTCACAGAATGGCGCCGAGCACTGGCTGGAATGCGCTTGGCCAGTCGCCTAGATGTTGACAAGTGGAAGACTAAAGCTGCAGGCGTGGCCTACTTGCTAATGCCGGAGATCGATAAGCGTTGGTTTGCATGGCAGCAGGAAACCAAGTTCACAGCTCTACTGGAGTATGCATATCAGCGCAAGTTCGCACGTACTGAGCAAGGATACTTTTGTCTGGTACCAGCACATGCCAGGAAAGGCGATCACATCGGGCTCTTTCGAGGTGGGACGGTGCCTCTTGTTGTTCGCCTCAAGAGGAGCAACAGAAGTGAACGGAAGGAAAGTGAATGGCTTATGATAGGCGAAAGCTATGTTCATGGGCTCATGCGTGGTGAGGCTTGGTCAGAACGAGACTGTGAGACTTTCTGGTTCCGATAATTGCGAGTCGCCGCGACACCGTCAACACAGTGACAATGAACATTCTTGCCTTCACTCAAGTTGCCATTCGGCTTTGTAAGCTAATCACTGGCTGTGTATGAACAATAGCTGGGACTGACCATACCTCCCAGGCTTGGCAACTTTGACTTTGACAAAATAGCAAGTTGACCATTCTGTCACCCTTATAGATTGCCATATGGAAGCGGGGAAATGAAGCTGCTGGGTACGGGTCCTTGTTCAGGGATGCTGAAATGACACAAGAAGGCTCAATTTCGCCCGTTTACAGGTCGTTCTTTTCGTCGACATCAACTCAGCTCCATTCTTCCATATCGAAAACGCCATTTTGTTCACTCACAATGGAGGGCATTGAACCAGGCTACATACTGCGTATCGAACTAAAGGAAGTCACCAATCCCACTATATGGCGAAAAGTACGCGTACCAAAGACGATTTCTCTCGATCCCTTGCATGTCATCTTGCAAAAGGTGTTTGGCTGGGATATTGGAGTGGTATATCATTACGTCTTCCGACTCTATGACCAGGAAGGGGATGTTGAACCCAAAGAGCAACTCATAAGGGATGGTGGATGGACTACAAATCACTACAAGAACAGCTGCAACCGAAAACTTGAACGAATATGGGGCGGCAATAGGTATAGTCGACTCTGGCCCCAACCTCCGGCCAAAGTGACTTACCAGTATGGCGAATGGGAGCATGACATTCAGTTCTGTTGCGATTCGGACGAGAACATACAGGCTTTCATCGCTGTTGCTCCTCGGATAGGTCAGCATGCTCTAATTTTGGCAGGTCGAGGAGATCCGATTGCAGAGGATCCTTTGGCAGGTTTCAAAAACCTGGATCCAGAGGCCTACAGTGATGAGGATGATGAGGTGGGCGACCGAATATAAGTATGTATAAACAGCTGCGCATGTATGCTAACTTGAGCTCTAGGAGAGTGATTCTGACTTCGATCCCCACGAGTTCGATACCGAAAGGATCAATCGTTCACTTGAGCAGTGGAGCGCTAGGTGGCTCGACCGCCGTCGAGCCAGAATGGGACTTTAGTGCCTGACCTTTCGGTATATATTATACTGTCGATTCACTTTCGGGAAAGAATGTGCAGTCAAAGTTGCATATAACTTGCGAACTGTGCTAACGTACTGCGACTTCCATCTCCTATATGCCTAGCCAAGCAATTCTTCTCCGGTGTCGACTATCCCGAATCATTTTCTTCTACCCACCTAAACAGGCCTGGTTGGCGAATGTGAAGCGAAGATAGCCACCCAAGACGACAGACAAACACGTCAAATTCAAATCTCGCATAGCCCTGAACTTCCAGTGTGGGACATTACTACTCACGAAAGAGACTGCCGTCGACATCAGCAGAGTTCAAGTCCGCATACCCCGAGCACACCAACGCTGCAAGCTGATCATTGATACACCGAATATCAAAACCCTGCGTGTCCAAATTTCTTCTCTGCAGCGGATGGCTTCTCTGCAGCGGAAGTAAGTCAGCGCCTTGATTATAGGAGGACATCGAATACATTGCATTACTCACTTTATACCGTTCCCAGCCATATGGTCCACCACAATCCTCAACAGCTGGGTGTCCAGACGCTTCCAACAACAAGACAACAGCTCCTTGAGCGTTATCGACTTCGCCTTCAAGTTCAATTATGTGCTCCCAGCCATCGCCCATATCGTATTCATATACGAATCCAGCAGGAGGTTGATGTACACCACCCCATATCTCTTGTAGAATCCGCTCTTGAGTACTCGCGTACTCGTCTTCTTCCTCGGACATTGCCAAGGAGTTCATGTCGTCGGCGTCTTTGACGAGAGCCTCTCTAGCTTGATGGTTTTGATAGTTGTCGTACAGCATGAATTGATACATATGCTTGTCCATCCAGCCAAAAGCTATCTGGAGAACGAGGTGAAACTCGTGGAGGGATATGTTCGCTACGCGGACGCGGATTGCGTCGCCATATAGGAGGATTGCTGACGTCTTCCAAGGTGATGCGGGCGATGCAGTCTGCCATTGCTGCTTTGGAGATAAGTTAGTTGCCACTGCACATTGTTGACACATTGACGAGGGCAACATACTGTCTTTGCTTCTGGTGGCCTCGAGAGTTGATAGAAGGAAGTTGTTCAACTTCGAGAGTTTGTGTCTTCTTATCAGTTGTTCTTGAACTCCTGAACATGGTTCCCCGCTTGCATTCGGCAACTTCGAAGTTTCGAAGTTTGCAGAGGCCGAACATTTTTCAGAACAGTTACGGTCTCGTGCACAGACGAACGATACAGGTACGATTGGCGCCAAGATATGCCAAGCCATGGAGTTGGTGAACGTTCGCGTCGAGGGCAAGCTATTAACCAGTATAGCCAGTACACATCTAAGAGCGTTGATCAGTAGCCCGTGTCTCAGTACATGGTAGTCGCAAAGGCAAAGCAATCATGCTTGATATGGTTGTTGTAGCTTCGGATGTGCCGAAATCTTAGTCTCTCTGGTTCACGGCCTCAGTCCCAAAGCGCCATGTCTGCAGCTCTAGCAGTACAGTCGAAATCGTTTCTCGGAGATGACTCCTTTATCTCGACCGTATCTCCACGAGCTGGACTGTCCACCACGGTGCCCGAGGCGAAACCCGATCGCAATGCCAAAAAGACCCGATTGTCAGAGACAGCGGCCAAGGAGGATCAAAGGCTTGTAAGCATCACTTGAAGTGAAGGATCAAATGATTTCTATATGACTACATATCTGGCAAAGCATTAGCCAAAGCCAGGACTTCCTCTCCTAGATCCGGGTGTCTGTCTCTCTCATCTGGATTCGTGGACTCGATCATCATGTTGAGCATGCCTGGGCTGCTGTCGGTGAGCAGTGCCTTGGCCATGTCGGTTCTCGTTCGAACATCAGTCCATATCTCGGCTTGCTGGGCGTTGTATTGAGATGCGGTCTTGGCTGGTGGGAGTTGGAAACACATTCCGAGGGTTCGGCCTACGAAGTCCCTGTTGCATACTTGTTAGAGAGTGGGTCGGCTAAAGACATTAGTACAGCGTATTCACGCATTGGAGTTGGGTGCACTAGCTGGCTTCTCTGGACTCAGGCCTTTCGGCCAATACCGATCCAACGACAAACAGGTTGGCATGGTTTGTGGTGTCCGCCGGAGACTAGCATCCAATCCGATGTGTGAAGACGCTGTATAGTCAGACGTACCACATGAAGTAGATGCGGTTCTTCGAGGCTGCTGGTGTCATGTATGTCTGAGTGAGGTTGGCTTCCATAGCGGAATGATTCGCGAGCTTGTCTAGCAACTTCTGTTGTGCTTCGGTATAGCGTTTCCAGTCTGCATTGGCATTGGGTGGCAGAGGCTGTGAGACTAGGCCGTCTGTGAACTCCTTGCGAGTAGCTCTGTTTGGGTCCATCTTGTCGTCTTCTGATGTGTTTTTCTCGAGGCTGCCGTAGAGGTCGAAAGCAGAGCAGAAACGGGGAGGCCCAGGGGGGTGCTGTTAGTTTTGTACTCAGACACGATGATCTTGAGCTTGTCTGACGTCGGAAAAGTGTGAGAGAGTTCAACTCAGAATAGAGATTAGCAGAGGACTGCCCCTTTGTACTTGAACAACGGCTTTCGTGAAGTTTCTATCACTACAAGGATGGAGATCGATGCCTGCGTTAGTCATTTGCGATACATCATGTCTTTTCTGCTCGTGATTGGAACGTGTCGAAGGACGCGTGCAAGGCAGAAGAAAGGAAGGAGGGGCAGAGTTCTATTTATGGTGGCAAACACGACCATGACACGTGGTCTGCTGATCTTCAGATCAACTTTCGTGGCAGCCACTTCCTGCATATGAAAGCTGGCATTGACTACGTCTTCTCCTATATCGAATTGGACTGAGGAGAGGCGACATCAGGTCATACAGTAAGGTTCATGATCAAATGACCGAATTCGCCTTTGTTGTGAGATAGGGAAATCTGGCCAGATGTTCTCTATGAGCTCGCCCCAAGCGTCGCCATTCGGAACACCACGAGACGATCGACCCAAGCCGACGAGACAGTCTTCTCAGTTTCGACCTGGAGTAGCCCCGTCTCCGGGAGGATACCAGCAACAGCAGGAAGGCTACTTTCCTCCAGTGCCACCCAGCTCGAATCCGCAGCCAGCGGGCTATACACAACCAGGCATGGATCAACAGTATGGTGGGCCGCAGTATGGAGGCCAGCAGTACGGAGGGCAACAACAGTATGGCGGACAGCAGGATGCCAATGGCATGGCTCAGCAGATGGGGCAAATGAGCATAGACGGAGCTGGAGGGACGACTCGAAAGAAGAAGAAGGACCGACATGCTCATCACACGATCGAAACGCCTGCTGGGACTTCTGCCTTCGGTGCGAATGGCATGCCGCCACCACCACAGGCTGGAGGAGATCCTTCACAGGCTCCATGGCAGCAAATGAATCAGCCATGGCAATCTCAAACACTTCCCCAGCCAGGAACGCAACTACATCCTCAGCCAGGAGCTCAATTGCAGCAGCCTACTGCACCAGTGGGTGCACCCATTAGTATGGGACAGCAAGGTGCAGCGCCTGGTGCGCGGGTCGATCCAAATGCAGTCCCGAGCATACCTCTGAGTCGAGATGCGCCTGCAGACTATTACAAACAACATGTATACCCGACCATGGAACAGAAGCTGCCACCTCCTGCAACAACGCCATTCGTAGCATATGACCAAGGAAATGCTTCGCCAAAGCACGCGCGACTTACCGTCAATTGCATACCCAACTCACAAGAGCAATTGGCAACGACTGGACTGCCTCTCGGGATTGTACTGCAACCTCTGACGAGACAAGCAGATGGCGAGTCCGCTGTACCTGTACTTGACTTTGGGGAAACTGGACCTCCGCGATGTCGAAGATGTCGAGCATACGTGAATCCATTCATGGTCTTCGGAAATGGAGGCAATCGAATGACATGCAACCTTTGCGGGCATCCGAACGAAGTTGCGCCTGAATACTTTGCACCTACAGATCCATCTGGAATTCGTGTAGATCGTCAAGATCGACCCGAGCTCCTTCTAGGCACATGCGAGTTCCTTGTGCCTAAAGAGTACTGGTCAAAAGAGCCGGTTGGTATGCGTTATCTGTTCCTCTTGGATGTCAGTGCTGAAAGCTGCAATCGTGGTTTCCTCAAAGCTACGTGCGATGGTCTTCTGGCAGCTCTATATGGCGATGATCTCGAAGTCGAGCCTGAAAGCACAGAAGAAGAGAACGAAGGCGAGGCGGAGGCAAAGCCAGACAAGCCTAGTAAAGTTCCTCCTGGTGCCAAGGTCGGTTTCGTTACTTTCGATCGAGAGATCCATTTCTTCAATGTTTCCTCTGGTCTCAAAGCGCCGCAGCAGCTGGTGGTATCAGATCTCGATGATCCTTTCGCTGCTATCTCAGCACAACATCTTTTCGTGGACGCTGCCGATAGCAAGTCAAACATTGTCTCTCTTCTACAACAGCTCCCTGCGATGTTTGAGCGCATCAAGCATCCTGAACCTGCTCTACTACCATCGCTACAGGCAGCCCTTTCAGCTTTGTCAGATACCGGCGGCAAGATCATGTGCTCATTAGCTAGCTTGCCCACATATGGTCCAGGACGGTTGGCAGTACGTGATCGAGGTATGCAGACAGCCACCAACGACAATCCAGAACAGGAGAAGGTACTGTTTCGCACCGAGAACCAAAGTTTCAAGAAGCTGCAAGCAGACATGATTAAGGCTGGCGTTGGTGTGGACTTCTTCCTGACAGCGCCTGCTGGTGGCTACCTTGACATTGCGACAATCGGCCTTGTTGCCGAGAAGACTGGCGGTGACACATTCTATTACCCTAACTGGGCGTACCCACGCGACACACTGAGGCTCGAAAAGGAACTGAGCCATGCTGTTCAGCGCGATCAGGGCTTTGCGGCGCTCATGAAGGTGCGCTGTAGCAATGGTCTGCAAATCTCTCACTACAGTGGCAACTTCACCCAACACACCTTTGGCGCAGACCTCGAGATGGGTTCCATTACCGAAGACTCTGCCTTCTCTGTCACGTTCAGCTATGACGGCAAACTTGAGGTGCGACACGACGCCCACTTCCAGTCAGCACTACTGTACACAACCGCTTCTGGACAACGGCGAGTGAGATGTACCAATGTGGTCGCCACAGTCACTGAGAATGCCCGAGATAGCATGCGTTTCGTAGACCAGGACGCCGTCATCTCAGTCCTCGCCAAAGAAGCCGCCGCCCGCGTCCCTGACAAGTCCCTAGCCAATATCCGCCAAGAGTTGCAAGATCGAGCAACAGATGTTCTCGCTGCCTACCGAAAACACCACAGCGGCTCTCATCCACCAGGCCAACTTGTCATGCCCGAACATATGAAGGAATTCGCCATGTACATGCTCGGCCTTATCAAGTCTCGAGCCTTGAAGGGCGGCAAAGAGCCCAGCGATCGCCGCATACAAGAGCTCCGCATGCTGAAAGGCATGGGTCCTGGTGAATTGAGCTTATACTGCTACCCGAGGGTGATCGCCCTACATGCCATGGAACAAGATGACGGCTTTGCAGACGAGAACGGTCATCTGAGAATGCCTCGCAGCGTGAGAGCTAGCTTTGCAAACATCGAAGAAGGTGGTGCCTACCTGATTGACAATGGCCAGATGCTCATATTATGGCTACATCAGCTTGTCAGCCCAAATCTTCTTGAGGACCTTTTCGGTGAAGGGTGTGATGATCTGTCGAAGCTGGACTCCAACTTGAATGCTCTTCCGGTCCTGGAAACACATCTTAACGCTCAAGTCAGGAATGTCCTCATCGCGTTAGAGCAAGGTTCGGGCACTGGACGTGGCTCGAAAGGTCTAGCAATACAACTTGCGAGACAGGGCCTCGACGGCGCAGAGTTTGAGTTTGCCAGACTATTATACGAGGACAGGAATGGTGAGGCGAGCAGTTATGTCGATTGGCTGGTTATGCTGCATCGTAGCGTCAGTCAAGAGGTAAGTCCTTCTCGACCACTCTCAGGATAGATCGATGACTAACATCTCATACAGCTATCCGGTCAACGATCAGCGAAAGCGAGTGGTGATGGCAAGAACTTCACCGAAACCATAAGCACAATTGCAAGCAATGTGCCATACTGGGGCTGAGATACATAACATGTTGATGTCTGGAGAATGATGCATAGCGAGAGATGATGTAATTGCAGCGAGCGAGGCGTTGTCAAGGTCGAAACAGCACTTGAAAAGTATAGTGAGTGTCAAAACCCATTCTCGACTACATTAACTCCTTCTACGAACAATTCGCCACATCATACCTCGCAGCTCCCAGTATCGAGTGGCGTGCAACCATTTCCTTGCTTTAGGCATGAATGACCCTAATAATAACTCATCATCAGCAATCTACACCTCGTAGTGTTTCGAGGTTCGCAACTTGACTTACCGCCTGACAAGGAAGAGAAGTCTTTGCGATGTAGCATCTGTTATCTGCTACGTTACAATTCTAACACAGCAAAGATTAGTTGGGTCGTTATTGGGGATGGGGAAAGGTGGATGTACCCAGTATCCACCAGAAGCATCTGCTTCTGCGATCGCCATTGCGAAGGCTTCTGCTTCTGGGAGTGCTGATGCGTAGGCCAATGTGGCGATGAGGGAGATGGATGCGAGGAACTTCATGTTTGGTAAGTTTGGGAGAGCTGAGGAGATGGAAAGAGTCTTAGGGACGGAAGAGTCTTGAAGGTGAAAGAGTCGTGGAGATGGGATTCTAGGCTTACACTCGCACTTGGAGAGAGCACATACTAACCCTTATACTGATGAGCGATGTCTAGTCCGCCACTCGTGGTGCCTATGTCGATCATCAAACTAGAGAATGGCTTCACAAGTGACTGAACGAATACTAGAAACAGTAGCAGCCGCGTTCCATCTTGGTCTGCCATTCACACGTCTGGACTGAACCCCAAAGACGGCAGTACAAGATCTAGAAGCCAGGTCCGGTACTTTCGTGCCGGCACTAGATCTTGTGCACAGCAGCACCGTTGCGTATAGTCGTAGTGACACCTATTCTCGATCATCGGCATCGGCAATCTTCTCCTTAGGCTGTGGTTGGATTTCGGGATATTCTTGGCTATGGGACTAATTTCGGCATGACTTCCCGGAGTTGTGCGACATGCGACTTCGACTCTTGGGGCAAAGAACATATAACCATTCTCACGCATCTTTGCAACTACTGCAGCTTTGCAAGCGGCCCCTACTTCCTTACAGAAATCGTCCGTAATTTAGAGAAAGCCTATTAAGAAAGGCGCTTGCAAACCGAAAGTAATTGCAAAGGTGAGAGCACATGGTGGGATTGTTAACAGCCATCAGCATGCTATCCCTCCGTCAAAGAATTGTGTCGCGTTCGTTCGTCGCAGTGTCTTTGCCAATGTCGCTGAGACCTGCCTAATAATACGACTCCATGGATGGACGAGAGCAACCCACCGAGCGAGCATGCCATACCAAGCCACGCATCCGCCTCTCCACAACATCACCCACTCAAGGACCACGCATTTCCAGACTCCAGAGACATCTAACGATACTCCCCTCCACAATCCCCCAAAACCTCAACCATCCTCTCCCTCCTACTCTTCCCTAACACCGTCTCAATAGCATCCCGATCCGCAGCATCCAACCTCAACCCATAAACCCTCAAATTCTCCACCGAATTATCACTAACACCCCACCTAGTCCCAACAATCACAGCTCCCACAACCTCGAAATCCAAAACCCATCTAGTTGCAACATTACTCAGACTTACACCATTTCCATGTTTCTTCGCAATTTGATCCAAAACTTGTAGCAATTCTTGAAATAGGGTCCAAGAACCCCAGTTTAGGATCATTTCGTAGTATTTTCTTTGGCTGGGCGTTATGATTGTCTCTGTTGTAGAAGAGTAGAGATCAGGTTCGGGTGCATTGAGCCATTTATCACTGAGGAAACCTCCTAGTAAAGTGCCGTAAGTAAGGAGTTTGATGTTATGGGTTTTGCAGACTGCGGACATAAGCGAGAGGGGCCGAGAGTCTATTAGTGAGAATTGGACTTGGTTTGTGGCGATTGGGATTCCAGCTGAGAGGATTTCGAGCATATGTTTCGTGTCGAAATTGCAGAGTCCTAGGTTGTGGATGCGAGGATCGGCTTGCAGATGATGTAGAGCGGTGATATATTGTTTGTCATCATAGTCCTGCCAGTGGAATTGGAGGAGGTCGATATGTTCTGCTGACATGCGTTGACAGCGTTCAGTCACATTCGCCGCCACGACCTCCTTCGTGATGATTGTAGGAGTGAAGATACAGTACTTCGTTGCGCCGAAGAGTGCTTCTGGGTTGGTACAAGTGGATCGAAAAGAGCCGAAGATGATTTCTGCGTCGCCGTAGTGGTCCGCCATGTCGTAGGCTGTGAAACCTTGAGAAGCGTAGTGCGTGAATTGGGAGCGGATTGAGGTGATGGAGGCTGTGCCCCACGAGGGACTTGAGAGTTGCCAGAGACCTGAGAAGAGTCGTGGTAAAGTCTTGTTGTTGAGTTGGAAGGTTTCGATAGACTCGGATAACGGAGGTATTGTAATAAGATCTTCTGTGCGCGATTCTTTTGTTTCAGCGATTTGGGCTTCTTGTAGCAGGCCTGCAGATCGTAGCGCAGCTAGACTTCTTTCGAAGACATATGTGTCTTCATCCGGAGAAGACTGTTGACCATCCAGCAGAGCTTGATACAGATCTGACACCAGCAGGCTTTCCGAGTCTGCTAGGCTCCGCGATCCTGAGGGAGTGAGTAACGTCTTCTGTATGGCCGTAAGGGCTTGGATGATGTCTCCATCAACAGTCGTCAGGGCTTGTTGCACATCACAATTGCCAACAGTAGATGATGCTAAGTCATTGGTCTGCTTGACGATAGCTGTGAGAAGTGGTACGCTCCCATAGCACATGCCACAACCTAGCATCGCACGGATTCTGCCTTGCTGTGCTCGGAAGATGGGCGTGACTGATGAATGACTGCGATCGTATTTGAGAAGTTCTCCTGCAGGTGTCGCTGACTGTTTGGACAGGTAGACCTTCGTCCGCTCTTCAAGAGTCTTGGTGATTGAAGGATCCGTGGCTAGCATTGATCTCAGGACTGATCTTAGACCTTCTTCAGGTAGATTGGCGATGATCGTGTCTGTCATGAGGTTGACATGTGCCATCTTGGCATCAGCTTGAAGTGTTCCGCCCATTATGCTCTGGTAGCGATGCTGTCGTATGAATGCTGTGCTGTAGACCGTCAAGTCCTTTGAACTCCACCATCAGTCCTATCCTGCCATTACTCATCATATACCATCTAGAGCCGGTCCATCTATTACTCGTTTGAAGTAGTCTGGCCTGCATTCGCGGCCTATTCTGTCCACGAACTTGCCCGGTGTTCAAGATACACCCGGTGTTTGAAGCGGGTTGTAGGAGAAAGAGCTCCACGGCTGAGGCGATAGGGCAAACCCGCCAAGATCGTGCTGTCGACAGCCCCTTGCAGACTGATATCTACAGAAGAAGATCTGTCTCTCCAACGTCTCTCCAACACCCTCTCCCAAGAATGCCATGTCGGTGACCGCGTCATGTCTGCAACCCCCATCGCGCAGACTTCTATACGTCCTTGGGATCGAATTTCAGGCTCTCCCCACTTCGCCACTGATCCCGCCGTTACAAGCGCAACCGCATCGCGACTTCTACAAGGAATGCATTTCGAAGATACCTTCCCGAGGTCAAGACGCTATCGTTCAAATTCCTCCTTCTCAGACCGTGACTTGGATTGATGACAGTCTGTTGGTTATCGACAGAGGCAAATCGCTCTCCTGGCTATGGTGGACCCAGCTGATCTACGAGCCACCAATGGCCAATATCAAAGTCTGGTAGCTTCAGCATGAGCTTGGCCGTAACATATTCACATGAACCTCGTGAAGCCTGA
The DNA here is from genome assembly GCA_022570795.1 of Sphaerulina vaccinii. Taxonomy (NCBI): domain Eukaryota; kingdom Fungi; phylum Ascomycota; class Dothideomycetes; order Mycosphaerellales; family Mycosphaerellaceae; genus Sphaerulina; species Sphaerulina vaccinii. Next base: position 138,970 of record JAKUDP010000018.1, read on the forward strand.
TGTGCCATGTGGCAGGTACCACAAGTTGCCAGGTGTGCTTGACTCGTAGGCTTTCCTTACTACCAGAATTGTCCCTTCCTCACTTTTCGAATACTTCACTTCTCAGTCCTCACACTCCGTTCACAACCTTCGGACCTTTCGGAAACCAACACAACCTCACTCGCACACTTGCGACAACAACCTTTCCGGAAATCAGCACAGCTCTACTCGATTATCACAACCAGGCCATCCATCATGGCTGACCCAGAGCCGGAGCGCAAGTGGCGCAAGCTCGACGTCGTGCTCCCAAAATCAGCCCCAGACCCAAGGCTCGCCCTCGTGGCCGCGCTTAAGGCTCACCTAGATGTGGCTACTGAAACGAGAGTCCGTGACCTCGAGCACGTCGGCAACCTCCCACCCTCCATCAAAAAGTTCGCGGTAAATACCGGCTTCAAAAAGACGAGTTCGAAGCTGTTTTGGCGGACTTCAACAAAAATCTGGAGAAATTCCCACGGAAAAATCCGGGATATGTGGTTGACGACGTCAACGAGGCATACTATGTCGCCCGGCAGCTGGTCGCAGCATACGACGAAACCAAATCTCTCCTTCGAATTGCCCTCCACACCTGGCTCATCGACACTTCCCAGAATAAGCTATATACGCTGATGCTGCTGCTCACGTTCATGATTGCGGACTCTGGTATGCATTGGAAATTGCAAATCAGCCAGGATGTTGAGAAGCCAAAGCCAGAGTGGAATGCTGAGAACCGTCAAGAGGCGTTTGAAGATGATAGAGACTGCATAACACGCGAAAGTTGGGTATGTGCTACGAATATCGCGTGGACGGCTCTCCATCGTAAGAACGGTACTTGGACAGAGTACAGTAAGAAATGGTGGAAAGAGAATTTTGAGGGCGAGCTTGTGGCGGACGTGACTATGGCGCCACCTATACTTGTGGCGCCTGGAGGAAAGAAGGATATGCATTGAGGTGGAATTTTGGATGGATTACATATTCGTCTACAAGAAGCAGTCCACAGCATGCTTTGTCTTGGAGCTTTCCCTAGAAAGTGAGAAGTTGGGATGATTTGCGGCAGCGTTGATGATCACGGTGAAGAGGTGGCAATAGTACAACTCAAATGCGAAAGAGGACCTGAAACTCATCGATCATGCTGGTACATTCTCGAGATTTTACCATTGCGGCTTCGCTCAAAGCATAGTGAATGTACCTACGACAGGGCTTGCGTTGACCGTATGAAGTGACTGATCACTGTTCAGCCAGTGACAGCCACGTTCCAACTTGGTTCTGACTGTTAGGTCGTTCATTGCACCCACTCTCCCGCAAGCACCTTCTGAAGCTTGGAAGAACTTGGTCAAAGTGTGGGTAAAGAAATATTTCAAGAGTTTTACTGGATCGGAAACTTGACTTTCTTCATGTCGCGTTGTACCACGGTCCTGTCTTCTTATGACTCAGTCCTCACATATACATTTCTGACTACTCCAGAATATTTCGAGAACCAGCACAGAGGTCGGAACAATCACTTACAACCAGGTCAATGAAATGGCGTTCCTTCCAGGGAGTACTCTGTACGCGACACTGGATACACCAGACCAATTCAACGCTATGTATGAAGAATTTAATGCTTTGCAAAAGCGAATAAATGCGAAACCTGTCAGAATTACGCCGGAATCATACTACGTCGCACGGCAACTGGTGGCTTCATACGATAAGCGGAAGCCCGATCTTCGAGTCGCAGTTCTGAACTATCTCGAAAGCGCATCAGAGGAGCAGCTGCGTACTCTTGCGCGACTCTTCAACTTCATAGATGGTCTCCCTGGCATGAAGAGGGAGCCGAAGATGAGGCAGGGTGTCATCAAGCCAGAGAAGGAGTGGACTGAGGAGGAGAGGAGTATGGCGAATGAGGATATGCACGACGAGGTCGTGCGTGAGGAGTGGGAGTGGGCTCATAATCTAGCCGATGAGGCTTTCATGGAAAAGAAGAGCGGAGTGGGAGAGAAGGTTCCTGGAGTCTGGGACGAATTCAAACAGTCGGCTCGAGAATATCAAGCCAAGTCTCTGAAGTCAACGAAACGCTCAAGCTGGGCTGACAGCGGGAAGGGGAATTGGAAGGCGTTGGCAGAGCGACTTGGCTCCAGCTCTAGTTTTCACCACCGCAGAACCGCAACGCAGACGTGAAGGGATGGGATTATAGAGGAAGACTTAGAATGAGTGGACCGAGAACGACAAGCGATTCGCAGAGGATGACATAGTGGACGAAATCGTTCGTGATAATTGGAACTGGGCTACTTATATAGCCTGCGCGGCTTCCAGCCAAAAGAAATATGGAAACTTGATCGACCAGGCTTCTGACGACTGGGCTAAGGGATGGGAAGAGTCCAAACAATCGGCTTGTGAACATCGAGCCAAGCGTTCGAACGACTCTCAAGCAAGCGGCGCTGACTGAGACCATGGAGGTGGGCTCCAGGCAATATCGCAGATTCAGCTCAAAACACAGAGCATCGGATTTTGTACCATGCGATAGCTGCGAGGCCATTTGCGTCTCAAAAGTATACTATCAAGCAGCAGCAGAGTCTTTGCGTGCTCGTAATTTTCATGGCTGCTGCGTGGTCTGCGTCGTGCACGCCATCTTTCAAGTCCGCCTATCCTTCTTCTTCTGCAACCAATCTAGTATTCCACGCGCTACGCCGTTCCTTCGATCTGCTTTGCTAGCTATGGTGCTAGGCACCAGTGGCTCGGTAGAAGACAGGTACGCATCGTTGAGTGCGTTACGTATTGGTCGACGAACGGGATCGAAGAGGGCACAGTGCGTGTCTTCCGCGCCTGTTTCAGCTTCTTGCCCCATCCCGCTGCGCATTTCCGGTTTCGCAGGGTTGTATCTAGGTGCGTAGTGGTAACGACTGCGCTGTTGCAAGGGACCATGGCCAGCGACATTGGTCTTGGCCTGCTCGAGTGTGAGACTTAGGTAAGTAGCAGCGTTGACTTTCTCGAGCAGTTCAACATTCAGCTCCAGCCTGTGCTTGAGGTGCCGTACTCTATGATCAGTGACATACTGCTCCGACTTTCCACACCCGAACGGGCAGTCTACGAATTGTGTAGGAGGTGTTGTTTCCATAATTCCGCGGCGTAGCTCGAGTGGTATTGCTTGATGGTCCAGCTCGCGTAGTTTGGCGCTAGTCTCGATGAACTTTGCCAATACATCTATCTCAGCAACACCAGTGATGTGTTTGCTTCGGATTGCAGAGGCGACACCATATGGAAGACTAGCCAGAGCCGTCGTGTCAAGTTGCGGTAGCTGGGTGATGGGCCACAGGACCCTCTCCAGTTCATCGGAAGAGATGTTCGGAGATGCAATAGACCAGCCATGGCAGGCAAATTTGACTGACTCCAGTCTCTTGCTGCACGCGAGGTATGAAACCAAGCTGTACAGCACATGATTGACGGCAGCTCCGAACTTATCTGAGCGCGTCGCGGGAAAGTCCACAACGATTCTTAGACTCTTGAATTTGGGCAGTGCACCACTCCATTCATAAGGCATGGTCTCCAGGTTGACAGCGCCCATCAAATTTACGGCATAGGTGAAGCAACCACGTTCGGCTTTAGTAACGATCGGAGGTTGCCACTTGTTTTTGCCCAGACAGCAGATTTCGACAGCGCTAGACTTCTGTCCATACAGGCTAGGATTCTGTCCATACAGAATGCCGTCTGCTTCATCGTGGACCTGCTTGTTGGTTGCCAGGATAGCCGGAAAGCAGGCACAAATTCCAGAAGTCTTCGCGGGCGTGATCAAAAGCTCATCGTAAATAAGGTTGCGAATCTCTAAAGCGATAGAAGGATGGTAAGCAGATATCTGGGCATGACGATCATGTTCTGTATGGTCACTTACCTGGTGGCAATTCCAGGAATCTGAAAGGGCCAGTCAGCCGTGGGCCTTGTTTGTCCAGGCGGAGCAGCTTATTGATGTAGTTGGCTTTGCTTACTCTTGCAGCCCGGATGTATTCATGCTGCCGTTTTTTGGCCACTGGCGGCCTGTAGCCACGGCGTGTGCTGAGTTCGAATCGTAGACTAACAACTGTCTTTCTGCTGTAGTCCTCCCGTGTGCTTCCAAATATCGGAAGTGAGTTGATAGGCGCCTGGGCCTGCGCCATTATGTCGCTGATGAGGAGATGGCAGTGACCCTTCTTCGTTCTTGCTGAGATTGGGATTATGAAGAAATCCTTTCAGTTGCGATGGTATGAGGCGTTCGAGAACGAGATCTGTCGAGAAGGGTGACAGGTGGCTTTCGACAAGCTTTCTGTCGTGAACCAAAGTTGCCACATTGTCGCGCAGCACGCCTCAGGCACACAATTCATACCTGAGCAGTCAGTAACTCAAGAAACACATCGCTAAAGCTTACCGGGAGGATGGAGAAAACCCAAAGTCCAAGCTAAGATGTCGTGGTAGAATGACCAAGCCAGTGCTCTTCTGATGCATGCGGCAATAATACTTGGAGTTCATGCACCCGTTCTGTTGTGCCGTGCTCGCTGTCGGAATGTCAACTCGTCTGCAAGCCAACACCTGCAGCTTTCCGTCCTTCGACAAAGTCCACTGGCGCTGTATAGTGTTCCTTCCCGTACAACACATAGAATGCGATCGAAATGATGATGACTCCGACCCATACTAGTGGCGCCCAATTCGCCGTCTCCAGATCCACAGGCAGGTTCGTGGGAAAGCAAGAGAAGATGATGATGAAAGCCGAGTATAGAAAAGCGAAGGCGTTGATCGCAAGTCCGTAGCGACCAAGTGACCATCGCGCTGGTGGGAGTGCTTCGCCTTTGATGCGCTTGAGGAGTACGCAGCCAATGCTGATCATATACGTGCTGAGCAGACCCAGCAGGGAGAGTGATACGATGATGTTGAAGGCTGTGACCGAGCCGAGCACGATCAAGCTGAGGAGTGCGACCGCGACAGAGGTGACGTAGACAGCGTTGAAGGGTATATTCCATTTGGGATCCATTTTGCTCTGGAAGCGAGAGAATGGAAGACCTAGAACTGATTAGCACCATTCATCTAACAACTTCGTCTGGTGTTGTGTGCAAACCTTTGTCCCGCGCGAATGCAAAGACTTCTCTGGCGCAGGTAGCGAGGGCGGTGATGTTGCCCATGTATATGAGTAAGAAGAGGATGACATTCAGCACAATCGACAATGCTGGACTTCCGGTATTGTTGAACAGTAACAAATATGGGATATCGGCGTTGAGCTGTTGGTCAGTCAGATCTGCCAGAAGATTGTCATCTGTGTTATACTTACGGCGCCCTCGAGTGGCCCCAGACAGAAGAGCATAGTGATGAGCATGCCAATGCCACCGAGCACGTTTCCAAAGTAGGACCAGATCATCACCCTTGGAACAGTGAGCGAAGCATTTTCAACTTCCTCGCTGATGTGAACAACCTTAGTCACGGTGTCAGCTATAGTTATCAATTGTTCTGCGCCGTACTTACGGAGTCGCTGCCCAGGTTGCAATACATTACATAGACCTGGGAGATCAGATACGCGGTTCCTATGTTGTTGTAACCTGAGTTATCTTGAAAGTCCAAAAACACATCGGAGGCAGAGTTCTTCGGGCAGAGTACTACCAGCGGTATCATTACCACGAAGAAACCAATTATATGTCCGAAAAGACAGGCGGTTTCCAGACTGGGTAGTACTGACGCCCCCCACGTGTTGAAGAGGATGGTGATAGCCGTGAATGCGATCATAATCAGTGTGTACTGCCATCTCTCGAATCCGTAGTCTGGATTTGTGACGTTGATCATGGCTTCGATCTGAGTAGTGACAACAAAGGTGCTGCTAGCAACACTAGCGAGCCATCCGAGAGTGCTCATCCAGCCGGAAGCATATGATAGCACTCTTTGGTACTGTGGAGGTGCAAATTCGCTCCTGTGCTCTAATCAGTAAGCATCCTGAGGACATAGATTGGGGGCTGCCTACACCCAATGGTACTGGCCACCTGCTGTTGGCGCCATGCTCTCCATCTCTGCGAGACTTGCCACAATTGTCGCATAACAGGTAATAGTCGTCAAGAAGCACCAGAACAGACCAGCATAGCCTCCATTGGTGAAGCCGACTGCAAGACTTACCAGAACAAACTCCCACGTGGCCATGTAGACAGACACAAATCCAAGTGCTGATAGGAAGGAGAAGTTGCGCTTGAATTCTTGCTTCTTTCCGAGTCGCGCCATGTCCTGTTCATCCGAGATGGTGTTGCCCCACTGGCCTGTAGTGTCGTAGTCATCGTAAACAGGAGAGCCATTGTCGTCCTCAGAAGGCGTGGTTCTGTAGCCCTTCAGCTCAGTGTTCTCGATGGCCGGGCTCTGGTGCGAAGAGCTCAATCCTGCCATCTCGAATTCGCCCGACGGCGTCTGTGAAGACCTGCTTGTGATATGATGGAGATGGTGTTTGAACAAAAGAGTACGAACCTGAGGCGGCGATAGGTGTGGTTCATCTTGTTAGACACTACTCACACTAGCTCGTGGGCTCCCGCTGTCGCGTACCTTGCGCTGGGCACAAACCCGTTCTGGCCTTCCCTTCGTAGGATTTGGCCGTTCTTTGTATAAGCTAGAGATGCAAGATAAATCCTCGGTCTCGCGTGGCACAAGCGATGATTGGCGAGGTTGTCGTAGCCGATAGCATGCGCGTCGGTTGCGATATGTAGTACATCTTTGTCGACGAGCGGAGTAAGCTGTCGTCGACTGTGCCTTCGTGTATGCTTGAGCCTTGTTGAAAAGTATCATCACACTCGAAGAAGAGATGATGTTCTTGACCGCAAGGCTGTGAGTGTCGCGACTCGCCAGGCTGCCAAAGCAGCGGTAATTCAGGCTAATGGCATTTTAGACTTTCCCACCGTGTTACGTTCGTGTTTTCGATCCACCCTCGGAGATTATCTTCCACTTCATCATCATTAACACCCACGAAACAGAATGCTGCGCCGTCCAGTTTGGCATCCACCACAAGCCGTGCATGTCCTCCGGCTCGCTTTAACGAGGCCGGAATCATAATGAGAGCCCGGGAGTTTCGCGTCCTCACGCAAGTCTAACGACAACCGAGCTGCAATGCGACCAGAATCATCTCGCTTGCCGATTGTCACTCAGCGATTGTATCTCCAGCCAGGACGTAGAACCATTGGACCGGACTCCGTAGAAAACTGTCGACGCTAGACTGCTCGCCACGAGATTCAGTCATGGTCTATCTCATTCTCCGCACTAGAGACGTGCATCATGACGGAAAGTCCTGCGGTCGTGCCAGCACCACGCTTCATCGCCATCGGAGGAGTATGGCTTGACGAGATCAAGAAAGATGGCAAAACATTGCACGAGAACGTATTGGGAGGATCAGTCGCTTATGGTAAGTAATACAGCATTACTCGTTACGTGTCCCACGGCATAGAGCGGATTGAAACATCGCGTACCGCGTCTAGAGCTCTCCGCCACGAGCCACTATCGAGCTATCATATCCCCAGATAGAGCGCAGAGGGATCATAATCGATCTCACAGAGGGCTTCCAACATTCGCCTCCTCACCTGGGTCCAATCTCTTAGCCGCTAACATGATCAGCGACACTTGGTGCGCGACTCTTCGTTCCTACCAACCCAAGCTCAATACGACTGTTGATGGTCAAAGGGAAAGACTTTCCAGCCGATGTGATAGACACTATGCGAGGCTGGCGGATGGGCCTCAATTATGTGCCTCATGACAATGCTTCTCCAGCGGCGCGAGGTATACTGCATTATGGAAAGGATGAGAGTGGTAAGTCAAGATTACATCGCGCTATTGTGTGAATTGCTAATAGTGCTATCAGACAGGTACTATGAACGTCTCACCGCACCTCTCAACGCGAGTGTATATGACCTTGAAGACAATGATCTTCTTCACGCGAGAAGCTTTCACTTCTTCGACATTCCAGCTACTATGCAAAGATCCACAAGCAAGATAATCGAAGCTCGCCAGGAACAAGACAGCTCGTCTCAAGCACCGCTTATCGTCTGGGAGCCACAAGCGAAGTCATGCAGCCCTGGGACGCTCGAAGAGCACTTATTAGCCGCGATGAGCATTGACGTCTTCTCCCCTAATCACATGGAGCTAGCTAGCTTCTTTGCTGAGGGACATGACAGCAGCTTCTCGCGCGATCGTGTCGTACGGCAAGCCAGAGTCTTTGTCGATAGTGGAATTGGTGCTGGCAAAGGGTGTGCAGTCATCAGATGCGCCGAGCATGGTGCTCTGGTTATGTCAAGGTGAGTAAGCAGGCTCAGATGTATTAAATCGGCAAGGAACATGGAGAATAGTGTATCTGACAGTCTCTAGAATAATTCCGCCAACCTGGCTACCAGCTTATTACGAACCCGGTTCTCAAAAAGTCGTCAACTCAACAGGTGCTGGAAATGCCTTCTTAGGCTCCTTCGTCATTGGATACCAGGTCACTAGCAACTATATCGAGGCAGCGAAATACGGAGCTGTCGGCGCCAGCTTCATGGTGGAGCAAGTCGGACCACCAATCTTGACCGGAGAAGGAATCAACGAGCTATGGAACGGCGCTAGCGTCCAGAGTCGCTTTGAGGAGTACTTGCGGCGATGCTAGAGAGTAGTAGCAAGATGATGTGCACCACGATGACTCTCGCCTACTCCCGCCCTCAGGACTCCCGGAAAGATTCCAGAGCTTTGCACTATGCCTTCCCACTACGGGGACGTTAGCGCACGATCATCAACCATGAGACTTCCGCGACCGACTGACCACTTCTTCGGCCAGAGCTATCTCGTTATCCAAATCCTCTTCTGAGCACTTCTTCTTTTTGGACTGGGATCGCACCGTCGACCGAGTGAACGAAGCTCTGGTCTGGGACTTGAATGGCCTTCTTGCGGCTAGCGCTGCATACCAAGCACTATGATGTCTGGTTCTCAGGAATGCGATGAAATCTTCTCTGCGTGAGTCGGTTCTCCAGTCGCACAGCCGAAAGAAGGTCTTGCTCGGGTGCGAGAGCGTGATAACTGCTTTGATGGGAAGATGGTTGACGATATTGAGGAGTAGTTCTTCCGGGAGAACGCTCAACGTGTGTTGAGCTTGATTTGACGCCATATCTGCCTTTCTGGCTCCCGGCTTCGACATGAGGACGACGACTGGGCTTCCATCAGCTCATGAATACATATATATATATATATATATGGCACGTTTGCGTGGATTCAGAGCTTCTTTGTCTCTTGGGCGATGAATTAGAAGCTTATGGAAGCCTGAGACATTTCGGAATGGTACAGTCTCAACTCAAGGTCTGGAAACATCAGTGAACAGCGAGCAAGACTCTGAGGAAATGGTCGTTGCCTATCTTGCATTATCTGTGTTCCAAGGCGCTTGAATTACAACTAGCATCAGAGATTCAATCACTCTCTACTCTGAACTCACAAGGACCGGGTGACTCACCTCTGCTGCGAGCAGCGTGGACAATGCGCAAAACTGGAGAGGCGACAATGACCGTGCGCATCGACCCTTGGAGGCACTGATATCTTCTCCTTCATCGATCTCAGCTGTCTAGCAGACACAAGCAATAGCACATCCCGAAAGCACGGCACATCTGATCCTCCTCTACAGCTCCCTCGCCAACGAATCGAGATCCACCTCCGGCTTCCTACTCCTATAACAAAATCCTAGCTCCTCTCCTGGTAAACAACGCAGTTCCATAACTCTGCCACTTCCATCCTTCCTCCCCCGTCCCCTCTGGAAGCTTCATATCATACTTGAGCACCAAATGCAACATCGCAATCTTAACCTCATTCGCCGCAAAAAACCTCCCAGGACAAGCGTGTTTCCCATGAGAGAAACCAAGATGATCCGGTGACGTTGACACAAGTAAAGATTTATTCTCTTGCCCCGGGATCTTACGTCTTTCAAGAAAACGATATGCGTCGAAAGTTTCTGGATTCTCATAAACGGAAGAATCCCACATTCTCTGACTTGAGATTGCGAGATTTTCACCTTTGTATATGTGAACATCTGTTCCGGAGATTTTGACATTCTGAGTTGCGGTTCGATGCATAGAAGCCATATTTATCGGCTTCAAACGCTGCGTTTCTTTGAGGAAAGAATCCAGCAATCTCAACTCCGTCAAGGCGAGTTTTCGTAAGCCGTGTTTCCCCAGAACTGCCACAGCTTCATCGCGGAGTGGTTGTGCGAATTCGGGATGAGCGCAGAGGTTCAATAGAGCTTGACAGAGTAAATCCGAAGTCGTGTGAATTGCTGCGATGGCGAGAGAGAGTTGGAGATCTTCGTGGCGGTAGGGACGACCATGGGAAGCATTACGGAACCATTCGATCGAATCATCCGGTAATTCTGGTTCTCGACCTTCTTTCCTCGCCAGTAGAATCTCTTTCTCTCTATCCCGCAGCGTAGGCTGTAAGATCGCTGCTGCAAGGCGGTAGTCGCGGCGACATTCCCTGTTGAGTGGTGAGAGCCAGTCTACGAACCACTTGATCACAGGAGGAAAGATCTTGGTTACGCGGGAGGCGATGAAGATGTTCACTGTGTAGGTTGTGGTTATGCGTAGCCATTCTTTATTCTTAACGAATTTGTCTCCGAGGAAGATTCGATTGGAAAGGCGTGCGACCCAGATTAGTATATCGTCCATGAGAGGGATCTCTGTCCATTCTTCTTGTTCGCTTCCCCAAGTGTCGTTGAGACAGGCTGTCATTTCTTCCGAGAGCGGTTTTGTGTATTTTGCTATCCTCATCATCGTTATCAGCACTATACAAACCAAGTCCATGTGAGGAGACATAATGATACTCACGCAAAACTCGAGTAAGGCCATGCAGAACTGCTTCCTCAAACATGCCAACCGGAGGAGGTCGCATAACTCGGAAAGTATCATACTTTGACTGAAACTCCTTTCCCACGAAAACATTGAAACTGAGTGAATCCGTAGCATTGATAGCATCGATCTGCTCTGGAGGCAACATGATCAATGGACCAGAATCTGTCAGGACCTTGTATGGTCCGGTATACTGTTGAACACCGTGCGGTCAGCGAGGTATCAAGCATCAGCGAGGTAAAGTCAAGCGATCAAAACATCTGTAGGAATCGATGCGAAAACACTCCACACACCTTCCGAGCAGCATCGTTAAGTATCTTTCTCGCATTCCACCTAAATTCCTTCTTCTTACTATTCACAACCGGATACTTGTTAGAAGGACTCCTCCTCTTGAACAACAAGCCAGGAAGCCATGCTACAAGACCAACAATGAATATCGTACCAATAAGTCGTTGCGTGAAGCTCGCATGCTGCCATATTGAGATTGCAATTGATGAAGAAGTCATCTTGTTGCAAGGGTTGTAGAGTTGTCAATAGCAAAATGTGAGTGTCGAGTAGAAGACATTCCGTGTGTTTGTGTGTACGTGAGGTTCCAAGATGCAAGTCCTCGCTCGGTCGTACAGTAGCTGTATCTCGTACCTGTACGAGGGAGCCTTGTGTAAGTTAAGGTAGGCATTTACCCGCGACGATCGTTTTGTGGCTGTCGATTGGAGGCCTTGTATGGAGACAGGGATGATGATAATCATGATATAGGGCATCTAGGGCATGTTAGGGAATTGCCCAGCTGAAGTATACTGTACAGTATCTCTCGACGTCAGTATCCATCCGGTATGTTTGTGGTCTTGTTACTCCGGCCAGGGTCAGCAAATAGCTCAGAATCGCTCAACGTTAATCATGATATAGTGCAGGTTAGGGAACTCACCACGATATAGTATAACCCAGGATACTCTCGGAATCCATAACCGGAACACAAAAGACAGACTGCCAGGTAAAGGTTGAGACCTACTCTGATGAAATAATTATGTCGTTTTCACGATCGATATCTCTGATCTTTCTTGGACTGTCTGTACAGTCATAACAGATCATCTTCGTCTGCTTCTCGATGCTGAACAATGCTGGAGAACTCCACCAACGCCACGCTTGCTAAAAACCTGAGCACATGCGGAAACAATTACGAGATGAACACACCCTTTCTCACAGTTTCGCACATTGGAGTCCTCAGAACTCCAGTCCTCCGAGACCAACTCTCATGTTCTCCACCGTCTTGACTCCCACACCCTTCAGCTTGCCAAGTTGTCCTAAGTTGGTGACACTATCATCCAGATCGCAAAGACAGTTGACAATCGCTTCCGCCTTCTTGGCTCCGACTCCTTTGAGAAGCTTGATCTGACTAACATCTTTTGTGTTGATTATGCTGAGCAGTTGTTTCGTCCTTGGAGTCTGAGACAAGAGTGAAGCTGCCAATTCGTCCTCTGAGTCGTTATCAACAGGAGCAGGCGCATGCTCAGCATCGCGCGACTGCGGTATCAGAGCGCGATCAGTGGGCTTCGTGCGTTGTCGAATCTTCGTCCTCGGGCGGTATGCGAAGCTGTCGTCCTCCTCGTCGTACTGCGCATCGTCTGCACCATCATCCTGGGCTTCGTGATAACTTTCGTCCTCATCTTCAACATGCCGATTTCGTCTTGGTACTGGTTCAGGGCTGAACCGCTGGGCCTTCTCTGCAGCCTTGAGCGCAATACTTTCTTGCAAAGTCGTCAACTTACGTGCTAGCTTCTCGTTGCCAGGGAAGTACGGCAGAGCAAGCTGATACATCTTCACAGCACTAGCTTCTTCGCCTCGAACTTGGTGCTGCTTGGCCATCAGCAGATACTGAAGTCCCTCTGCGCGTTCGTTCTCCTGGCCTTCGACCTTTCTCTCGAGTGCGTCTAGTCGCTTCTGTACTTCATCCGAGATGGGATCCTGAGCCGCAACTGCCTGCTGATCCATACGACCTGCTAGCGCTTCCGCGACTTTACGTTCAATAAGTGCCTCGATGCTATCACTTGTCATGTTGGACTGAAGTGCTCGCGATGCGTTGTTCGTCTTCATCGACTTGGAAGGTCTGCTGAGAGCGCCAATTGCCTCGCTACTAGCGACTCGCTTGGGCGACTTGATTCCTGCAGCAGCTGTCCTGGAAGTTGCAATGTTGGCAAGATTCGCAGGCTTCGCCTTTGCTGGCTTGTCCGAGAAGACTGCAAATTGCTTGATTGGCTTGGGCATGTTTGTGAGATCCTTGAGGGCGCTGCTCTGTGATAGCAGCTTTGGGCGGAGAGGTTGCCGATTCATCGCAGGTCCAGTAGACACGGCTGACTTCTCGTCCTTGCCTTTGCCCTCCTTGAAGAAAGGCTGATTCTCGATCTCGTTGACTTCAATCTTCTTGGTACGGTTCGCGAAGTTGAGACTGCTCAAGGTGTCCAAGTGATAGCTCCTGACTGGTGCCAGGTTCAAGATCATGATCGTCAGCCCATTATTCTGGCCCAATGCAAGGATACGAGTCATCTTCGACTCTCGGTATGGCACACGCGTCTTCTTCTGTGAGATGGCTTCCACACATGATGCCAACACGAACAAGCTCTTGTTGATGGCAGAGGACTCCACGAGGCGCTCCTTGTTGTTGTCCGTTCGTCTGTTGTCCTCTGAGCCTGCCAAATCTATGCAGGATGCGGTACTAACTCGAAGCTCTTCTCCCGTCGTCTGTGTAATCTTCACGCACAGAATAGCGTGCGATCGTGATGAATGTGCATTCAGCTTGGTAGCTGAAGTGGATCTGTTGACATTGGCTTCGTCGTACAGGTTTTCGAACTCTTTCAGGCTTGTGCATGGTCGTTCTGTCAAGCCGACAATGACAGCTTTGCCCTTCGACGTGTCTCTGATGGGAAGTCCGGCTGGTGTTCGTTTTTCAGGAGGCTCGAAGAGGTCGAAAACGCGGTCGTTGTATATCTCGTAATAGCTCATGTGGACATCCACCTGCGTCTCACCAGCTGTGTCCTTCTCCACCTTGCGCGCGCGTCTGTAGATGGCAGACAGTAGTCGCGGGATCACACCTCGATCGGCCATACTCTTTCCACCGCGCATGGTGTGTGTCTTTCCCGTCCCCGTAACGCCATATGCAAACAGCGTGACATCGAAGCCCTTGAACAAGTGCTTGACCGTGGGCGAGACTTCCTTTTCGAAGATTTCCTGCTGCGTGGCATTTCGGCCGTATACTGAGGAGAAGTCGAAGGTGAAGAGTTCCGACTCCTTTCGCGGATTGGGAATCCTCACTGTCGTCTCTTGGTCGCCAGAGAGACTAGTAAGGAGTCTTCGCCGCGTCCACAATGACATCCTTTTCGATTTCCTTTGCGAGTAGAGGCCGGATGCGTGCTACTACTCTCACTGACATGTTGCTAGAATGTCACTGAAATATGCGAGACCAGAGTAGGAGACGGCCTTGTATTGTAGAAGAGAAGTGCTCACTTCACGCTCGGCCAATGTGAGTTTGAAGGCGCTTTGATGATCGTCCAATCTCGGAAAGCGCGATTGAGTTGCCGAAGCAACGCTTTCTCCTTGGCATCGCGTACATTTCTTCACTTTCATCATCGCACTCTTCACTCTCCCTTCTGTCTTCTACATCATCATGCACCGACACATCGAGCTTTCAAGTGTCGAGCCACCGTTGAGCGATGCGTTCGAGACCTGCAAGTACGAACGCAACCAGACGATCGACGAAAGTGTCCAAGCTCAATGCAGCAGCGCCAGCCTCGCCAATCAGACCGCAGCATGCAAGGCCAATGAGAAGATTGTGAGACTTCACTTCTCGCCTTCTCCAAGACAAGCCAACCTGTAGACGCGCTCGATATATGGGAACCTCGCACAGTCCGGAACGTGATCTTGTCCAACGAGTCCAATATGGCACGCCACCGGAGACGTGAACGCGATCCACAACCGTTAGAAGATGTCTGTGGAACGATGCCATGCCAGCATCATTTCTGTTTCTTCTTTCCTTCTCTAGCATTGTGTCTATCATTTCCTTACATCTCTCGTTGTGCGACTTCATTCGTTTCTGTTACCGCTGAAGCTGGCCTTCGCGATCTAATCACTAATTCCACGACCATTTCCCGGCAAAACGAGTAGAGAAGAGACTTCAGAAATGCTTACAGCACGCGACATTCTGCTTCTCATTCTATCTGGAGCCGCGAGGACAAATGCTGGGCCCTTGCTACCACGATACACGAATACCAGCTCCGAAGCGAACTCATACAGCAGTGCCTCCTTGTCAACAAGTTCTATGCGCGTCGATATCAGCGAAACAGTCAGCCTTCCTGTCGTTGTCACGGAGTATATGAGCAGTGCTTCAAGTACAGCTTCCTCTAGCAGCAGCTTGCAAAGTGCAGAGACTGGGAGTGAAGCATCGGCTTCGATCACGGCCACGCCTTCAGTCTACTTCAGCTATGCGCCTGGAACCACCTCAGATATATCTTCAACCGAAGCCACGTCCTCGAGCTCGCTTTCTGGCCAAAGCTCGTCGATCCTTACGTCAACGTCTTCGACGACCCAGAGCGAACTCGGCGTGTCCGCGACATCACCAGCACAATATAGCTACGCTCCAGCTTCATCAACATCAGATATTGCATCCATCGGAACCACTTCCAAAGCCACATCTGTCGCTTCTACGAATACAATACCGCTCAGCACGACATTTGTGACGCAGTATACGACAGTCTATCGAAGTGTCCCCAACACGGCAGTGGAAAGCCCAATCACATCGAATTCGCTGCTCCACACAAGCTCAACTTCGCAGTCAACGAGCACGACAAGTACAACCTCCCCAACGACAACATCTTCTGCACAGATTCGAAGCACGGCGTCTATCGGTGCGCCAGCGCCTTATTCGTCGAGTGCAGCAGCATCGGAAATACAGCAGAGTAGCAGCGCTACAACGACAGTATCGACCTTAACATCAAGCTCGGACATTGTCGCCTATACCTATGCTCCAGAATCTGCCTCCACAATGTCGACGACCTCGACATCCACCAGCTCCTCGACTAGCAGAAGCAGCAGCATCATCTCTGCTTCTTCACCTTCGGCGTACTCTACATCAGCACAACAAGGCGGCATCACGATCATCCCAGTTGATCCCAATGCTTCCTCCGAGCCTATTATGACAGTTATGGTCGCGGAACAGACGGTCACTGAAACTGTGGCTAGGATGACAGTGACGGTGACAGCAAAATGAAGAAGGGCTGTGAGAGCAAAAGTAGAAAAAGAAGGCCGCAGACTTGTATATAGCGACTTTGCACAAGGACATCACTTGAGTTCTTTGCTTCACTGTCATGTTTTGCCAATCAAGCGTTAGTAGTATCAACGACTTACCGATTAGACCATAGAGCCTGGACGATCGATGGAAATTGATGCGAAGCTTCCATACATATACCTCTACTGACGAGATTCTTTGCACCTCTCATCGTTGTCCCAGAAGCTTCGGGCAACCCTAACATATGCCTATGTGACTACTGTACGCACACGTTCGACTTCTCTTAGTAACTGGCATGCAAACTATGTGACAAACATATACGATAACGAGTCGTGAGCTTCCATCAATCGTCCTTGGTCTAGTCGTATGGTCACTAAGTCGTCAGCATAGCTAACGCTTGATTAGGCAGACAAATAGGTCCCTTTCTCAAGCCTGATGAGTAAAATGGTGCTATCCTCGACAGCATTGACTTGCTGTACGATTGTTTTGTATTATTAAAGGCTCTTTTGCTGTTTAGTATTGCTATCACCTTCACAGTGGACGTGAGTGATCATATATTGAAATGAAGTTCGAGTTTCAACAATCGTCCTTGGTCTAGTCGATATGTCAGTAAGTCGTTGGCATACTGATCAAACGTCAGCTATGCCAACGACTTACTGACATATCGATCTACCTTCCTAGCCTGACGACTTGGAAGTCCCCAGAGACTCTGCTGGTTTCAGCCTTGCTAGGCGCGATTGTTTTGCATGCCCATCTCTTTTGCTCTGTAGGTGTGCTGTGCTGCGATGCCAGGCGGTTTGAGTGATCAAATATGGACTTGTTTCAAATCGAAGTGAAGCCAAACTTCGACGTTCCTCTTGTGTGAATGCCGCCATCTTCCCAAATTCGTCTTTCCCGTAAGCGCATATACTAAATCGGAATTCATGGTTACTCAACAGCCGTCCGGGCCAAATGGTCAAGTTGGTAAGTCGTTAGCATAGTTAATGTCCAACATGCACCCCGTTGTTCAAGCAATGAGCAAGAGTTCGTGCTCTGCTGGTATACGAAACGGCTTAATAACCGAAAGCTTAGGGCGATTGTTTCTTTTGTTCTTTTGCAACATACTCATCGCAGTGGTAGAGAACATTTCGCAATACGGCTGTTAATCAGCTTTGATACATGTGGGCGGAACAAGGACAAATGACATTTCAGCAGTCGTCTCTGTTTTAGCAGTCAGATCAGTATGTCGTTGGCACAGCTAATGCTTCACCAGGCCGATATGTCGTCCTTCCAAGCCCCATGACTGGGTATGCCGCCGTTGAAGACCTTAGTTCGCTTGCCGGGTGCGACTGTTCTGCCATTTGCTTGCTTCTTTTCTCTGGACTACTGTGGTATTGCGATCTCAGGCACGAATGGTAGGCTAGGAGTCCAGTGTTCTTGATGACAGGATGCAACTATAAGCGACCAAATGGTCAAGTCTCCCGATAGCTGTCGTTTGCCTGGCAATGATATATGTACGCGGCTATCTTCGTCTTGGTCTTGCGTGTCGTGTACAATATCAGGAAATTGCAGAAGCTTGATAGCTTATCTGATGATGTGAACTTCCATGCCCTTGCTGTAGCTTACTGCCCAGACCTGGAGCCGGATGGAGATAGGAAGTAAGTAGCTTCCAACAAGGATGGTGTTCCTGGGTCATACTCGCCTACTGAGACATGTCGACATTTTGGTATACAAGCCTTGAGCTGGACTTTCTTGGCAGATTCCCAAAAGGTATCGTCGTATGCGTCTGTGCTTCTGTAGACGTGTTGTCGATGTCGATGTCTTCTTGTAGGTATGCTGGAACGACTGTGTTTCGAAGAAGTAGAGGCATATGTGGCATGCACCGCCACAAGCAAGCAAGGTACCATCGACAGTTGGGCAGCTGACCGGAAGAATCTCCCGAGAGAACAGGGTGTTCACGCATCTCTGCCTTTCATGTCTGTGCCTGTGAACAGACTGTTGATCTTTCAGCTGCTGATCTTCTGCACAGCCCTGAGAAGCGAGATCTGGAGCGTGTGATAGATCGGGTCCGATTCTAGATCGTGTGCTGTAGCAGTGATGCTTCCTTCCATCACGCGTGGTGTTCTTCCTTCGACGTTGCCTTGAAAAGGATTGTGAACTATCGACTGAACTATCGTATGGCGGGCGGCAGTTGGTAAATAGATTACCCACCTGGTCCCCCCTTGACCGTCCGGCGGCATGACGCTGTACCAGACAAGGAACATTGATTGTGATATCCTGCTTGACGCTGTCGTTTGGGCTGTATAAGAATGGAGCTCCTGTATGTGAGCTAAATGGGACGTCAACAATGGAGATGGTGGACCTGTTGCCACTCTGCTGATCGACAGGATTGCGCGCGCCAATCTGTCCCCTGGAGATGATGATATGTATGCTCGCGCACTACTGCTGGCTTCCTGCAGTGCAGGCAGGGGGTAGATGTACGCAATAATTCACCTCCGCATAGTATACAGCGACATAGATTAAAGATTTAGAGTTCGGCTGGCATTGATCATGAGGTTTGTCGATACAAGCCTCTTCGTGGCGTGACCTCGTAATGCTGCCAGCATGTCGCCGAGTCTGATTTTGATAGAGCTGTTAGATATGACAGCATGATGTGGAGGTGGATGTGTTGGTCATGATGTCGAAATAGCAGCTCGCGACGCTGTTTTACCGCCGATGAAGAGATTGTCTTCGAACCTGGACGCATTGCAGATCAAAGCAGCCGTGCTTCTCCTTGACTACCCACTAGCGCACTTGTACCTCGAGCTAGCGGTTTAGCCCTGTCCCTTTGGTGTGCAAGTGGAAGGGAGAGTGATAGAACTGCAGACGCTTTCCGCAACTCTTGTTACAAGACACATACAACCACGACCACGTTCAGACTATACGCCCCAAACGACGCTGTAGCCTCTATAGCCAGGCAATCCATACTTTCCATACTTTCCATACTTCAGCCTCTACAATCGTCTGGAAGACCGAAGCTCGACCGGCTCAATCCGCTGTTTCAGAGACGCATTCGAAACGCTGTCGCAAGCAAACGGATCCCACTCGCTGTCGCTGAACAACCAGCGCGGTCGCCGCCTCACTGCAGCACCAGGAGATCACACCAATACCACACCACCACCGGACCACAGCGCACCGGCGCTACCATACCATCACCTCCATTGACACTTCCCACCGCGCGCATGCGGTGCACTCCCGCGCATTGTGCCTGAAACATCTCAGTCCTCGGTTTGGCGCGGGAAATTGGTCAGAAAACGGAGGCGACAGGAGCCCCGACAGTAAGGCTCGATGGTCTTTGGGCGCATTCCAGGACCCTCTTTGTTCAACTCGACCGCGAAATTGCGGCTTTCTCGTGTCGAGCAGGACGACAGCAGCGAGCGCTCCGCAAACACCATGGCCGTATCCATGCTCAACACTCCCTCACGCGCCTCGACTTCCTCGCAGAGCTCGTCCTTCGTCCCCGTCACCCGCCAGAACACCATGAGCTCTCAGGAGGGCTCGCGCAGTATGCGCGCGTCGAAACGCTACTCGGTGACGGCGCTATACTTGTCGATGAATGGCCAAAGGGATCTTGAGATTGAGGACGATTTGGCAAGAGGTATGCACGCTCTATACTTCTCGCAAAAGAGATATACTAATATCGGACAACAGCCCAGAAAGCACTCCGGGACCTGAAGGGCAAGATATCATCGCAGTCCAAGAAGAACTTCGTGCTTGAAAAGGATGTGCGCTACCTAGACTCCCGTATCGCATTGCTCGTGCAAAACCGCATGGCATTGGAAGAGGTGTGCAAAGATATATGCTGATGTATGTGATTCAACGGCTAACACATGTATAGAAAGAAGAGGTTGCCAGCCATCTCGACGACTCCCTAGATCTGAGCGAAGGCTCCTTTCCAAACGACGAGAAGACGCAAAAGTACGGCAACTTGCTGTTCCTGCTACAGAGTGAACCTCGACATATCGCTCACCTGTGTCGACTGGTCACAATGGCGGAGATCGACCAGCTCCTGCAGACTGTCATGTTCACGATCTATGGAAACCAGTATGAGAGTCGAGAAGAGCACTTGCTACTGACCATGTTCCAGGTGGGTGGCGACATACCTTATGCTGCTAATCATACCTCACTGACAAGCTCTAGTCCGTCCTAACCTTTCAATTCGACAACACGCCCGACTATTCATCACTATTACGAGCGAACACTCCTGTGTCACGAATGATGACCACATACACGCGAAGAGGACCTGGGCAGAGCTACCTCAAGACAGTGCTTGCTGAGCGGATCAACTCATTGATCGAGATCAAGGATCTGGATCTCGAGATCAACCCGTTAAAGGTCTATGAGAGCATGATTGGCAAAATTGAGGCAGACGGAGGACATTTACCGAATGACTTGCCGAAGGGTGTCACAGCAGAACAGGCCGCAGCGAACGAGAATGTGCAGAGGATCATCGCGCCACGAATCGACATGCTCATCGAGATTGCGAACAGCTTCCTAGACACTATCATAGATGGACTAGAAGAGACACCATATGGCATCAGATGGATATGCAAGCAGATCCGGAGCTTGACCAGGCGAAAGTACCCGGATGCGCAAGAGCAGACGTTCTGTACACTGATCGGCGGATTCTTCTTCCTGCGTTTCATCAACCCAGCCATTGTGACACCGAGGTCGTACATGCTCATTGAGCAAACACCCGCCGAAAATCCGAAACGAACACTCACATATGTCGCAAAGATGCTGCAGAACTTGGCGAACAAGCCAAGCTATGCAAAGGAACCATACATGCAAAGGCTGCAACCATTCATTCAGAACAACAAGGAACGAATCAACAAGTTCATGATGGACTTGTGTGAGGTGCAGGACTTCTACGAGACGCTGGAGATGGACAACTATGTCGCGCTATCCAAGAAGGATCTTGAGCTATCCATCACACTCAACGAAGTGTACGCTATGCATGCGCTGCTCGAGAAGCACCAAACGGAACTGGCGAAGGAGGAGACGCATCACCTCAACCAATTACTTGCTGAGATCGGACCCGCTCCAGCGCAACTACCCAGAAAGGACAATCGTGCGATCAATCTGCCACTTTACAGCAAGTGGGAGACATCATTGGACGACTTCACTGCAGCACTGGACATTACTCAAGAAGAAGTCTACTTCATGGAGGCTAAAGCTACGTTTGTCCTCATCCTTCGCTCACTGCCTGCAAACTCAGTGGTCATGCGACGACCACTACGACTTGATAGAGTAGCCGAGGCAGCGGCGACAACGAAGAACGACTCAGTCATGGTGCGCAAAGGCATCCGAGCAATGGAACTTCTAAACCAGCTACAGGAGCTGGGCATTGTCGATAAGGACGACAGTTATGCATTGCTTCGAGACGAGATTGAGCAGGAGCTGATCCACCTTGGATCGTTGAAGGAGAAGGTCGAAGTCGAGACGGAAAAGCTTGGTGAAGTCTTCCGCACGATTCGCGACCACAACGCATACCTAGTCAGTCAGCTGGAGACTTACAAGAGCTACCTGCACAACGTGCGAGGCCAGTCTGAAGGGACATCAAAACGAGGACAGTCTGCGAAAGTACTTGGACCTTACAAATTCACACACCAGGAGCTGGAGAAGCAAGGTGTGATCCAGAAGAGCAACGTGCCGGAAAACCGACGAGCCAACATCTTCTTCAACATCACCAGTCCAAGTCCAGGCACTTTTGTTATCAGCTTGCACTATAAAGGACGCAATCGTGGTCTTCTCGAACTGGACCTGAAGCTGGACGATCTGCTAGAAATGCAGAAAGAGCAGCAGGAAGACCTGGATTTGGAGTACGTCCAGTTCAACGTTACGAAAGTGCTACAGCTGCTCAACCGACGTTTCGCAAGGAAGCGCACCTGAGCGACATCCGAACCACATGCGAGCTCATAACAACAAGCTCGTTGGGACTCTACAACCATCTTGGAAGATTGATTTAGCTTGTACGATATACTGGTGAACAAGTAAGATGCTACGACCAGAACCACATTCGGTGCAAGAGCATAGCGAGAGGAGCGGAGAGGAGGAGTGATGTTTCGTGTTTATTATTCTTACAATGTGATACCCGTGGGCCGAGGAGAGGAAGAGAGTGTGTGTACGATTATATGCCTATTACTGGATTCTGGGCAAGCATGATTAAGGTAGATGTTGCAGTTGCAGGCATCGTTGAACACTTTTCGACGAGAGGAGCAGCTACTGCTATTTGCTATTATTGAAGTGAGCGTTGGGACGAACGATAAGCATATATACATGCCTTAGTATGGACGGGTTCCGGAAGGGTATATGATAAGTAAGAGATGGTTGAGAGAGAGCTTTGATAGATTGAGTGGATGTAATGGAGATGAGGAGTTGAAGCTACTGCTGTTCACTGGCAACGTCACTTTCGATGCTTAGCCTTGCTTCTATGGCTGCGAGAAGCTCAGACTTATCTTTCAATGCCCTGGCTAGTAGCCTTTCGTGCGTTGGCAGTGGACACAGAACCCCTTCGAGACCGAAGACAGGACAAACCCCTTTCGTCGAAATTATCTTGTCAATCAGCTCGCCCATCTTCATTGGACCTTCGGGTTCTGAGTCTTTTGCTTGATAGCATGTATCCTCCCAACCATCACTACACACGCGAATACCCGGTCTTTCCAGCCATAATCGTCTCACAGGTGGTTGCGATATGTACATTCGTCTCCAGGAGGCTGTAGAATCTGAGTTCAGTAGTCTACGTTTGAATGCTCTCCAGCCTTGTTCAGCCTGGGTGTAACCGTGTTGTCCACGAAATTGGAGAATGGTCTCGAGAAGCTGAAATTTTGATGCGTGGGAAATGAATCCTGAGAAAGACTCATCCTCTGGGAAACACTCTCGTTCAGGTTGCTGGAATAGTAGAGGATTCAATTCTCCGTGAACATAGCTCTTCTCTGCATAGAGTACTCGTGAGAAGTTTCGAAGAACATCATCGTCGATAACGCCTTTGCCGCTGTAAGTGTCTCCTTCGACCAAGAAGGAGGCAACCTCATCCCTCCCCCACCCGTCGACGCTGCTACGCAGTGGTGCATCCGGGTCGTCTTCACATCGTGCCAAGCCTTCTGAAACGCTTGCGAGATTACTTGTAGGCGTGAAAGTGACCTTTGGATGACCATCGTGCTTCACTGCAGTCGTATATGTGATTTTCCACCCTTCGAATGGGCCGGGAGAAGGCCGTAGAAAAAGAGCTTGCTGCAGTGTTGGGCTGCTGGAAATGAGAGACCGCCATGTACGGCATACTCGCTGTGAGAGCAGCAGATCGCGTATGGGCAGATCGTTGAGAATGTGCTCAAGGAGCTCAGAAGGGAGACTGTTCAGTCCTCTTTCTGCCATGCTGCGGACATCGTGTGGTTGGCCTTGCTGGTCTGAAGCAACAGACGTATTGTTGTTCTCCATACCAGCACCGTTCTGTCATCTCCGATGCACCAGTCTATTCTTGTATGAGAGCTTGATCGTCTTTGTCCCGGTCTTTGTTCCACAACATGAAGTGATGGTTCCTCGGAAAGATGATTCGTTATCGTACCGGATGAAGTCGCGACTATCAAGGTTGGTCACATGCAATAGATTGCATGCCTGATGCCTGCATGGGCGGATATCATAAGCTTTCCGAATGGTGTCACCGAGGACTCACACTGACACTCATCCATTCACTCGAACACTCTCTCTTTCTGACAACAGACCTAAGGAAACGGAAACATCTTAACCACTTAAGAACATAACATACCTACGATCCTATCTATCAGGCAGAATGTCACCGTCCATGCCCATCCCCAAGCGAAAGCAACCACCTCCTACAATAGCTGGTTCGAACTCAAGCTCAAGCTCATACGGAAGCTCATCTATGAGTCCTCCTAGAACTCCAGCATCATGGAAGGGCAAGAGCAAAGTCCCAATCGCAACTCCCTCTTCGACATCACCTCCAATTTCACCTCGTCGACCCAGTTTGATGGGATCTTCGATCAGCAAGAGCGAGTATACTGTCATTAATCTTGGACATGAGGATGGACCTCCGAGACTTGTTACTTGCGTGAAGAGTAGTCAGGGTTTCGATTGGAATCAAGGTGAGTCTGATATGTATCTCGTTTCTCTAACGATATAAGAGGAGACGATGCTAATGTGTTTCGTTGTAGAGCTGTTCCTACCTTCGTATGCGAACGAGTACGGGGACTCAGATCTGGAACATCGACCTGACCCTGTTCAAGATATTGTATTGACAGATGAGGAGGCTGCTGCTATTATGCCGCACTGATGAGCTTGAGGGCATGATTACTACTTTACACTTGCATAGCGATTGAGCAGGGAGCTTTGGATATCGGGTACATTGATGGCGTGCAAGTGGAACGGCGTTTATTGGATTGGATCGAATTGGAATACTACTGCTACTGAAATTGTCTATACATGTTGGACACTCATCATGATCACTTGGATGAGCATGATATAGGTATACTGCCTATCTACACTCTTGACCGCTTTCGATACAGCCTCGGAAGCTATGCTGGATTGCTATGCTACACACTCCGGTGAACAGACAGCGGCTGAGCTCGATTTCCACAACATGCACTGCCTCGAGCACGTTCATGCAAGTTGCCGCTTTGCGACACAGCTTCTCGTATATATGCTAGTAATCTATCTGATACTGTCCATTCAAGTGCTGCAGGCGTCCGCGTGAACGATGACGCGGATAGAGCTTATCAGCAGAACAGGGTATAGCGCAGTCTTGATATGTACGGCAATTGGCGGCTTTTGCTTCATTTGCCTGATGTGGTTCGAAAGCGACATGTATAGTCTGGCGACGATGCCAAATGCAAATGTCTATGCTCTCCTGCCAAAGACCCTTATACGCTTCACACCTCCATCGGGAATGATGACCAGCTTCACGTAGCCATACGGCTGGTCCACCTTGGACAGCTCTTGCGTGTATTCGTGCTCTTTATCCGGACCAGTCTTCTGAGGTGTCAGAACTTCAACCCATTCACTGCCATCACCACTTGGTGCAGTCTCAGAAGCAGGGGCAGCGAAGACTTGCACTTTCTGAGGGAAGTTGCCACGGAAGTGAGCTGTATCGACCACGATCTTCTCGATCACACCTGAGATGCCGAGCTTGATGATCGTCCAGTCCACATGTTCACCTCGAGATCTCTTGGTCTCCCAGCCATCTCCCATGTCCACACCTCGTCCAGGTAGGAGAAGGTTATCTTTCGTACCAAAGTGCTGATCTGAGCATGCGACTGCCACACCTCCATTGACTGTTGCAGCCAAGTCGAAGCTCTCATTCACGTCCAGTGGAAGTACAGGCACAACCTCACCGAACAGTCTGAAGCGTGCAATACCTCCATCAGGAAACATCTGCAACCTCACATGTGTATAGGCCTTCTCAGTCAGGCCTGGCAGAAGCCAACCATGTCTCTGACTAGGTCCACATTCCTGCTTAGGCAGAATGGTATCAACGCTTGGATCTGTATCCCAGAACTTCGCATTCTTCACCTCCTCTTCTCTGCTGTCGTCAACAAAGACACCTTGTACAGCGACTTCGGGAGCATGGTTGCCGTTGAAGTGAGCAGTATCCACTTCTACACCCTTGACTCGTCCGCTAGCTACACCTAAGCGTATAACCACCCAATCGAACTCTTCTGTGTTGTGACGACGTGTCTCCCAGCCATCGTACCAGGCTCCTGAAAAGACAAATACGCCTGGCTTGCGGACTGGTGGGGTAGGTGTCGTGAGGTTGTCGGCTGCTGCGAACCATTCGTCGGAGAAGGAGAGGATGCGGGAGCCGAGTGCTTTGTTCACCAAGTCTGGAAGATGGATCAGTAGGTGTGCTTCATTCTCCTGGAATTGAAGCAGTATAGCTAGTGTCAAGCTGCGAAGAACAGAACAATGCGTACCAATGCTGTCTGACTTAAAAGTTGAGTCAATCTCGTCTGCTGGCACTGATTTGACTACTGAGTCGATGACTTCTTGTGCGGCATCTGCTGTGAATACTTGAGCTTCGGCCATGGTGGTGTGATGGAGGTACACTTGTGGTATAGAATAATACTGTGACGCTTGTAGTGTTTGGGGAATCGATGTCGAGAACCAGAAGAACCAGAGAGAAAGGAACGATGACGGGCCTTTTGAATGTACCTGCCAATGTTTGGACTTGGACCCTATCGATAGCTCGGCCTCCAAATTCCACGCTATCAGGTGTCGAATCGAGTCAGCAGCACGGCCAGCTCCGCCGACGGCTATGCGGCCTTCAACTATTCGCTGAACATGTTTTGACACCTGAGACAATCGAGTAAACATCTTGTAAGATTTTGCGTATGCGTTGGCAGTAGAGTTGTCGATAGCTTTGTTGGCAAGCCGAGCCAAGATCCATAGTAAAAGCATTTCGGCCATCCTCGGTCGATTTGGAAGCGACTTCCTGGGTGCCAGCCGAAGTGTCTCTGAAAATTGTTACGCTTCGGTGCTGTGGGTGCTGGTGCTGTGCAGAGAGTGTTGATGTCCTCGTCGTTGGTGATTTCTAGCTGTCACCTCAGGTGAGATGAGATCAGGTATAGCATATGAATATCGTGCTTAAGCTAGTCCGTCTGTGTTATGTGTAAGTACAATGCAAGGTAAGCTCACTCCCACTCAGAACGCCTTCGTCATGCAACTCTGTCGCTTAGTCAATGCTGACCATGTCGCCGCCATCGTATGCAATGTCAAAAGTGTTTAGAATGTTCTTCGCAGCGGTTTCGCCAGTAGCGAACGCACCATGCACACAACCATTGGCGACCATCGTGCAATGCTCACCAGCGAATTGAAGTCTTGAACCTTTGTGGTTCTCCAGAGCATCAAGCAGCAACTCCGGCTCATCACCCACTTTGTCCGCGGAATATGAGCCATAACCAGCGAGTGGATCCTGTGTCCAGTGAGTTGTCTCCACGTCAACGAGGCGAGGAAGAGTCTTGTATGGCTCAGTCCTGAGAAGCTTAAAGAGTGGCTCGAAGAACTTGTAGATGGCCTTCTTGTCGGTCATGGCTTCGATGCGTTGAGTCAAGGGCTCCGCAATCTGCACACAAAGCTCTTTGCCGCCAGTCATGATCCAGAGGTTGATAGTCACGGTCGCATAGTTGAGGATATTATCTGGCTCATTTGAGCTGCTTGAGCTGGGAGATGTGGAGTAGGTATCCTCTTCAAGCTCCGGTGGTGTTGGGAAGAACATGAACTGATCATTATCCTTGCTCCAGAAGACATCTGCGAACTCGAAGAATATCTTTCCCAAGGCGCCGTAAGAGAACTTCGACAGCGCGAGCTGCATATCACTTGGCAATGGCGGGTCGAACGCAACCAGGTTCCGCTTGAGCGCTCCCAGTGGAAGTGTTGAGATGACGGCGTCCGCTTCCATGACAGCTACGCTGCCATCCGCATTGTGATACTCGAGAGAGCACTTGGAAGAGCCGTCCTCACTCCAGGTGATACGATCGACGATGCTGCTCAGCTGGATTGTGTCCGGAGGCAAGGAGTCAGCAACCCACTTCACCACATTGTCATAGCCACCTTTCATATACAAGTTGCCTGCAGTCATTAGCGAAGCTCACTTTATAGGATAGAACAGACTTACGTTCAGTCACAAAGTACGAAAGATTCTTGGCGGAGGCGGTCTCAATGTTGGTACCAATCCAAAGCTCTACCTCCTTGAATGCTTGAGGCGCCCACAAGCGCTCATCTTCTGTGATGAGCTCATGCTTGGCAACAAAGCCATTCACGAAGTCGGACACAGTCTGATCAGGTGCATCCGGATGGGTCTCATACCACCACTCCATGTGATCGGCGGCCTCATCCGCAACCTTCTTCGCCTTGAACTGGGCGCCTGCACGACCTTGCTCTGTATAGTACAATGGCAAGCCATCATCGTAGTAATAATCTAACTTTAGCTTCGAGATCAGCTTGACCAGCCTGTTCTGCGAAGTTTCGTGGAGCCA
Source organism: Sphaerulina vaccinii (assembly GCA_022570795.1). Lineage (NCBI taxonomy): Eukaryota > Fungi > Ascomycota > Dothideomycetes > Mycosphaerellales > Mycosphaerellaceae > Sphaerulina > Sphaerulina vaccinii. Next base: position 167,070 of record JAKUDP010000018.1, read on the forward strand.
AGCAGCGCCTTTGTGTTTGATGTTAGCAAGAGAAGCGATGTTCCCTGGGGTGAAGAAGCCTTGCGGCGCTCTACGAACCAACACAGGTCTGCAAAGCTCAGTATCAGCATTTGCAAGTTCGTGTTTGAGGACTAACCAATATCTCTTGGTGCTCCTGCTTCGTTTCGAGTAGTGTGGACACGTCCACCTATGCGGTCGCGTCCTTCGAGAATCACAACGTCCACGCCGTGACGTGCAAGTATAGAAGCAGCCCTCAAGCCCGAAATTCCCGCACCCAACACAATCACCTTTCCATTGACTCCGGTCCTGGGCGCCAGCTTATCGACTGCTGCTGGCGTCTCTGCCTGCAAGGCCATGCTAGGAGAGACTGAGACTGATGCGTTCCCACCCAGGCCGGAGCCACAATTAGACGGTTTCTTCGGTGGACTAGCACATATATGCGTGGTCTGGTGGTATAAATTGGCCATATTGTTTTGACACGCTGACATTCAGCTGTGATGTGTGGAACTTTAGTATGCTGGGGGAGGAGACGCGCTCGTAGAGGTGCTGGAGATGATGTTGTTGTTGGTCTTGGGACGAGGTTGAAAGGAGCGAGGGAGGAGTAATAGAGCTTGGAATGCAAGGATGACTAGTCCAGCGGCACGTGTTGCGCGGGATGACGGCTAGCACCAACATGGCCAGTGGATCCGAAGAACGATCTTCTCTTCCTCGCCACTCGGGCCTCATCTTGATCCTTCACACCGGATGTCAGCGTATCTTGCGAACCCCTGTGCTATCTGATAAGAAGAAATTCTGGTTGCGCGTCGAAATCCTCTGCCGCGGAAAGAAGAGACTCTTGATTCTATAAGCATAATATGCGTACTGAAGCTTATATTTCTGGATTCGTGGTCGACGCCATCAAGTGAACATGCGCTTCTGCTGACTGGTCGAACGAGCTCAGCGCCACGCCCACGAGACCGCTGCAGCCTTTGGTCATACCACACCTGCTTCTGCACAAGCCGGGCTGCACCCAGATCAAACAACCTTACTCAAGACTCCAGGCCCGTGACTGCATAGAACCACAGTCAATATGGCAGAGCCAAACGGAGCATGGCTACCAGGAACTATCCAGATGTTCGTCCAAGGCGACTCTGGCGATCTTCGCGACCAAGAGCTTACCCTGACCCCACCACCTACGAATAGTCCAAATGACCCTATGAACTGGTCACCAATGAGAAAGTACTGGCACGCATCACTGGTCCTGTTCATCACGGCCTTGACTGCAGCGATTTCGAACGATGCCGGTGCTGCTAGTGATGGTATGCTGGCTGAGCTCAACATTTCATATGCTGTAGCGAACACAGCCGCTGGGGTCCTCTTCGCATCGATCGGCTACTGGTGTCTCCTCGCATCACCTATGCCGTGGCTGTACGGTCGTCGTATCCAATATTTGATCTGCTTGACATTCGGTCTTGTGGGGTCAGTATGGTTCGCACGCATACAGACTGTCCAAGATTCGATCTGGAATCAGATGTTTGTTGGTGCAAGTGAAAGTTGCGCAGAAGCATTGGCGCAGCTCTCACTGTCGGACCTCTTCTTCCAGCATCAACGTGGCTCTGTTTTGGGCTTGTATATCTGGGCTACCTCCGTTGGTACTTTCCTGGGACCATTGGTTGCAGGCTACATTGCTATTGACAGCTGGAGATGGGTCGGCTGGACCGCAGCTATAGTCTGTGCAGGTACTCTGGTCGTCTTCTTCTTCGGTCTGGAAGAGACGTCCTTCCACCGCGAGGCTATTCTGGGTCAGCATCTTGGTGGGACCACCATAGTCGCTTTTGCAGAGGACAAGAAAGCGCCAGAAAATCACGACCAGCTCGACTCTCGTGCTTCTAGTGACAGCGCTCAGATGGGTGCCGATCGCAAGAAGACGTACCGCGAGCGCATTGCACTCATCACACCGGCACCGAACCTGATTGGACTTGGCTTCAAGCAGTACTTTCTGCGCCTCTTTAACACTCTTCGAGTCTTCGCTTTTCCGGCCGTGCTGTACTCCGGTCTGCAGTGGGGAGCACAGGATGCCTGGTTGACCTTCTATCTGACAGTAGAAGAGGACAATTACTATGATCCTCCTTGGAACTACTCCAACTCGGCTGTGGCAATTATGAATGTGCCCACACTCATCGGCGCCACTATCGGCTGTATCTATGGCGGCTGGTTCTCGGACGTCTTCGTGAGGTGGATGGCGAAGCGCCGCGGAGGCGTATCTGAGGCGGAAGATCGTCTTTGGCTCATGTATCTTTCGGCCATCATCAACCCAGCCGGCCTTTTGCTATTTGGCATTGGATCTTCGAAGGGCTGGAACTGGCCTGGTCCATATATCGGGCTAGCCATGATCGGTTTCGGCTTTGGCTGCGCAGGTGATATCTCAATGGCCTACTTGATGGACGCCTACCCAGACATGGTGCTGGAGGGAATGGTCGGGGTCGCAGTCATCAATAACACCCTAGCATGCGTTTTCACCTTTGTGTGCAGCTACTGGATCGATGCTAGCGGCCTAGCGAACACTTTTATCGCAATTGGCGTCTTGTCGCTGTTCTTCCACCTGGCGACCGTTCCGATGATGATATGGGGCAAGGCCTGTCGCCGCTGGACTCATCAAAGATATCAGCGCTTCCTGTATCTACGTGATGGCGAAAGCTGACATCTTGTATTGTTTGAAGGGCATGTGGGGAAAGGGGAAGTCGAGAAGCTTGCAGTGTCCCCACGGTATCACTCATGCAATTTGAGAACACCTTGTATATCTATCAAACAGCCATGAAGATGGCTCACGACCCTTCTGCGAACACCATGATCTCCATATCGACACTCAAAACACGCCAACTTTCCCACCAGCAATCTAACCACCGCAGTTCGCGATCCAAGTGCCCTTATAATTCTGAATGTTAGGCATGCATCCATTCCCTTCTGTCCCACACTTGCTATGCTGTAAATATATAACTATTAGCCAGGACCATCCATACCTTACATGGCAGACAGAGAAATACTTACACCAGAGCAGTACTGAGTCATTCCACCAGCGGCTCTATCTGCGTCATTAGGCAAACAGTAACCTGCCCAGCTAGGTCCTGATTGTGCCATTCCTTTGATGCAGTTCTACGAACCAAACGGTAAGCATGTCTTCTGATCTGTCCCTCCTTCGCAGAAACGTTGTCAACTCACCCATGCTGAAACTTGAGAGATCGATACAGCAAAGACTGCTGCGATTGTAATGGAGAACTTCATGATTGAATTGGTCGAATTCGCTGACAACTGCTCAATTGCATACGAAAGAGGAAGGCTTTCGCACGCTTTATACTACAAGATAACATCATCGTTTGTCGTTGCCTATATAAAAGTGATGCCACTGAGGACGTTTGTAGATCCGCTAGAGTGATAGCGTCTTGAGAGTGGCATGTTACTAACACCAGCTTCGTGGCTAGAAGCTGGAAGAAAGTCTCGAAGCTGTGAAACCTTTGCGACACCATAACAGATGAGTTGCAACATGGTCGTCTAGTAGAGCCCGAGAATGTGGATAATGTGGAAGACTGCTGACTACTCATCAGGCCACGAAATTCACCCGAGTCCGACGGCGCACGGCAATGCTGGACTAGCACGGAATACGAACGCTATCCGGAGATCAATGGTGCCACAAATGGCACGTGTCTCCGTATGTAATCATTGATACAATTTTACGGAACGACTGTCGTCGTACGGCTTTGTCTTGTTCGTGGAGGTTGAGAGTGTACTGTACACCAACCACCCCACACATATCTGCCTCTCCACTTCGACTTATATCTATCGTTAGCGATACAGATAGTTGTTCGTAAATTTGTTGCCATAATAGTCGAGCTCTTCATCACTCCTCATGTTCGCGTGCGATCGCACAACTTGCACAACGCCATCCCACAGGCCCTCGGTCTCAGCATGCGGGTTACCAGCAGCAACTTTCCTCTCGTGTGCAAGCTTCCGCTCTTTCCGGAAGCTAGAAATCGCAGCTACGGTGTCGACATTTTTAACGACCTCCACCGACCTCTGAGCCATGTTGTGATGATCTCCAGTTTGGCCAAAGTCCACTTCTTTCTCAGCCGCACCATTGTAAACTGGTGGTCCACCTTCGATAGTCGGAAACATGTTCTCTTCTTCCCCGAAGAAGCTGAAATCGGTGGCTGCAGCATTCCATAGAGCTTCACTGTCGCGATCGTTGGTCATGGACCTGGCTTCTTGATGATGTCGCCAAGGACTAGCCTTGCTGCTACGTTGCTCGGTCTCTGGGGATATCTCCAGCACCAGACGCTTCAGAGCGAACAGCTTGTTCGCTGAGTGCTTTAGTGCAGAGGTATGCCCTTTACGTCCGGGTGGTAGCGAATAGTCCAGTTGGGCCTGGTTCTTCGCAGAAGCAGCTTCTTCTGCACATTTCTTGATGAAGCATACGATACGTTCGGACACGTCCTGACTTGATGTGAATGGAGGGACATTCGTGAGGACGAGAGTTGTAATGTGAGGCAACATCGCCGGGTGGAGGTTGTGCATCGCAGCCATGTGTGCATTGAGTCTTGCTTGGCGCTCTGTGCCCATAGACGAGTAGCTCCGTGGCCTGGGTGTGTGTGATGGCGTGAAAGCAGGACTTCCAATTGGTGACACAGCAGGAGCGAATCCGGTCGCTGTCATGATCATTGTGCCTTCGCTGAATGCCGAGACGGGACTGAGATGTGTGTGATGCATGTCGCTTGAGATGGTGTCCACGACCTCGGGCGCTAGAGCACTACCTCGTCGGGCTTCTCGTGCGCGTTCGGTGAGGTCTTCGGGCGCATCAATTTTGTATGTGTCGTCGGCTGCGGGTGACACGACAAACTGCATCGGGTCACTCTCGAGCTCGTATCGAGGCGTTTGCTCATCTGTAGGCAGCTCAAATGCCTGGGGCCGTACAGAACTGCCGCCAAGTTCTGCTGCATGTGTAGGCATCCGAGGCATTGCTGTATCTGCGAGTTCCACACGGCCCTGCACAACTTCTTCTTCGAGGACGCCTGGTCGATTGGATTCTTTCGTGATCAAGCTGTGATCTATCCTCAGAAATGTCAAAGACTCTGATGCGTGTGCTGCGAGAACCGGTGTGAGCTTCTCAACGCCAGGTGCCATCTCATCAGAGTGCCACTCAGCGCCATCAGAAGACTGTTGTCGAACCTTGGCTGCAGCGACTGAGCCCACATCTAACACATGCAGCCGGCCAGATCGCACAAGTCCAGACACTCCTTCGACTGTGAGAGCATTTCGAGCTATGTATAGATGAGTGATGCCACCAGCAGGCGCGTCCTCGATGGCTAGTCTGCTGACAAAACGCCCCGTGAAGGCATTGCGCAAATACCCTTCGAACTCTTCCCCTTGGTATATCTCAAGCATTTCGGAGCCTAGATATGGAAGTAAAGTAGATGATCGTTGACCTGGCGCTGTATCGTCGAGATGTTCGGTATTCCTTGCGAAGCAATAGTCCAACAAAACTCGCACACCACGATCTGTCACCTGGTTGTCTCTGATATCGAGACTTCTTACTCGAACGCCGATCGATTTAGCCAAGGCCTCGATGCTTTCGTCCCTCAAGCTGACTCCACGCAGCTTCAGCACTTGGAGTCCAGCAAATTTTCTTAGTACTGTGAGCACAGCAGGGTCCCTCGCAGGATACGAGAAGGACAGATCCAGATATAGAAGACTCTCGAATCGACTTAATGCAGCTGCCAGACCGTTTGAGGTTACGTTGGGACATCTTGAAGCGTCTAACAAACGAAGCCCGAAGGATGGTATCCTGTCGATTGTAGGTAGTGGTCGCTGGAATAACGTGCCGCTAGATCCAGGTAGTTCTATCACTCCAGCAGGCGGATCCTGTCTCTCCTCAGATTTCCTTCGCATCAGAACCAGCGCTTGCAAAGCAGCATAGTCGAAGAATGGCAATCCTCGTACGATCAGTGACTGCAGGTTCGGTAACCTTTCCATAAGATCGCGTAGCCAATCAGAGTGAGGTCCATTGTAGAGCTCAGCATGTGCCGGAGGAAGATGCAAGGTATGCGTCAAAGATCGGACGAGCAGTCGTGCTGTTTGAAGAGTCCGCCTGAAGCGCGTGAGAGCGACGTACACAGCATCGTTTTCGATGCCGAAGTGACTCGCCGGATTGCCCCAGATGTGAGGCGCGAAAGTAGCGTGCCATCTGCTGCAGACCAGAGAGGCAGAGCATAGATCTTGTGAAGGTATGTATCGTGCTATGATGTCCCAAATGTCGATCAAGGTGGCGGACGCGTACGAAGGAGGGGCTGCTTCCATACTGCCCAGAAGCAGCTGAAGTCAACAGCGCGAAGTTGAGGAGAGCGTAGTGTTGGCATTTTGCTTGTGGAAGGAGTGGTATGCGAGGTGTGGAAGAGCTGTGACGCGAGGTGCAGCCGCTGCTTGGCGAATCCTTCAGGATGGGCACGTGCCTTACTTTGACTAGGATCAGTGAAGCACAGCCTCCACTAGGTATTCTTCGATATATGCATCAGCGTGGATGAATCTCAGAAGCTGATCGTGTCTGTCACTCTACGGAATAGTCGTTGAGTGACGATATTGAGTCTTGGGAGGAGGATGAAAGATAATGTATGATAGTGAGTGAACTCCGGTCATATTTCTCCAAGAGAACTAAGTGAGTATACAGTACATTTGATGAAAATCGGTGGGACTTTGAAGTCTCTATACTTTCTTGAGAACGCCGTAGAAGTGCCTGAGCTAGCTTCTCAAACGCCATCCACGCTGGAACGCTACAGTAAGCAAACCCATAGTCAAGTCTGGAGCTCTAGAATCTCCTAACAGTAATCTTCCTCGCAAAGCGCAGCCGCTTCTTCTTGTTCGTCTTTCCAGATACGCTCGACCCTGGACTCGGTGTCCTCGAGCTCTTCGGACTAGTGCTGCCTTCAGTAAGCGGTGGCATCTCGCTCTCGGACAGCGCAACATTCGTGACAGCAGTGACAGTCAACGTCGCACTCGTGATGAGGAGTGAACATCTCCTTAGTGGCATGCCTTCTTCGACCATAGACCTTTCCCGCAGTGCGGCCTTTACACAAGCTTGATTGAAGAAACCGGACATGCGATACATGCTATTGCGGTCTGTGGGTACTGCGTGCGTGCCTGCGTGTCGGAGTACTGTCGGGTTCTCGCAGGAGGCGATCATTTCTGCAGACATCTGTTCGCTGACCATGTGGTCCCAATCAGCGACAAGGTGCATACTTGGAGTTGTGATCTTGGGCGTGAAAAAGCCGTCGTAGAATTGTGGTGCGTTGATGAAGCCTGAGCAGGCAATGGCGAACTTGAAAGGAGATTGTGGTGGTGGAATGAGAAGTGGTAGGCCTTGGTTGGCCAGAGCCTCGACACGTTCTGGTCGGACGCTGCCTTCGCAGAGGGATGCGAGCATCATAGCGATGGAGGCGCCTTGCGAGAAACCCACAATACCATCGAATGGTCCGTGTTCTCGTATATATTTCGTGAGGTAGTCCAAACTGCTGTACAGCTGATCGAGACGAATTGTGAACTCGAGGCGTGTCCACCAAGCTCGCATGTCTAGGATGTCTGACGATTGTTGGTCGGTCGTCAGTTCGATTGGGCCGTCTGGAAAAGACCACTCGATGCCGTCTGAGTAATCTGCTTGGAGGTCTGCGTCGAGGTTGGCCTCTAGATATTGTGTGATGCGCTTCATCTTCATGCGGAAGAAGTCGCCGCTTTGTCCGAAGCCTGAAGAAGCGTCGTTAGCTAACGTTGAGGTTGTACCTGATGGGGGAGGACATACCATGCAAACATAGCACTCTCATTTTCCTGTCTCGACGAGACGTGGGTGCTGGCTTCTCGAACTGGACTTCCAGGTTTGACTCCAACGTGTCTGCACCGGCAATCTGTGCGGCGAGATCGAATGTTGAGGCGTCAAAGCCCGTTGCCTCATAGTTGGTGAGCATGATGACCAGTTACTTCAGCGCTGAACAAGATCTGCAGAGTTCTCCAGTACTCTTCAAGAACAGTAAGTCAACACTGGGGAGCAGGACCGGATGTCCGCAGCAGCATCAGGACTAACATATACCTATGGCACGCGCAGTCAGTCTCGCGAGTCTGCAGATAGCGAGATCGTGCGCCGCAGATACTTTGCGATCTGGACTCCATACTTTCGTGCCTGCTTCGGGCCCAGAAATCGTCCGCAGGTCCGCATGAGCATGTGAAATGTTTCAAAGAGGCCGTATCTTGGCGAGGAATCCTTTGAGTATCTCCGTATCGGGAGCACGAATGTCGCGATTGGCGACGTTACCCGCACGTTTGGAGATCTCAGCGGTCGATGTTTCATGGTAAGGCGGGAGGGCAGCGGCAGCGACCGGCTAGATTTGTGGTGATGAGTCTTGGTGTGAGACATGAGTGCCAAATATGGCAAGAATAGCTGTCGAGATTTCCGTTGTCTTGAACAACTCAAAAGCGAAGACAAGCGCCACGATTGAGGCTTCGCAACAGCTCGTACAATCTCTGCATTTTGTACAGTTCGGAGAGCTCAGAGGTGTTGCTGGTATTGAGTTGTGTTCTTGCGGAAGGTCGAAGTGAGCAATTAGCTGAACAACTAGATGGTGTCAGTGAGAGGTTGTATGTCTTGAATCTCTATCGGTCCGTTGTCCATACGATCAGGAGTGCGAAGCAGATCGAGTTCGAGGATGCTGATGTGATCGAGTTTTGGCATATCAGAGGCGCTTGGCACGAAGTTTGGCATAGGTGAAACTTGTGGCGTCACGACAAATCTGATATCTGGTCGAGAACACTGCCGTCTGCTGTTGCACTCCGCATAATCGGCGACAACGTCTGATTCTTGCCGCTGGTGACAGGGCTGAGTAGTACCAGGTACGATATTGCTGTATACGGCCGGATCACACAGGAGGAGCTGACAGCTGAGCAAGTAGTGCAACCAGACTTTTCCTCGGACCAGCTCGTGGAGTAGTTCAACCAGAATCGTGAAGCTCATAGAGCTATCCACCTCTCCTTTGGAGCCAATGGCTCGGTTTTGTGCTCATATGAATGCTGTGTCCACACAAAGCTCAGGATGCGCTTGTTAGCTAGGCGTACCATCTTGACATCGAGCACCTTCGACCTGATCTCAGGATACCCACTGATCGGTCCCGAATATGAAGCATAGTGGTCTGCCATAGGGTTCTGGGAAAGGCTTCCAATGGTCACGGTGGCGCTCTGCTTGGATCCTGCTTGCTTCGGCGAGCACTCTCCTGCAAACTCGGCATCCGGCTGATAATGGAGCCTGCTACGCCGCGACGATTGTGTTGCTTTGCATCCTGTGCAGGTCGATGTTTCTGGAGCGTGACAAGAAGGGGAGAAAGAGAAGGAGAACTGGGAAAGAGAGCCCCACTTCTCGCTTACGTAAGGCAGTCGCGTCTCCATGAGGAAGTCGCGAACCATGCACGACATCGCGCTATGAAACACTTTCTACAGCATCTTCACTGACGAACATGTCATGACAATGTCGGTGGAAGGAAAGGAGAATCAAATTAACGCCGTGTCACTGCGAGCTGAACTGAAAGAGTGGGAGAATGCGTTCAAGGAGGCGAATGGCCGCAAAGCAGGACGCGAGGATATCAAGAAGGACGCTGTCATTGGTATGAAGACAAACAAGTGGAAGAGATATGGACAGGACTGATGTGGCAGTATAGGAGCCAAGTACAAGCTATACAACGAATTGACGAGACTGGCGAAACAGCCTGCGATCGCCACAACACCCCGAAAGAGCACGCGATCAACGAACACGAAACATTCACCAGCCAAAGCAAGCAACGCCACAAGCAAGCAGGCAACGCCACGAAGAACACCCTTACGAGCCCAGTCTGCTCTTCTACAACCGTCAGATGTGCTTTCGCCTGTGCCAGAAGTTGAGCCTACACCACAATGGATCAGAGCGGCATTGGGACCAACACCACAGCGAGATGGGCATGTGCTAGGCTTGTTCGACATAGACGAAGATGTGCAAGAGACGCCAATGAAAGGAGGCCAAGATGGTGGTTCTGGTCAGATTATAGCTAGAACTCCTAGCAACGGCACATCCTCAGCTGAGCACGTACATATGAAGTCGCCCGAGTCCTCCAATGGCAAGCGATTCATGTTCGCAGCCTTTGTCGGAACGCCACTGAAACGGAAGCGAGATAATCAGGATATCGGGACTACGAGCTCATCGAAACGAAAGTTCGCCACTCCTTCATTCTTACGAAGATGTAATCCACTGGCCAAGATTGATGAGGATGACGATACAGCCCAAGAGCCTGTGTCAAGAGCACCGTTCCAGAAACGTGGACTAGTGAGAAGTCTGAGCACCATCATTCAGAACCTGAAGAAACAGCAAGACAAGGGCATGGACGACGAGTGGGACATCATGGACGAACTGGAGGCTGAAGAACGTGGGGAGCCTGTACAGAAGAAGCCAGCTCCAGAAGTGCAGGTGGAAGATAGCCAGGCCGTGGAGATGCCCCTAGGACCTGACCAAGGGTCTGAATCGAGTGAGGAAGATAGCGGTCCCGACCCAAGCATGCCCGCAAGAAAGCCATACAAGAAGAAGGGGCTGAAACGACAAACCAGACGAACGAACATGAAGCCAGTACTACACAAACCTCGAAAGGAGGTCGAAGATGTTCCCGAAGAAAGCGACGATGAAACTGAGAAAGTCGCAGAGACACAGCCACCTGTAGATGGCGATGAATTCGAAGATGTGGAAGATGAATCGAACGATGAGAAAGCCGCCACCAAGAAGACGAAGACGAAAACGAAAACAAAACAGTCCAAAGCACTGCAAGGAGCAGGACCCGACTTCGACGATGGCAAAGGAAAACGAAAAGTCAAAGCTGAAGCACACGCAAATTACAGACGACTAAACATCAAGAACAAGAATTCGAAAGCGAAAGGGAGAGGGGGGTTTGGCAAGAGATAGATACGAAATGAAGAGATGACTTATGAGTTGCGAAGGCTCATTCTTCTGCATTGAATCGGGAAGACAAGCTCCTCCCAATGCTAAGCCCCAACTTGCCTAAGATCAAAGTCCCTCCTCCTCGCTGCCAATGCTGCATACCAAACACGGAATGGTCTCGTCCCCATGAAAGCCACGAAGTCTCCTCTGCGTGCATCTTTCTTCCATTCAGACGCGCAGAGTCGGTAGAAAGTCTTGTTGGTTTGTGAGAGTTTAATAACTGCTTCGATTGGTAGGTTCTCGATGATTGCGCAAATCATCTCTTCTGGAAAATTACTTAATGATGGTAGTGGAGGTGGTGTCGTTCCCATGCTGGATCTGGATGCGTTGCGGAGGCGGGCCAAAAGGTGAGGGAAGTTGATGTTGGGGCCGCTTATGATGCACCACATGCTGACTAGCAGGCTACCTAAAGGTTCTGTCTCGCCTGGCTGGCAGAGAGGTATCATAGATACTAACTGCGCGTTTGCTAGAAGAAGTCTTTCTGCTACAAACATATAGCTAGCTCTGTTTCTAGCCACTCCTATCAATGCATCGGAGGCACACGAATCTCAACAGGACCAACTTCGATGTACATCCCACGAACGGTTGCCCACTTGTTTAAGGTGACTTGCTTCAAGGTGGGCTGCAAATGCGAGCATCGTTGACCACAGAGTACCAGCCGGAGAAAGGTCTCCAACGCGAGACGAGCGAGGTCAGTTCCAGGCGGTACTTTGAGTGTTTCCGGTCGCAAGTCGATAGGAGAGCTTGTTTGTTCGCGAGAGTGCCGAGATGTCTTGCACGGTAGAGATACTGTTGATGATCAGGGAGAGGAGATCTTCTGCCAAGGCGTCGAGCCCTGCTTGTGGATGTGTTGATGCCATGCTAGATGTTTGTTGTAGCAAGAGAAGAACAAGATATCAAGTGTTGATCTTGTAGTTGCAGGCAATAACACTAGAGTTAATGTCTCGTCGGCTAAGAAAAATCGCGACTATCGATCATGATGATTGATACATGCAGTAGATCCTTGTGTCAGCCATGGCTGCATACCACTGACGAAGTGGTCTTGTCCTCAAGAAAATTACAAAGTCTTCTCGACGTTCCGGGTCTTTCCAGTCGCTTAATCGATGGAACTTCCTGCTGGTCCGAGCCAGACAAAACATGGCCTCGATTGGTGTATGTTTGATGATAAGTGAGAGGATCTCTTCTGGAAGGTCGCTCAATGATATTCTTGGAGGTGTTGCCATTCTGAAGAGGTGAGGGTGAGCCGCTATATGCTCACTGGTTGCAGGAGGTCTTTCGTTCTATGCGTCGAACAGCACTGTTTCGAGGGTGGTTTGCTACTACAGTACTCATGTATGCAAGCCAACTTGTCTCGCCCGATGTGTCTCAGGTTCTTTCTCTCCTTTACCGCTGATTCGAGCGGATTCGCTAGTACACACCACGCTTGCTCCATCCCATCAAGCCCTCGACTAATAATTAGGCCCTTGCCACAATGGTGTGGTGGTAGAACGGCATGTGACCAGTGCCCCAGCTCCTCGTAATACTCATCGTCTTCGACAATGTGGAAAGTATAGCGTACAGCATGCCGGTGGCGGCGGTCCAACTTGCGCGTGAGTATGAGGGTGACGAGTTCTTCGCAGCGTGAGGAGTGTGTCCAGTCAAACAGTCGATGGAAGAGGTTGTTGGTTTGGGAGAGGGCGGAGACTGCTTGAGTGGATAGTCGATCGATGATTGCGGAAAGAAGTTCTTCTGGCAGACTGTCGAGTGACATGTGGTCCGAGGTGAGGCTGTTGATTCGTCGCCAGAGCTAATGCTGCTTTGGAATGGAAATTGTCGAGTGTTGATGTCTGAGAGGATGCCAGAGTCCGGTATGAGTATGCTTGAAGATATACTTCTGTCTCGCACAGCGTGACTTTCAATCAATCGTGTCGTAAATCAGCAGCCAAGACAAACTTAGCACGACACCTTGGTAGCGAGCCACTGGTTTGATCACACTCTCACCAAAAAGGGAATTTCCTCATCAGCCTCATCGACCTCCGATACGCATCTACCCCCTTCTCGTTCGAAGAGCTAAATCCCGTCCTCAGTTCATTCAGGTCCCACCACCGTTCGAGCCTCTTGAACGCCAGAGAGCGGATCGTGGAACAAGCTGATGATGGAATATGAGAGCCATACCACGATCATGCGAAAGCACATCTTTGACAAGCTCGGATTGGCGTGATGGTGTTTCCCAGTCGCAGAGTCGGTGGAATATCTTATTTATTTGAGATAGTATCATCACTGACATGATGGGTAGGTTGTCGATGATTCTTGTACAGAGCTTTTCTGGCAAAGTGCTCAAAAAGGATGCTTGAGGTTGGTGAGTTCTCGCCATAGTGGATTTTGGAATTGAAGTCGAAGTTGTAGGTGCTTGGCGTAAGGTTTCTGTTCTCCACCTGGTAGCATCCATTTGGGTGGGACGACGCTAATGCACCTTGGACGAGTGTGCTGTATGTGCCCGATGATGGCCATGGATGTTAGCGAACGATAGACACAGCGACTTACGACACCTGAAATATAAAAATGACAACTTATGCGGCTATACAAAATCGCTCCCTAAACAAACCAACCTCCAGCATGCTCACTTGAGCTAAGCCTTAACAACATCAAAGCCCTCCCAATTCGTCAAATACTTCCTAATCTCAGGCCCATAAGCATTAACACCACCCGCATAACAAGTCATCTCAAACTTCTTTCCCGGCACAGTACCACCCATATACGTACTCCTCGTAGTAGGGAACAGAGTATCCGCGGCCAAATCCTGAATTCTCTGTTTCCACGCATCAGAAGCCTCCTTCGTAGGGTTGATAGTCTTGATATTCTGCTTCTTGATCTGGAGAATAGCATCTCTGATCCATCGGGCTTGGATCTCAACAGATGATGGGCCGTTGGAGAGGAGAGTGGGGCCGTGTGGGCCGTAGAGGTGGAAGAGGTTGGGGTAGCCTGCAATGGTGGTGCCCAAGAAGGTGTTCGCACCCTCTTTCCATTCATCGCTGAGGTAGGTTCCATTGACGGACTTGAGACCCATGGATGTCATGCCTCCTGTTACGACGTCGAAACCCGTAGCGAGGGCGATGATGTCGAATTCGATTTCTTTGCCGTTGGCTACGATGCCCTTTTCTGTGAAGCGCTCGATTGGTGTGCCGTTTTGTTCGTTGATGTTGACAATGGCCACGTTATCTCTGTCGAGAACTTCGTAGAAGTTTTGCTCGAGACATGGACGCTTGACACCGAATGGGTGGGGTTTCTGTTCTGGGAAGAGGACCTTCTGCTTCTCTGGGTTCTTGACGCGGGTGGATTGCTTCTTACGCCAGAAGTTGTAGGCAATGTCGTTAGCCTTGTCGTTGGCGAGGTAGTCCTTGTAGCCTCCTAGCCAAAGAGAGAAGCCTTGTCCCTTCCATAGATTTTCAAGGAACTCCTCACGCTCTTCCTCGGTATCTTGGAAGGTCTCGCCTGTTACGAGAGAATGTTAGCAAATGCTCGTACTTCAAAAATGCTGTGTGCCCGAGTTGGAGACTTACGTTCACAGAGATCGTAGTGGAAGCCTGCGAAGGTGAGCTCGCGCAGGGCGTGCATGTATGGGTAGTTTGGCTTGAGCCCATCTTGCTCTGCCTTGGTCAGGTCACGCTTGCCCATGGGTAGAGCAAGATTAGGCGTCCGTTGGTAGACTGTCAACTGTTCTGCTTCAGGACCCATCTCTTGAACCATCTGCACGCCAGAAGCTCCAGTTCCGATGACAGCCACCTTCTTGCCCTTGTAGTCGACGCCCTCTGCTGGCCAGAAAGAGCTGTGGTGGATCTCGCCCTTGAAGGTGTCGAGGCCTGGAACATCAGGAATGTCTGCAAGTCTTGTCAGTCTTCACATCAGCGCCATTCATCCTGATTCAACTTACATCGCTTGGCGGCGAAGCCTGCAGCAACGATCAAGAATCGTGCCTTGGTAGTACGACCGTCTGAAGTCTTCACGATCCACTTCGACTCCTTCTCGTCAAATTCTGCAGAGACTACGACAGTCTCGAATGCGCAGTCTTTGCTCAGCCCGAGTGTCTTGTCTAGGTGGTCAAAATAGGCCTGCAGCTCTTCCCAGTTGGGGTAGTTTGTCGTCCAGTACCAGTCCTTGTAGACTTCGGGAATTGCGAGCTCGTAGATCGGAACTGGGCTGTCCACTCTGGCACCTGGGTAGACGTTCTATTCCTCGTTAGTAGAGCACGAATCACCTCGAATCACAGATTGAGCTCACCCAACGCCAGGTACCACCGAATCCAAGCCCAGCATCGTACAGCACGGTGTTGAAGCCATTCTTTCTCGACTCGTACAAGCTCATTGCTCCACCAAAGCCAGCACCGACGATAAGAACATCGATATCGAGGCCATCTGCGTATGGACCATCATCTCGTCGGCGGCGACCATACTGGTGCAAGTCTGTCTTGAGAATTCGCTCTGGGTTCTGCGTGTCTACTCCTGGGTCGCCCATGATGTCTTAAAGCTTGTAGAAAAGTTGTGTGATTGTGAGAGATCTGAGAAGAACACACCTCTACCAGCGTGGGGCACCGAGATCTTATCAACGCTACACACTGCTACAGTACTTCCCTTCATCCGCGGCGTCTTGGACACTGGGCTCGATCGCGACAGCTTGGAAGCTCATATTGAGGTCAAACATGCCCTGCATAAGCGCCTCGCATCTGCGGGGTCTGAGGCTGAAGCTCTTTCGGTTGTCTGGGGTACCTGGGGAAATGCCAAATGTGAAGCAACTCTGCCAACCCATATTGCACAAAGCAGGTCAGCCGACAGCTGTGCTGCTGAGAACTGCAGTGGCTTGTGAAGTACTGAGATCTGGACCTGGCTGGGAGAGTGCGTGATCACGATATGGTTAGCCGATGGTACCTTTGGAGGGGCAGCAGCAATTCCAACTCGTTTTTCGCATCGTCCTTGTGAGTCTCGACGACAAGCAGCGGAGAGGTTGCATAAGGGCAATGCTGAAAGATCGCGACACGATATTGGTCATTTCACTTCGGGATATGCTATTCCTTGCTGGACTTCTGGTTGTTGATCTCGCGCATCTGTCAACTACTGTAAAGATTCAGCCCTGATCGATTGTGCTGCGTGGTTAGAATATCAATTTCAAGCGTGTAGCCATAATGGTGGCCCAGAAGCGTGTGTACAGAGGTACGATATCGACAGTACACTTCATATCGGCTTTGATCTCCAAAGTAGATTGGCGAGACCAGTGTACAGATCTCGCCCGCAGTAGTTCTACGGGAATACTGCAGAGCCTCATTCGTGCTCGGGAATGGCAGAATCGCTGTGCATATCGGTGGGCTTCATGTGAGCTGTATTCCTTTTCGCCTCACCTGCTGTTCGGTACTGCGAGTTCCACGTGGTCGCCATTTCGCCGATTGCAGTGCTTCAAAGCGGCCTGATTCCAGTTCTCGTGCTTGTGCAAGCTCCTCCGGTCGAAGGGCAGCAGTGGCAGCCACTCATCGCGTCGTAATGCATGAGCATTTGTAAAGAATCGGATGTGCGAGGAGTGATTGAGGCAGAGAAGTGAAGCTGTGGAGGTGAGAAACTGCAAAAGGAGCAACTGCCATCGCTCGATCAGACCTTCCTGCTCTCAGGTGCGAGTCTGCGCCGCTGCCCCACCGCCATCGTGGACAAGTACGTCTGCTGCAGCAGCTTCGAATTAAGATGATGAGGTGGTGACCGCGATATCGAAGTTGGCGATGTCGTTGGAACGAAAAGATCCTCGCCGGCCGCCAAGAGTCGCACATGCTCACGGACTTCATCTCGACCTTCAACTCTGCTCACAACAACAAACACTTCACCGCAACGATAACCAGCCAGCAGCGTCAATCGGCCGCATCTTTCCGACCGTCGAACGTCCCGTACAGCGCCGTGGTCATGTCGCGGTGATCAGAAGGCCGTGATGCTTTCAGACCGCCAAAGATTCCCCTCGGACTGCGCAACACGACCGGCAGAAAATTGAATATTGAGGCCGGTGAAAGCTGGCGATGAGGCACGCGACTGCGCATTTGGACTGAATGCCTGAATGCTGCGAGTGGACGGCTGAGGGCGCGATGCTCGGAGCGCATCTTTCACATCAAGTCTGGCTATCGAGTCGTGGTATCTGGTTTGAGCCTCGAATGATCGAGGTCGAAAACCAGTAACCAGTCTCCCAGACGCACGGGTACGATCGACGAGCGACAGGCGACGATACCGCCCAGCTCAACTTTTAGCAGTTACCAGGCAATGTACGACCGGCGCACTTACACCATCAACACCCAAAAGACTGCAGACTGGCTGGTGGAACCACCTTGGTGCTCCGCAGCACCCAAGGCTGCCGCTTCGCCTTTCAATGTACACTTTGCTAGGAGGAGTTCGACAACGAGCACACTGCGCAGCATCTTAGAGACGCTCCGACATACGAATCAACGAAACTCTGGAAAGTGCCAGGTTCGAGGCGCTTCTCTGGATGCTTGAGAGCCAGTGCGGACGGAAGCACGACCATCGCCGAGCACGTCGTGCCATGTCAATATGAAGCAATCGGCGACCCATATCGCGCGATGGATGGCGGAAGGCTGCAACTGTGTACTTGGTCCAGTACTTTGATAAGGGAACGACGCCCTGAAGATATTTGAGCTGGCTGCAGAGCATTATGGGTGCCGTGCACGCGTATCTGGATACGAGACGCATGCAGTACGCCACGCTCCGGAAGTTTGAGCGCATTGGCGAGAGCTCTAGAGGCTTTACAATGCTATTGCCTGGACGTGCGCTTTCCCGATCATTCCACACGCAGATCAGTGTCTGTTGCGTTCATTGTGGATTGAGAGTGATAAGGACAGTGCGGATAGCTGCTGGAGAAGGTGGTGCAATGATCAAACCAGAACGGGTTGAAAGAGATGGAGTGGCGTGTGCCTTACCGTGCTATTATACTGGCTTCATACCCTGCCATACTGTTTGGCCAGAGTCTTCACGACCAGCGATATCTGCAATGGTGTAATAGAAGGTGTAATGAGTGATGGAAATGGGCGCGAAAGATATGGCGTGAAACTGGACTTACATTGCTTTCGCACCGAACTCGTACAGTAATATGCCCATGACGTACAGCGACAGGCGTTTCCAAGTGTCCGGACGATCTGGCGAGTTTCCAATAAGCAATGCTTGCAGTAGAGACCACGATCGGCGTGATCTTGACAACCATACTGGCGAAGGACTCTTGGGAACGCCATGGCCATCGATACTTCAAAGTGCCCAGCGCTCGTCAAGCCCAGAAGTCGGAGGCGGCTTCCCAAGATGGGCTATCGTAACCTGTTTCCCGCGATCTCTGGTGGCATCAGCCTTCAACATAGTCTTTTGGTGCTTCCATCATAGACTTACTGTACTAGCACCGAGAACGCTCTTCAGCAGTAAGGATCTGTGTCAATCTGGAACCAGCGCCAGGACCCGAGAGCATGCCAATCTCAATTGTTATGCTTCTGGGGTCCGGGAGATCTAAAGTCTCTGCTGTCCTGGCTCTTTGAGAATCTGTGTGTCTCCTATATTTATCACTTCTTCTGGTGTTCCTGTCCTGGCCATGACTTCTATACGGCACCACAGCACCATCCTGGTCGCCACGCAACGTCGTCGGGTTATCAAAGCTGTTGTTAGTCTGGTCAGTACGTCCTTGATGGGCAAGTTGAGACAAGTGTGCGCGGCTGTCAAATGCGTTTGCCATTCTCTATCGACACTAGGATCTGCTCGCCGTAGGCATTTGGAGCTTGAGAGGCTGTATGGGTTTGCTGTTCGCATTCTCCTCAAGCTTGCGTTTCTTCTTCGCAGCTTGTGCTTGTTCTCGCAGCGGTCGCTTCCGTGGCGAAGTGATCTTTCCAGTCGGCGGGTGAGCCGTGGTTCTGCTTCAGGGCTGCGACAGCCGCTCGCTCGAGATATGAGATGGGGTGGGTGATCGGCAAGAGAACTTGGTCATTTGGTACAATCTCGTTGAGCGCTCATCATACTGTCCAGACTTCAGCTTCTGCTCCATTGTGCCGAGATCCATTGGTTGCTTGATGATTTCTGTGTATGTGGGAATATTGAGCGCTACCGGATCGACAGGTTCCAGGAAAGGCAGAGAGCTTTTGGTCTTCTTGAGATTCTTCATCTTCTCCTGCAAGAAGCGTGTTTGCGCCGAGGTCATGGGCTGTGGGCCGCCGCCCGGCGTCCATCGTGCCGGTTGGCGCACCGTTGTTCGATATCGTATTCGAGTCCAGTATTGAGATCGCAGCGTTTCCTGCCAATGGGTATCATTTGATCTCTTTGTCGGCCGATTTCAGGATCATTCCTGAAGACGGAGAAGTTGGCGGTGGCGGCGCTGTGGGACACAAGTCAGCATGGTCTGTTCAACTTCGCGGAGATGCGCATCGTCGTTGGCAGTGACAAAGGATGTGCTTGCTGTCCATTGCGATAGCTTTGTTCTCGCGGCGCCGGCGCGCGGAGTGGAAGCTCGTCGAGCAGCCCATCTCTTCCATCGCGCCGCCTTCGGCTGGTTGCCTCATCGCCGAAGCGCGGAGCAGGGTGGTCGCACGAGTGCAGAGCGTCTTCGCCTGTGCTTCTCGAATTGGTGGAATGTCGTGGGAAGTGCTTACCAGCTCGCTCGGTGTCGCCAGCAGCGACGGCGCCTGCGAGGTCGCCACCCTCGTGCTTCAGGCGCACGCACCCATCGCAGATGAGCGAGTCGTGGCCTACAGTCACAATGTCAGTCAAGGTCGCTGTCTGTGGCTAGGGAGGTTACAAACCGCAGCTGCAGACGCCGCCGCCGCCGTTCTCCTTGCCGCACTTGCAGCACCACCAAGTCATCTTGCCGCTGCTTTTTCTCTCTGATGGTATGGAAATCAATGTGGCTTTGTTGCGGCTGTGCTGGCTGCCGTGGTCGCTGTTCGTGTGTGTGGGATGCGTGAGAAGTGGAAGATGTTGGTGCGAAGCGTGAGAACAGAAGTTCACATGCCAGCCGAGCTCGAACACGATCTGCCAGCCCTCGACAACGATCACAACACAACGACGATACGAATGCACACGATATCTATATGAGGGAGTTTGCATGAAGATGCTTAACAAGCTCATGCAAAAAGCTACTCATGATGTTGGCGTCGTGAGAAGTTATTGCCAGAGGAAGCAAAGCACGATGCTGCCGGACTTCACCTCCGCCCCAATCGCTGTATTGCGGGAAGGGCCCGAACCCCAGAATCAAGGTATATACTCGACCAGCTGAATGCACATCTCGTCGATGTG
Source organism: Sphaerulina vaccinii (assembly GCA_022570795.1). Lineage (NCBI taxonomy): Eukaryota > Fungi > Ascomycota > Dothideomycetes > Mycosphaerellales > Mycosphaerellaceae > Sphaerulina > Sphaerulina vaccinii. The sequence continues at coordinate 187,368 of JAKUDP010000018.1, forward strand.
CAGACGCCGCACCCCTGCCATCGACCATTACAACTCGGCTTAGCCGAGTTGTAGTGCGTGACGTTTCACCGCCGCTGTTGTCGCTCCTGGGTTCCTAGACCTAGACCTATGGGGTGCCGTTCGCTAACATACTCACAGTACTTCTTGATGAAATGAGCCATTACTGATGCGAGTTCCGAAGACTTGCCTTTCAGTAGCAAGTTTCCCTTAGCTTCGGCTAAGTTTTTGCCATTTTGATTGTCATCAACCTGAGTACGAGTATGAACTTGAGCTCATCCTTTTTTGCTCTCAATAGCAATTCCGCTCTCCGTACACCTATGGCAGAACACTTCTGAGGACTCCAAGGTGTTGGTGTTGATGGTAGCTGAAGATGACCCGAGTTCGAGACCGACTTTGTTGTATCGCGAATTCTGACGAAGCACGCTGCTTTTTGCCCTCGAGGTCTACAATATCACAGCAACACGGCGCATAGACATTAGCACAAGCTTTTGACGGTAAGAATGGCCACGCCAAACAGCCCCTTGAGTTCTGTAACCATACATGTGGTGGTGCTGGCGCAACGATCATTCTAAGGTAGTTTCAGTGTCCATGCCAAGGCTTCAGCTGTTTGCGCACGCGAGAGCGGCAGAAATGGCACAGGTAGGAGAAACTTCACACGCACACTCTCTCTCACTACACACCACCGAACACCAAACCACTCACTTCCGCGACAGTCCAGCGATACAATTTCGACCAGATAGCGGAGAGTGCAGACCAAGATGACGAACAGCACCAACAGCAGCAGCAACAAGAGGCTTTGGTGCCTGGTACAGACCTTCTTCCTGGACCGCAAAGAGATCGACGCAGCCGCTCTCTGTTCCGAGTACTCTCACTCGTACGTTTGCAGACAGCCATTTATGAGACATTTGCTGACTTGAGTCGGCCACTTTAGCTACGACCAGATCTTCCAGAGTCTCCGCAAGCTCCGAGGCCTGCCAACGATGAGCGCCGAGGAGCGCCAATTGCGCTATATGAACCAGCATATGGTGCGCGACTTTGAGAAGAAGAAGGCCGAGCTTGAGGCAAAGGGCGTGGAGGTCTGAGAGGAGGTCACTTGTACGTATTATTGCGCGAAAACCTACAGACAGCCGCAAAGAAGAGACACCTGCTGACTTTTGACTGAATCTTCAGCTACAACAAGTTCCTACAGGACCTCGAGGAGCTCCAAGACCTGCCAAAGATGAGCCGACAAGAGCTCGAGTGGCGATACACCCACCAGAAACAGCAGAAGAAGAGTGAGTACAAGGATACCAACGCCGAGCAGAAGACACGCGAACTCGAGAACCAGATTACCGACCTCTCATTGGAGCGTGAAGACTTGAGGACCAGGTGACGACCTTGTCACAGAAGTTGCACAAGAACCAGAAACTGCACAAGAATTTTGAGATCATCGACCAGCTCATTGAGGACAAAGGCTAGTGTTTCTCTTCTCCGCGAGATTTGGAAGGCCAAGCAGACAGATGCTTCGAGAACATCGGCCAGCAGAGAAGAGATGGGTATGGAGAACAAGACAGTGCCGCATAAGAAATACCAAAGCTCTTCGTGAATCTCTCTTCAAATCACTATACTCGTCTTAGCCAAGGCGAAGCCGCATCGTCACCGTCCACCTTGTTGTCCATTTTCCAGCTCCAGCTTACACAACGGAGAATATTTCGCTCCTGCACCTGCGGTCAAGAAAGCTTCCACCATGCTCGATAGGTGGCGACGTTGAGCTTCACTGCACGCGAGACCGATGCGGACGGGAGTTCTAGCCTGATCTGCTCGTGAAAGGCAAGTAAGTCCGGACCACAAGACCCATCCACGATCGAAGTCTACCATCTCGGCGCGGTCTTGCATACCAACACGCAATACTACACAGAGCATCAAAGAGCTCAAGTAGATCCGAAGGTAGGTATATATCATGGCGTACCAGGATGCTCTAAGCAGAAATGCTCGCCCAATTCTACACTTATCACAATGGCAGAGACAATCACACATATCGTGCTTTTCAAGTACAGGTCAGTCAACACTCAAGTCATCGGTTCAAGATCATCCCAACTGACGATATACCAGATCAAGTATCACATGGTCCGACTTCGAAGCCCACTTCGACTCCTTCACGAAACTACGAACGAAATGCCTCCGAAATGGCAAATCATATATGAAGAGCATGCGCATGGGCAAGAATCGAAGCTGGGAGCCTTTCAGTAAAGGCATGACACATGGCTTCGTTCTCGAATTCGAATCGCAAGATGATCTGGACTACTATCTCACACAAGATTCAGTACATCGAGAGTTCTCGCGACTCGCAGCTCCATATGTGGAAGACAGTGTAGTCATCGACATCAAAGATGGCGTACTCTTCGGACCAGCAGCTCCACATCCACTCTCGAAGACTCCTGGAGCACATTCTGGATCTTGCCATTGCGGTGCCATGGAATGGACGGCCAAGCTAGACAAAGCTGAGCATGTTCTGTGTCATTGCAGCACATGTCAAAAGCTAGGAGGTGGACCATACAGTTGCAATCAGATTATTGCGAGGGAAGATCTGGTGATAACGAAGGGAGAGCCGAAGGTATATACGTACAAAGGTGCTTCTGGGAAAGATGTACGATGCTTCTTCTGCCCGACTTGTACGAGCCATATCTACCACCATCAAGCTGCTATGCCGGACAAGGTTATTGTGAGAACCCTACTGCTGGAGGGAGGCGGCCGGATGCCTGCGACTGGCGAGATCTTTGCAGAAGGTAGACTGGGTTGGGTGCGAGATTTGCAGGATGCTACACCTGAGGGTAGTGAGAGGAGCGCGTGAATTTCTGAGCGAAAATCCCTTACCGTCACGGAGAAGAGGCTGCTCGGATTCAATGCTCGCCTACAGTCGAGACGATGGGCAGTACCGCAGTTGATCACGAATCTGCATTAGTAGCCTACGCAAAAGCTGCCTTGCCAATATGCGCTCCTGAGCATATCATACCACCGGGCAGTCTCCGATCATGCATGGGATGCTTCACCGATACCGGCCTTCAGGCCAGCAGTCGCATCCACTCTCTACGCAATACGTAGTGGTATACAGGAATCATATATATCGGGCATTCCCCAATCCCAAACCTGGATGATTTGCACATCCAAGAACCTTGCAGCTCGAGAAGTACAACCTCCTCTTTGCCCCGCTCATCATCCATCTCACACTTCTTCCTCAACAACACTGCAACTCCAAAAGAACATGCCACTCACAAGAAATAAAGACAAAAGAACAAGATGTCAAACAACAAACCAACAGTCTTCGTCCTAACCCCTAACCACCCAGAAGCCATCACCTTACTCCAACGATCCAAAGAAATCCATCTCATCCTCCCAGAAGATCCTGCGATCTCCCAATGGCACACCCAAGCGACGGGCATACTCATAAGATCCGAAACAAAAATAACATCCCAAGACTTCGCAATGGCCAAGAAGCTCAAAGTAATAGTAAAACAAGGTACAGGATACGATAACATCGACATCGAAGCTGCGAAGCGATATGGAGTGCAAATTTGTAATACACCGGCTATGAATGCTGAAGCTGTTGCTGAGTTGACTCTAACGCTGGCGTTGAATGTCGCGAGGAGAGTTGTTGAGATTGATCGAAGATTGATGAGAGGGGAGGAGTTGGTGAGGAGTCGGTTGCTGGGACAGTCGTTGTATCAGAAGACTATGATGGGGAATATTGGAAAGGCTGTTGCGAGGAAATGGATTGGTGCCATGGAAGGTCGTGTCGTGGCTTACGATCCTTTCGCAGAGAATGGAGCTTGGGATGATATCGAAGAACATCATCGTGTCTTGGACCTTGACATTCTGCTGAGAACAGCAGATGTCATCAGTTTACATGTTCCCCGTACGAAGGATACGACTGGCATGATTGGAAAGCGGGAGTTTGGTTTAATGAAAAGGAATGCGATCTTGATCAATGCTGCGAGGGGCGGGATTGTTGATGAAGAGGCTTTACTAGATGCTCTTGAGGAGAAGCTGATATTCGGAGCCGCGCTGGATGCGATGGATAGCGAACCGCCAAGCAGAGATGTGCATAGAGTTCACTTGGCGAATGATAATCTTGTTCTGACGCCGCATGTGGGGGGGACGACGGAGGAGAATCAGGCGAATAGTGGGAAAGTAGCAGTAGAGACTCTGCTGGCTGTGTTGAGAGGTGAAGAGGTAGCGAATCGAGTTGCGTAGTGTAATAGACCAAATCGTAATAGACCAAATCGATGCTGTTGTAGTTCTTGTAGTCTTTGTAGGGTTGGTGTGGGATAGCGCCATGCTGACCCGAAATGGAAGGAGATTATTCATGTACTCCTCGTGTCAATGCACGTGGCGCATGGACACTTATACTGATGAAGCATACCAAGAGAATATAAGCTGAAGGATCGCTAGAACATGCCGTGAAGGTAGTTGGGATTGGTTGTTGTCGCTGTGCCCTCTTTTGATGTGCAACTTTCACCGGTTTAACCTGAAGAAGTAGTTGCTTGGCTGCTTCAGCCATCCGAGGCCTATGCGAGCTGCTGGGTCTGCCGGAATGTAGATATGATTGTGAGGCAGCCTTGCTCATAAGAGGAGTGTTATATAACCTCGACAACACAGCCTCATGTTCCTGAATAGAGAAGATGACTTACTGTTGGCACCTAGTGGAGCTTTCCGAACGCCACAGGGCCAGACTCACGCGCCGAGGCGCGTCTTGGGCAAATATAGCCTCAGCAGTATGTCCATTAAATTGGGCGAGCTGCGTGGCAGGAACCTCGTCATGTCAGCTCTCGTCACATTTCTCTGTGGTGTTGGAGTGAGCTCGTTCTGGTTCCAAAATAGTGCTGTCTGCAATGCACCAGTTCCGATCACCACATCTTCCAACGCGAATGGACACATCCTGGAGGACGGTATACGGTGCTCAGTGGGCGGAGATGTGAAGCTGCGAATCTTGCCCATAGGCGACTCGATCACAGTAGGATGGGGCAATTCCGAGTATTGGAACTCGTACCGAAAGGACCTCCAACTCTTCCTCGACAGCGATTGTCCGATGCGAAACCACACCTACGTTGGAAGTCAGCTGAGTGGGAACTTCGCCAACAACAATCATGAAGGCTATGCCGGGTACACGATAAACGAAATCATGTACAAGACGCAACCGCACCTCACGGCTTCGATCATGGAATATCCCAATGTGGTTCTGCTACACGCCGGCACGAACGATATGTCACCATTCCATGGCGACCCATATGAAACAGCGCCAGACCGATTAGGTTCGCTCATGGACCTCGTCCTCCTGACTGTGCCGAATGTGACAGTCATCGTGGCACAAATTGTCCAGCCTTCAGGCGCGAACAACACGAGAACTGGACTGAGCGGTCGTGTACCCGAGTTCAATGCTCAGATTCCAAGAATCGCAGCCGAGCGTGTCGCCAAAGGGTTCAAGGTACAGGTCGTGGATATGAACATGATTGGAGGTGGTGATGGATCGGATCTGCTGGATGATTTGCATCCCAATGATAAAGGGTATCGGAAGATGGCCGTGAGGTGGTTCGAGGCATTGCAGAATGCGACTCAGGCGGGCTTGATTACGCCGCCGAAGGAGGTCTTTCCGTTTATTCCTCGAAGTGTACCATTCATAGCGTAGCGTAGCATGGCATAGCATGGCAGCGTTCGAGCGTGTTGTTCGTTCTCGATGTTGACTTCCTGGCTCTTGAACATCCCGTCCGACCTGGCGACTCAATCCCGCCATATGCCTTCCTTCTTGTAGCAATTGCGCATACGGGTATCGTTGTGAAAAGCGTATTGCTCGGACCTGCAATCATGGCTCTAGCTTCGAGGCAAGTTCTCGGTTCGACAAAGTTGATGCGTTGCTCGATGATGCTCCTGCAACTCTGATCATCCTCCCAAGATCCTCGCCATCAGTGCAAGTACGGTGATGAAGTAGGAGGTGATGTCGAGAACAGAGTCTACACATCGCTTGTGGAACCTGGTCAATGGCCAGCTCGTACAATTGTACGAGATCGGCACCTCGAGGCGATCCATTCTCACATTATCAACACTCTGTCCCTACAACCATCAACATTATCTTCACTCTGTTACCAAACCATCCCACTGGAGCTCACATGATCAACTTGTGATGGGCCTGTCCAGATGGCGCTCATCAAACGAGGCGTTGAAGCCGTTGTGGCCATGATCTCCTTGTCCCAAATCCTAGCCTGAGGAGTATGGCTCCAAGAAGGCATTGAGCACGCGCCTTGAACTTCATACTTCGATGTCTCAAAACCATCGGCAGGATGTGCAAGAAGACCTCTTTTGGGAGTGAAAGATCGCTTGAGACTCCTCGAGAAGGCACCATGTTGACCAGCTTATCCTTACCAAGACTCCTGAGCTGGCAAAGCAGAACCAAGTTCTGTTCGCAACGGTCGCCACAACACATCATCACACGCTGCGGAGGGAGCGACACAGCCATGGTTCTTCGTATGGCGCCGTAGCGAGGTGTGGTGTGTTGATGAGGGGAAGTAGAATCTTGATCACAGAAGAGTAAGGCCGTTCCTTCTTTACCTCAACTGCAAACCTCTTCACAAGCACTAATTCAGCCTATCACGCCAACCACATCGTCACTTATAAGCTCAAGATGATACGCTACCTACGCTGCGCTCAGGTGCTCGCATTGTGCGCGTTATGCTTTCTATATGGAATGGCTTCGGCACGACATGAAGACAGCAGGTTCGATCTCAATATGCATCAAGTCGTGACCAGACCGACTTCAGGCCACGAAGCTGTCACAAAGACTGGAGAAGACACTTACGACGCTCAGACTCATGAAGACTCCCGAGGTCTCACCATCATGAGGAGTCCGATCATCATCATGGCGATGGTCTTCCTGCTCTGCCTGTTCGCGGGCTTGATGGCATACTCTGTCTGGCGCATGGTGCACAGCATAATGCGAGAGAAAGAGAGAAAGCTTGAAGGTCAACGCAAGCCACTTCTGGACGACAATCAGCTTATGATCACTATGACGGATTATGACATCGAGCGAGTCTAGGCACCACGGTCTCCAAGTTCGCGATGTTCACTGGCGCAACGAAGCTTCAGCATGTCTCAAGAATCGTCACGCGCCGCGAAGTGTTTTGTCTCGCAACTTGGTTGTACTTCATCAGTGGACTTTCCCCTGCAGGCGTGCATGAGAACCAGCTCACGATCATACTTTCCGAGACACAACAGCCGTGATGCACATCGCATAAATACATATGGGATCGATATCCATGCTGGACAGCAATAATACACCGACAACGATCATGGTGACCATCCAGGATACCCAAGACCATCTCAGCGTGCTACCAGAAGAAGTCTGCGTAATGATTATCGATCAATTACCTATCATCGCAGTAATCAAGCTTGCGCAAACGAACAAGACGTTCTATCGACTATGCGACTGGAGGCACCCTTCGCGACAACGTGAAGTCATACAGTACCTCGCCAATGTGGCCCACATCTCCTCTGGGTCTCATGGCCCAGTCTCTCCCGTTGCCATCAAGTACCTGCGACTTCAGCGGGCTTACAAGAGCTGGCAGTATCTTCATGCACGCGAGCACAGCCTGGATGCATTCTCATCCGATGCTGCGAATCGATTTCTGGAACGTCCAGCACTGTTTCACAATTGAAGGCAAACAATAAAGAAACATGATGCCTAGCTCACGGTCATACCAGGAAACTGCCCGCGCAGTACCCGCAGGTGGCATATTAAGTCTCAAGCTCTGCCATTCTGAGAAGCACTCGTCATAACGCTGGTAAATTACGAGACTGGCCTATCATGGCTCCACCTCAATCACAACCTCGCCCGTCACTAGACGCTCTCCCGGAGGAAGTACTCTCCCTGATCATCGACCAACACCTCCCTATCGCCGATATCATCGCACTGTCTCAGACCACACACAAGTTCCATCGACTTTGCGATTGGAGACATCCATCTCATCGACAAGATCTCATCTTCTTCGTCTCCACGAGACAGTTTTGTGACCACTGCGACCTTGGACGAATCCCTGGCTCGGTGCATCACATCAATTACAGAGTCGTCCTGGGCTGGAATCTGTGCACGCGGTGTGGCTTCTGGTCAAGACGCGTAGCGCAGAGAATCATGACGTTTGCAAGCGATGAGGATGTATTGGGCTTGTGTGTTCCACTATCATGATTAGATCGTTCTACAGCACAGCTCGTCTTCAGCAGTGAAGCAGTCCAGGCGTTGTTCAAGAGGTTCGACTTCAAGCGACAGACAAGTTACAGAAGACCATTTAAGACACTCTGCGATGTCTCTCTTTCACAACACAGGAGGTCATAGTGTCTCAAACATCTTCGCATCGAACCAGCACTACTTCTCGACTGCACATTAGCGGGAAAGAATCTACATTTCCTTCGCCATTATCAAACCCATACCATGGCAACAAATCCATAAGTCAGACTGTCCTTCAGCACATTCCCAGAATAACTTTGCATGATGCTCCTCGACTACCTTCCCCGCCAAGCTATCTCAGCACTGTCCTTGACCAACCGCAAGCTCTATCGAATCTGTGACTGGAAACAACCTAAGATCCAAGGGGAGGCTTATCACGTTCATATTCGCGCTACCAAGGGTACCTCCATATCGCTTCTCCATCCTCGAGAACTGCACTCGAATGTACGAGCTGCATCAGTCCTACTGCCTGAGGAAATGGATCCTGCCTCCTCTGACACCCATTCGGTGCGGCAGGGGAATGGTTATGCGCAGGGGAAAGGGAAAGGGAAGAGGCATAGTGCCTTGTTGTGACATCGACACGGCGCCATTCAGGACTAGAGCGAGCGAATCTGTATGGCGGGATTTATGGGTTTTCATGACTGAACAGAAGGTGTAGTTGTCGTTGTTTGTTGCGTGAGAAGTGGACAGATTTATCCTTGTCAATGCCAAGACCATGGTTGGCTCTTCAACATTCCTTTTCTCACGCTTCCATCTTCCATCTTCGACATGCCTATCACCATCCATCACCAGGTTCCTCGTGTGCCTGTATAACATATGCGGAAATATCATTCTGGTCAATATGGGGTCAGAAGACGCGACTTTTACGCGTCGTGATGTGATCCCCACCTCTTTCAATGCCGAGGCAAGATCATGCATGAGGCTACTCGGTGGCATCAGGAAGGTCTACGCTTGTGATCACTGACAGCACTCTCCTATATTCAAAGCAGAGAGAGGCCGAGACCCAGCAACGACGCATCCTCTAGCAAGGGCTGGCTCAAGGCTAGCAAGCAGTACATCCTGATACCAATCGCCACCATGTCCGACCAAGGTGCATCAAAAGCTCGAGCACAAAAGGCCACAGAACGTGCAAACCAAGTCTCCGAACATCTCTCATCATCAAAAGAGTCTCAAGATACTGCAAACCCTCCCAATACCAGCCGTCGTCGCCGCAAAGCCAAGAAAGACGACGAACTCCCAGCAGACTACAGCGACATCCTGGGCCATCTCTCCAAACTCCGCTCTCTAGCCAACACTCCAGACCACTCTCGTCGAGGCTACGTCCGCCAAAAACAAGACGGAAAACTCTGGGTCCGCGAAAGAATCCACGCCCTCCTCGACAAAAACTCTTTCGAAGAAATCGGCGGAGCAACCGGCCACGTCAAATGGAAGTCACTAGGACGCGAACGCGAAGAACCCGAATCTTTCACTCCACATAATAATGTTCAAGGCTTTGGCAAACTTAATGGTCGAAGGATTGTGTTTACTGCAGATGATTTCTCTATTCGAGCTGGTCATCAGGATGGTCATCTGATGGCTAAAACTTTACATACAGAGAAATTGGCCATACAGTTGAAGTTGCCGATGATTAAGTTGACTGATGGGAGTAGTGGAGGTGGGTCTGTGACGAGTATTGAGAAAATGGGTTTCTCGTATGTTCCGCCTATGCAAGGATTTGATATTGTGCAGAAACAGCTCAATATGGGAATACCGAATCTTGGAGCTGTACTGGGACCTGCTATTGGTTTGGGCGCTGCGAGGGTTGTGAGTTGTCATTTCAGCGTTATGGCAGGTGATATTGGGAGTTTGTTCAATGCCGGACCGAATGTTGTCAAGAATGCTACTTTTGAAGAAGGTTTGAGTTTTACGGATCTTGGTGGTCCGCAGATGCATTGTACGAATGGGACGATTGATAATTTGGCGAAGAATGAGGAGGAATGTTTTGAGCAGATTAGGACTGTGCTGGGGTATCTGCCGAATTGTGGGACGCAGGTGCCGCCTGTTGTGGCTTGTTCAGATCCGATTGAGAGGGTGAACGAAGAGTTGAGGAGTATTGTGCCGAGGAAGAGGGAGAGGATGTACAATCCACGAAGGATTATCACGACTGTGGTTGATGCTGGGTCTTGGTTTGAGATCGGAGCACTTTGGGGTACGACTGCGATTGTTGGACTTGCACGTATGGGAGGACGACCAGTTGGTGTCATGTCCAACAATGCGGAGGTTCTGGCTGGAGCACTCGATGCAGCAGGAAGTCAGAAGCTGATCCGTCATCTGAAGTTCTGCGATGTGTTCAACTTGCCTCTCCTCCAGTTCGTGGACGCACCTGGGTACGCTGTTGGCACAGTGGCAGAACGGACTGCAACGATGAGATGGGGTGTCGAGCTGACGAAAGCATACTACACCACGACCATGCCCATCTTCAGCGTTATTGTACGGAAAGCATACGGAGTCGCCGGAGGTGTGATAGTCGACTGTCGAGACCCGCACAATCGTGTAGCTTGGCCAAGTGGTGAGTGGGGCTCACTGCCACTCGACGGAGGCATTGAAGTCGGGCATAGCCATGAGCTCCGGCAGATTGTAAAGGAGAAGGGAGTCGAGGCCATGAAGGCTCGTTATCAAGAGCTTGAAACGATGTACAGACGCTTGATGAATCCTGTGAGGACGGCGAACCACTTCAGCATCGAGGAGATCATTGATCCTGCTTCGACGCGAAAAGTTGTGGCTGACTGGCTGGAGCTCGTGTATGAGGCCGAACTGCCTGAGAGAGTGTTGCAGAGAGTATGTGGCAAACTTCAACCGCTGTATGCATGAGCAGAATTACACGGCTTGACTTCATGTGCAGCAGGCTAAAACGCCAAGCTTCGTTAGTGCGTGCAAAGTTAAGAGCTGCTCGACACGCACTTCACCAGTGCGATATTCACCATCCACGACTACACCGTCTGCACGAGAACCATGCTTAACAAGTACACGCCACACGCGAACCTGCGAACGCGAGGCACTCTTCGAGTCACCTGGGCAGACCCAATTTCAGAAGCGGTCATGCCTACCACACGAGCTCAAACAGTCGATGCCGCCACAGCAAGCGGAGCACACCAGCAGATCACGCGCATCGAGGTTCTCAAGAGGCGTCCTGATGGAGCTCACGTTCGATATTCCGTCGACCCTGATGACTATCAAGCGACTCGAGGAAGAGACCAGGTTGACCGCCTACTTCAGAACGAGCACGGAGACAGACGTGGTGCTAAACGCCCACTCTCCGCATCGCCACCACTGGAAGGTAGAAAAAGAGGTCGCAAGACAGCTGTGCCCACGACAAGTCAACCACTCGAGACCAAAACAGGATCTGGCAGTCAGCGCAGCAACACTGGCCAAGCTCAGCTATCTGGAGAGCATCAAAGCGGAAACAGTCGCCACTCCGACACTTCACGAATCGTAATGCAGCCCCTTCGTTCCACTGCCAGACGGCGCAGCAAAGCCTTCACAATGGCGAAACTGAGCTAACCAACACGCCATCAACCCGACATTCCCGGTGACATAGATGCTGGTGTCGTCGTCGATAGCGAAGGCAACGAGATCACCGACTTCGATAGACTTCAGCTTGAGTATGGCACTTCAGTCGATATACGAATGGGCAGAATGCGGGCGGAAGTTGCGTCCGTACAGGAGGAAGCTGAGTCTACACCGAGAGAGGAAGTAATGAGTCTTGAAGAGGCGCAGATTGCAGGCCGAGCAGCGATCACCTCGGAGCCAAGACTTCGCCTTGAGGATGTCGTTGCCAGACAAGATGGGCTTCCGAATGAGAACAGAGTTGGCAGCTGGGTGGAGCGACAGCGCGAGCAAGCGAAGTTAGCGAAGTTGAAAGCTGAGGCAGAACGTGTTCGCGAATGGGGGAACTTCATCGTATCACAGGAGAGGAAGTTGAATGAGCTTTATCGGGAGATGGAAGATATGGGGCGTTTATGAGCGTAGCATGAGGACAAGAGCTAGGGACGATGATCAGTGTTGACGCGATATCAGGCCCATGACACTAATCCGTCCACTGTCTAGATGCCACTTAGCATCTCCAGGAGGAGGCGATGTGCGGCGGCTAGACAACACAAATACAAGATTTGCGAAGTGGAGAACATGCACGGGACAGTGCCACGGGAATTAGAGTGCCCGTATTCTCATTGAGCACAATGACGGCGTGGACTAGATATTCATAGCTTCGCCACAACGCTCGTGAGACCACTGATCACTTCTCCAGCACCTCTGTGACCCGATCTCACTGCACCCTCCATATATCCCTTCCACACTTCGCTAGTCTCTGTGCCCACGAAATGCACATCCTGGAATGAATCACGAATAGCATGCCCAGCAACATCCAATACGCCTGGAGGCAAAGCTGGCGAAGGGCAGCCATACCCAGTCCACTCCTCGTCCGACCAAGGCAAAGTCACAAATTCAACAACCTCACTCTTCGCATTCGGATATTCGTAGACATTTGCAATCTGCTCCAGAATCTGCCTCTGCCTCTCGGATTCATCGTGTTGTGACCACTCTTTCCCCGGCGTGCCCGCGACGAAGCAAGTCAAGACATGCTTGTTGTCGATAGGCACACTCGTGTCTCGGATCACTCCAGCAGGACCAGCGAAGGACTGTACTAATCCACAAGACCCCTTGTTCACCCAGAAAGGCGTCTTGAAGACAACGATGACCTTTTGGTAGAAGCCATATCGAAACGCCTCTACCAGCAATTGCTTCGCCAATGGCAAAGGAGGCTCGAACTCAATCTTCTTGAGGACTGGCAATGGAACAGCTGACACGACCTTGCGAGCTTTGTAAGTTGTACCTCCACTTCGTACGACCACGTTCTCACGCCCGAGTTGCTGGATTGCTTGAACAGCACTCGACAGCTTCAGCACCTCAGCTGGCAGCTCCTTCGCGAGGCGCTCTGCAAACTGCTGCGTTCCATTTCTGAGTCGAAGATGTTGACCTCCGCCTTTCCGATCTGATCGCATTTGCAGCAGCCCACCACCTGATTTACAGTACGACAAGAAGAACAAAGCTGAGATGTCTTCTGGATCGTGGCCTAACATAGCTCTGGTCCAGACAGTGGCAGTCTTCAAAGCATCTTCCGTGGCACCATTGCGTCGGAGATATGCTGCGAAAGTTATAGCGTCCAAATCCGAGTCCTTTGGAAACGCCAAATCCAGCTTTTGACAATCTGCTTCTGCCTGGTCTCGGATAAATGCAACGTTGTCTTTGATAGTATCGATGAAAGGTGGCAGCTCTCCATACGCGAAGGATTTCAGTTCTCCTTCGGCGGTCTGCAGGACTGCATCGCCAGCTGTATTTTGCTCGACCAATTCTAGGTTAAACCTCTTCGCTAGAGTAATCATATGGCTCTGATTCGTGTCGTTGATCCAAGCGGCTCCTAAGTCGACAGTGCCACTGCCATCGCCTGTTGTTGTGCTCCAGGTACGACCTCCGACGCGGTCTCTGGCTTCTAGCACGACGCACGAGAGACCAGATTCGATGATCTTCGCTGCTGCTGTGAGTCCTGCTAGTCCAGCTCCGATTACGACCACATCGACGCTTTCCGTCACAGTGGACGGCGCTCTCACGATCGCAGCAGACTTGTGCTTGGCGACTACAGCTTCGATTTCGAACAGCCATCCTTCACCAGCCAGCGAGGGTACTGGCACTAAAGTCATCGCCGGTCTGTGCCCATTGAGGAACTTCTGGATATGCCTGGTATGTAGGCGCCTGGCCGGATCATAGTTGACAATGTAGAAGGTGAGCTTCAGGATATCGGAGACTCGAGTGCCTGATGCGAGCAATGCCAGCTGTATCTGAGATTCATAGTCCGCTGGCACTTTGCCTTGTGCATTTGTTCCTGGCTGGCCAGCGATGTGGATGATTTCTGAGGCATTGGAGGATGTTGCTGCTGCGTAGTATGCTTTCGAGCTATTGCCAACGTCGATTGTCTTCAGATGCGGAGCCATGATAAATGGTTGTGATGTTGCTCAAGTTGTGTAGCGAGATGAGTGATGTTCGACTTATGCCCTCGGCTGAATAGATAGGCCTGGAGGTTGGCCGGCCCGTGTAGCTTTAGCTGTAGTACTGATCGAGTCCACCTGGAATGCCAGTAGATGGTGCGACAGTCAGTGGTCATATAGACTGCTATGAAGAGCATCACTGTCCATCAGCTGTTCGAGCATGTGAGTTACACTGCTTTGCGGACCACTCGTCTCCGGGATCACCTGCCTGTGTGAGATCGAGGAGCTTACAGCTCACTTGCATAATCTTGCATTAGTGGGGCCAAGCTCTACCGCATTGGGTAATCTATGTTCTGCTGAACATATCAGCAACGCGTAGAAAGACACCAGGCTCTCCTCCATATTGCCTCTCAGATACCGAGTTGCAGCTGTCCATCCATCAAACACCAAGCAGAAAGAATCGACTTCCAGGACTAGCCTCGAAGTAGACGACATGGCGAACAGAAGACCGACATACGACCGCAAGGTCTTCACAATCCACGATCTCCAAGCAGAGGCAACGAAGAGGGTCCCATCCAGCGTAGCAGAATACTTCAACTCCGGAGCCGGCGACATGGAAACTTTACGAGAGAACGAACAAGCCTTCAGTCGATATAAGCTTCGACCCAGAGTGTTGCGAAATGTTGCAGATGTCGATACCTCAGCTTCCATCTTCGGAGTCAAGTCGAAATTTCCGCTCGGTTTCGCGCCAGCTGCTGCTCATGGCATGGTACATAAGGACGCCGAACTTGCAACTTCACGTGCTGCTGCCAAGAACGGCATTCCGATGGTGCTGTCATCGTGGTCGAATACGAGTTTGGAAGATGTCATTGCTCAAGGGCAAGGTAATGCTTATGCGATGCAAGTGACGTTCTTGAAAGATCGATCTGTCACGGAGCGAATGATCAGGAGAGCAGAAGGTGAGATTACATGGTGCTCTCTCTCACTCATCTCCATATGCTGATGACCCCCAGCTTCTGGCTACAAAGCCTTATTCGTCAGCGTGGACCTTCCAGTTCTCGGGAACCGTCTGAATGAATCTCGCAACGAGTTTGCTTTTCCTCAGCATCTCGGGTTTCCGAATCTTGCATTCGTGAGCGATGAAGCTGTAAGCACAGATGACCTTGACTATGATCCTAGTATTGTCTGGGAAGACATCATTCCGTGGCTGCGGGCCCATACGAAACTCGAGATCTGGCTGAAAGGTATATATACACCTGAGGACGTTGAGCTTGCGATCCAACATCGTGTCGATGGTGTAATCATCTCGAACCATGGCGGGAGACAGCTTGATGGTGTCCCGGCGACATTGGATGCACTTCGCGAATGTGCACCAGTAGCGAGAGACCGGATTCGTGTTGCACTCGATGGTGGCATCAGGAGAGGCGCGGATCTATTCAAGGCCATTGCACTTGGTGCGGACTTCTGCTTTGTTGGCAGGATACCTATTTGGGGCCTGGCGTACAAAGGCGAGAACGGAGTTGATCTGGGGGTGAAGATACTGTTTGATGAGTTCCAGAGGACGATGATGTTGACAGGCTGCAAATCTGTCAGCGAGATCAGTGGCAAGCATCTCTCGATTTTGGGCTACGAACCCACATTGGCGAAACTGTAGCTCAGAAGAAGACAAGGTTCATCCGATGATGTCTCAAGTACTGCATCCAGCTGATAGTATCATCGTTGGTGTCCCGCCGTTGCTGCCAGATGTATCGCATGACAGTCAGAGCAGACTCAGCCGTGTGGAATCTTGCCTTCTCAAGACTCGCGAACCACTCCGAATAGAAGTCCTGGTCATCTTGATCAAGCGCTTCACATCCAGCTATCCATGCCGGCCATAAGAACCCGGCACAGAATTTGAGGCGCTGATCTGCATCAGCATTGGAGCTACACTTCTGCAGAGTCTGTCGAATGGCGATGACCTGATGCTGAAGAATGACTGCGTCAACGTTGTAGATCCGACGGTAGAAGTATATGCGAAGGGCCGAGTGCAGACACGACAGCATATTCTCTACCAGCTCGGCTGTATGATCATCATTGACATAGTGGTTCTGCTCATAGCTCTGCCTGATGTTTGGTGGCTGCCAGGAGGAGATGCACCTCTCGAGCGCTTGTGCACGACTGGAGAATTCCTGCCAGCTGAGGCTACTTTCATCTGGTCGCTCGCCTGCGATGTCGCGTTCGTTGCCCAGACGGATAGACTGCGAGAGCAAGATCAACCAACATTCGGGCACACCAAAGATCTCTGGATACATTGTACTGCTCCAGAGTCCAGGTTCTTGTAGGCACAGATCATTCTCGCCGCGATCTTGGGTCTTCTCTTCCAGCATCTTCTGATCAAGTGGAAGTTGCCATCGCGCTAGACGGAACGGGTGATCTTGCTGGGCTTCTGAGTCAATGCTATCGTGCACGTCTGATTGTGTGCAACGATACTGCTGCTCAGTAGAGGCAATCTGGTGCAGAGCTGTACTTTCGTAGAACATTCGAAGGAAACAGTAGTAGCTGCGTTGTCATCAGTCTATACTGTAGAGCTATCCGTAGCTCGGCTGTATCTCATGACTTACTGGTGTAGCATTCGGACTTTCCGAGACTTTCGCCTCTTGCGGAGACCTTTCAGACGTATGAATTTGTCCGCATCGAAGAGGAAAAGTGGTGCATGTCGACTTTCGCCGACAAACAGCGCTGCTATCACCATGGCTAGCAATGCCATCAAGATATCCTTATACTTCTCGCGTTTGCCAGGTTCAGCCAACGACCGTAGTGTGCGACTGAGACTCTGTTGTGCTTTGGTCCGGAACTCGTGCGCCTTCAGCAGCCAGAAGCTGGCGACCTTGCCGTCGGACTCTCCTCGAAGGCAAGAAGCGCTGACCGACAGCATGGCGTAGAACACAGTAAGATGTGCATGCCCAGGATCTTCACCCATTGTCAAAGCAGCTACTGTTACCATACTGCTCGGGATGTGCAGGACATGCCAAATGGTCTTGCGACGATGCAGTGGCGAAAGATATCCTGTAGGTAGAAGGTAAGCAAGTATCTCTAAAAAGCGCGGCTGGGTCTCAGCAGATCTGTCTCCGAGCTTGTCGCGGTAGCAATCCCAAGCTCGATGAGACATCGGAGAGAGGCGATGCCTTTGGTCTACTACTGCTTACCTATCACAGTATCTTTGTAGTTCGCCAGTAGGAATATAGCTTCTGATGGCAGAGCCGACTGTGTCGATGGCATCTCGATGATCGGTGGAGATGACCACTCCAAAACGTCTTCGCTGAAGCACGGGAGCTGTTTGTCTGGACTCAGAGCAACACTATTGGCGAAGTCGAATGGAGGTATGTCTGGCAAATCCATGAAAGCGTCAGGTAGATTGAAGGCGGGATGCGTTATGTCCTCTTCCAAGCCTGGAAAAAGATCTGGAAATAATGCATCAATCGCATCGTTGGACGTGAAAGCGGCAAATTCAGCATTGAAGTCTGCAGGCAGAGCCTCGCTGACCAGCTCGCCCGTCTCTCCATTTGGAGAGTCAAAGCGCCTTGAATCCTCTCTGAAGTCAGATTGACTTCTCTGTGGGGTCTGCCTGGATATGCAATGTCTTGGTTGCTGTTCAGATGACAGAGACGTAGGCGCCAGCACAGCCTCACCACAGGCTCGAAACACAGCAAACGGTCCTTTTGTAATGACTTCTTCGTCCGGTGTGCTTTCGTCGAGCCGCACGAGCAGTCTATGCAGTGTCTTGAAAGGTGCACTGACTGATAGGGACACAGTCATATCATGCTGTTCCTGCGGAGTATACAATGGCCTCCGAAGGGTTTCGGCATCGACATCGTCTGTATCGAAGGCAATCCTAGCCTTGTAGCCACCACATGGGACGCCTTGGGCTTTGCATTGCTGACAAGTTGGTCTGCCTTCATCGCACTTGATGTGACGCTGTCGAACATCAGCCTAGCCACATATCCATATACTGGACTAAGGCATCCTTAGGCTCCTCGAACCGTACCCACCTTCCTGCAAGTGAAGCATCCTCCCAAGGATCGCGCACGACTGGTCTTGGCAGGCTCAGACGTTTCCATTAGAACAGCTCAGGCAGGAGCTGCTGATTGCTATCGTGGAGGATAGCATCTCGTTGCATCGAGGGCAACTCATCTCGTCGCATATGCAGACTCGGGATTGGTGTCCGATATCGAGGAAAGGAAAGTCACTGTGATTCAAAGTGGAATGCTTTCCCGGTCATGTGTGCTTTGGCAGATCTGTTATCGAGGCTAGCAGGGGGTAAGTAAGTGAATGACTAAGCTGTGGTCACGTTGACTTGGGGCTCGTGACAATCTCTCTCCGCCAGCGATTCTCCCTCTTCTTCTAAGCCGACATCCTCTGCTCCCAAGCATGACCAGATGTTAGTGTGCAGCATCGTCCAGTCGGCACATGTACTTGTGTACTTGACTGCGAACCACACGCGAGCCTGAAGGATCATGGTTCGGGAGAAGTCGCGCGTTGGTGTTGCAACCGAGGGTCTAACACAAACAGACTCTCGGAAGAGACGTCACATCACGGCTGAGGATATGCCTCAGTGTGGTGACTGGCGGTGAGGTGAGAGAAGTAACATCGACATTGAACAGGTCAGTCAAGATGTCGTTTCAAGCTGACGTGCAGCGGTATCTCGAGGATGCCAGGAGTGCGATCGAGCACTATTTGCCTCAGGTAAGCAGACTGCGAGCGAGAGCTACCAATATAGCGACAATACTGATCGAAGAACAACAGAACCGCAATTCACGTCTCCTACTGGCAGGTGGTGCAGCGACAGTAGCTGGAATCGTCTTATTCCCACTGGCCCACCACTTCGTGCTCGGACGACAAGTTGTGCACACTCACCCGAGTCCAGGTTCGCTCTGGGCATCAGTAGAATGCGGCGAGATCGCATCTGTCCCCAAAAGTCTTACCGAGAACTTGACTTCCAAGTCATACCGCGTAGCCCACGACAAAGTCACCAAGCACATCAAAGAAGTGACTGTTGCCCTGTCAGCAGACCCGGAACAGAACTTCACAGGACTTCTCCGAAACAACTTCACAGCTTTCAACAAGACGCCGGCAAGCTGGTTTGTCTGGCTTGCGTACAGCAGTCCAAGTCAGAGAGAGACCTTCAAGGCGGACTACATCAACAAGCTCAAGTTTGAGAAAGGCGATGTTGTCAATGGCGCTTATCAAGTTGTGAAGAGGACTCCTCTGAAAGTTGAGTTGGCCATCTTGCCACCTCCGAACATGGAAGCTGTCAAGGGACTGTTGGTGATTATGCTGCGACCAAGGAATGAAGGTACTACCTTGATATCCGAGACTATTCAGTGGACCGAGAAGACCAGCGGAGTGACACTGCCATTGGAGAGGTGGCTAGGCAAGTTCCTTCATGACCTTAGCGCGAGGTGGTGCGTACTCTCGGGTGCTGCTTTCCTGCGTGGGACGGTCTAGAATCACTTGTTGTAGATGCAACCGGGTTAAGCTGTAAAGGAAGACAGGATGCTTGAGCAGGATTGCATTCGATTCTTGAAACACCACATGGCTTCTGGAAAGCATGGCAAGGACTGTGTCTCCGGATGTTGATTAGTCTCGATACAGATTCCTTTTGTAAGCAGAGCACGACATTCAGTGTCAGAATATAGCACATCTATAAGATGATATGCGTTAGCATGATCACGAGCGTGTAGATTCAGGGCCTCCTACAACACCATATGCCGTCTAAGTTGCCGAGATTGGTAAACTCATGTTTGACTTCGGATGTGAGCAAGACCACTGCGACAACAGAATTGAATACGAACATCGTTCACAATATTCGTAACTTTCGAAGACCATTCGAGAACCAGAGGCGCTAGATGCGTTGATACAGAAGACTTTGAAACTAGAAGAGGTCTGACACATTGATGCCTCCGAACAAGAAAGTCCTCGAAAGACTATCAGAACTATCCACCTCAATTAATAAGATGGCTTCATCTTCAGGTACTACACAAGGGACTGGCCAAGTCGACAGGATGGGCCGTAACCCTCGCGACTTCAAATCTACAGAGAACACCCGACCAGACTGGAACCACGACGCTCCATTCGTCTGGACCAAAACCAAGAACCCGAACTGGAAGATCGGCGATGGAGCCAACGACAAAGATCGTCTCTCCCAAGTAGAGCAGATCTCAATCGACCCCCATGAAGAAGGTCGCGACCCAGCTTTCAACTACCGCCTTATCACTTCAGCCGTGATCCCTCGACCAACAGCAGTCATCTCGACAGTCTCTGCTGATGGGAAGTCTACGAACCTAGCGCCTTACAGTTTCTTTCAGGCCATGAGCCATGATCCTCCGACATTTGTCGTAGGACATGCTGTAGGCAAGACAGCACCAAAGGACAGTTTAGCAAATTTGAAAGAAACTGGAGAGTGCGTCATCAATATCCTTACAGAAGATATCCTAGAAGCATCAAACGCTTCAGCGATAGATACTCCTCCTGGAATCTCCGAATGGGCTCTCACAGGTCTTACTCCAGCACCTTGTATAGATGTCAAAGCTTCTAGGATAAAAGAAGCAGTTTTTGCTGTAGAGTGTAAACTTATCACAACTCACGAAGTCATGAGTCGAGCCAAACCTGGCAAAGTGGCGAATGTCATTACTATACTTGAGGGAACGAGATTCTGGGTAAGAGAGGATGTCGTAGATGAGGAGAGGAAAATGATAGATCCTGCGAAATCAAAGCCGATTGGTAGATTGCAGGGCATCAGCTATGGTAGGATCACAGACGCTTTTCAGATTCCGTGGCCGATATATGAGGATGTTGTTGAGAAGGCGGATAAGGATGGGTTGATTGGACGTAAGGCTGATGGGCAATAGGACTCTATTGACTAGGCGTAGAATCATATATAGATCTACATAACGTGTATAGAGGTAGATGATCAGAACACCATCTTAAACTTCAATTTATCCTCGTTCACGATATCTTCCTTCATCGCGACCAGATCATCCACATCCCAACTAGCAGAAAGATATCGACCCGACAGCCAATCTGGTTTCTCCTTCGCAAGCCAGACACACATGCCTGCTGGCAATTGTGGTTGATCTTTGAGCACTGATATATCACGTCAGTCGTGTCTCGAGCATAGACATGTGCTTGTACTTACTCCCCACCAGATGTGGAACATTAGCTACTGATCCAGGAGTCACAACACCACCTGGATGCATGGCAAATGACAGTAGTCCTTGGTCCTTGTACGTAGCTGCGATGGACTCCGACAATCTGATCGATGCCATTTTGGCGATGTTGTAGAGAAATGGTGGCATTTCGACGATGTGTGCTGCTAGGCTGGAGATGTTGATTAGAGTCTTTCCTTCGCTCTTCAGGAGGAGTGGAATTAGTTTGTTGGCGGCGTAGACGACGGAGAGATAGTTGAGTTCAGTACTCTCCTGCCAGTCCTTGGTTGAGTTCTCGTGTAAGGCTTGTAAGAAGGAGGATGGGAAGCGTCCACCACCTGCATTGCAGACGAGGCAGTCTAGACGACCATTGCACTCCGATTCGACGAGGGAGGCGATGTCATCGTAAGTCTCGGGCTTAGTGGCATCTCCAACATGTACGGCAACGTTGATCGAAGACGCATGCTTCTCTGCTAGGATTTCTGCTTTGACTCTTTCGAGCTCGGAAGCTGTGCGAGCCACAAGGATGATGTTGGTTGCGCCGGCTTGAGCGAATGCTTTGGCGATGTGCTCGCCCATGCCGTAGGAGGCTCCTGTCACAAGTGCGGTGTAGCCATCGGACAAATCGATGTTCTTGGGATCAATGCTTGGGTAGATGTCTCTACGGATTGTCTTGGTGAAGTTGAGGCCCCAGGGGTGCGGCTGAAGGAGAAATGTCAACGTTTGAGTGATCACTGTGGAATGATCAAGATTGGTAGTACCTTGGGGTCGCTTTGATCGCGCTGTAGGAGCTTATCGAAAGAAGCCATCTTGATGTTCCCAGCTGTAGCGCGTTGGATTGCAAGTTAGGTCTCGTTCCAGGTATATGTGCTCTGTGCATAGCGTTGGAGTGGTATGGGAGGAGCTGCAATCCTTTCGGATCTGGAAGCCTGTCAGCAACAGCACATCGTCTCAGAACGATCAGCTGCGAGTTGGGGCACTTTCTCAAAGCCCTACTTTCGAACCCGAACACAACAGTGCTACTCTGTAGGCGACTCGTTCGCAACGTTGCGTGTCACATCGCTACTGAGTAAGCACATACCACTGCTGCTCCGTTGTGTAGCGGACACGCACATAAGTCCAGAGGTATTGCCGACATGGTAGAAGCAGTTTGCGACTCGTGACTTTGTACATTTACATATCCTGACTGCAGGTAGCAGAGAACGTCACATAGAGCTGAAGTGATCAGATGACACTGAACAGCAGTCTCTGCACTTCCTTGCCTACCCTGCAGCCAGCAGCAGAGACAGACCGCGCTGGATTCTTGCTTTCGGCTTGGAGACTCAAGACGCTTCAGTGCCGAGTATCGCGCTAGCACGGCTTTCTTCGAGAAGTGTCTGACGCTTCCAGTGGCAAGCAAACGCACATGTCGTAAGAAAATGAATCTCCTTGTCTTTGAGGCGCCTCTGTCCAGCAAACATGCTGAGGCGAGATAAGAAGCTCGAACTCAGTACCTCTGTAATAGCACATCAGACTCACCTTCAACCCACTTGAGCAACCACCGAGATGAGCTCCAGCAAAGACACCAAGAACGACTGGCCAACTCCATCCGACACGGCCATGGCCAAGGAAGCAGTGGACGAAGGATTCGAGGAGCCCTTCGACATAATCAAGAAGAAGGATCTCAACGAGCCATTCGTCGACGTCAAGGAAATGATCAAGAGGGACGGTATCCCACCACCAGAGGAGTGCGGTAACGGCGACGTGGCCAAGAACAAGTGGACTTTCTTCGCAGGAGACAAGAAGACTGAGGCAGAGAAGTTGCGCGAGGCGGAGAAGAAGTACGCCGCCGACAAGAGGGCTAAGATGGAGGCTGAGGGCCAGGGCAAGGCCGTGGACGAGGACGGAATCTGATAAGTTGGACTTGTAGCGTTGTGGGAGATGGTCGCTGTGCTTGTGGTACCATCAGTGAATTTGTCGATGGTCGTGGTGGTCGAAATGTCTCAATGGCCTCAATGGCCTCGATGGCCTCAATGGCCTCCCTGGTAAGTCTCGGCGCTTTGCTTCGTAGGTCTTCTGGTATGTATTGCCAGTCTTGGATCTTGAGGTCAGAAATGCCTTTCCATTCTTCTGAATCCGATGCTTTTGCGAACATGTGACTCTTGTTGGTAGTGTTGGTCGATGAGAAGTCCGCCGGGGTCGAAAAGTGTGTTACTCCACGTTTTCGGATTCACCAACCTGAAACTGCCAAGCATCGGCTCGGATTCTTCTTTAGTTCTATCATCTGCCTCTGCCTCCGTCCAGTCCCGTCGTGTTCATCAACAACACCAACAAGTTCATCATGTTGATCGTCCACGTTGTGGACACCATCTCCAGCTCTTTGACTTCCTTCGTCTCAAGAAGCGTGACCACTGCCTGAGGTGTGAACAGCTCACAAGGTACACAGCCGAGACCAGCACAGTGACGGACCGAGAGAGCTGAGCTCCCAGTAAGCCGGAGCTTCTACCATTGAACCACTACCTGTACGGACCATACGGACAGTCTTGGTAACAGGCGATGCCGCACGATACGTGTACTGCATGCTCGACCATGGGGTAAGTGTCGGCGGATAGTGAGCTTATTTACACCTCTTCCCATACAAAAGCTGTAATAATAAGCCCTCCATAACTTGCTCGTTCGAACGAAGCTCGTTGAACATTGATATCATTTCGCATTACTTCGCGATCCTGCCAACATACAAGAACATCCCGAACATCAAAACTTTCCTCCAACCAGGCTCTCGTACAGCAACAAATCAAGCACAATGAAGGGAAAGGTAGCTTTGGAAGAGGCTTTTGCTCTCCCACGCAATGCAGAGAAGACACAATGGTGGGCTGGCCTGTTCGCAGTCGATCCTGCCAAGCATACGCGAGAGATCAATGATATCAACAAGCTCCGTATCGAGAAGATGGATGCCCACGGAGTGGGCTACAAGATCCTATCATACACAGCACCCGGAGTTCAAGATGTCTGGAATAAAGCCGAAGCAGATGCCCTAGCAGTCGAAGTCAACGACCATCTCGCCAAAGAAATCAAAGGCTTCGAAGACCGCCTAGGAGGTTTCGCCACACTTTCTATGCACGACCCCAAGACTGCGGCTGATGAGTTGAGGAGATGTGTGACGCAGTATGGATTCAAGGGTGCCCTCGTAAACGATACTCAACGAAACGACGAATCTGGCACAGGCATGATCTTCTACGATACGCCTGACTGGGATGTGTTCTGGTCTACAGTTCAGGAACTCGACGTGCCTTTCTATCTTCACCCAAGGAATCCTACTGGAGTCTTCTACGAGAAGTTGTGGGAGCCGAGAAAGTGGTTGTTGGGTCCACCACTCTCTTTCGCGCAGGGTGTATCTCTTCACCTCCTCGGAATGGTAACGAACGGCACATTTGATCGTTTCCCCAAACTCCAAGTCGTCATTGGTCACTTAGGTGAACACATCCCCTTCGACCTCTGGAGAATCAACCACTGGTTCGAAGACGTCAAGAAGCCTCTTGGACTAGACTGCAAGAAGACTATCAGAGATTATTTCCAGCAAAACATCTGGATCACAACTTCTGGACACTTCTCGACGCCGACGTTGGAGTATTGTATTAAGGAGATTGGCGTTGAGAGGATATTGTTTTCTATTGATTATCCTTTTGAGTCGTTTGAGGATGCTTGTAATTGGTATGATACTGTTGAACTTGGAGGTGATGAGAAGAGTGTGAAGGCTATTGGAAGGGATAATGCCGCGAAGTTGTTTAAACTTGGAGCGTTCAAGGATGATAAGGCATAGATAGATATAGATGTGAAAGGTTGAGATAAACGATCATGTCTCCAGTCTCTGTTGGTCAACAATTGATCTCCACTCATGCTAGCGTTCACTCCGATGCCACAGTTGATAGATCATATCCGGAGAGGCAATACGTTCGAGGCCCGTGTGAGAGTGCAAAGCATAACTTTTGCTTGTCTTTTCCTTGACAATAACCCTCGTAGCCATCGACGAGGCACTACTGAGTATTGTTATTCGACAAGACGCATTGAAACTTGTCTCTACCATCACATGGAGAGACATGAGACGCAAAGTTCCAGAAAGCGTCTCAAGCATAGCATAGTCGTCATCATCATACATACACCTCTCTACCAACCAACCTATTGCGCACCACTAGAAACAGATGGCTTATCACCAGCAGCCTTCTCATCATCCCTCGCCAAAGCAACATCATACTGCAAATCCCACTCCGCTTGTGGATCACCCTTTCTAGGCTCAAACTTAACAACAAGAGAATCTTTGACAGCGAACACAGAGTCGTCATCCAAGTATTTCGACTCAGCATCAAAGATCTGAGTCGTGATAGGCTTGTGACCTTCGTGTTGCACGATATAGTGGATATGTGCTGGTCTGTAAGGGTGGCGATCCATGAGTTGGAGAAGTTTTCCTGCTGGGCCGTCGAAGGGGACCTGGAATGCACGTTAGCATGGAAGGGAAGATGAGAAGCCGCTCTGAAAGACGCGCATTTCGAAACACGATGTGCTTTGGACTTACCGGATAAGGAGTCGGGCGGAGACAGTAGAATGCGTATTCGCCCTTTTCGTTTGTGTAGAATTTGCCGCGGAGGTTGTGCTCGACTTGGTCTTCGTCTTGTTGTTCGTAGAGGCCTTGTTTGAATCATGTTAGTAAGTAGCAGTGACTTGAAGAGGAGAGAGATTATAATATACCGTTCGTGCTAGCTTGCCATACATCGACAGAAGCATTTGGGATTGGCTTGCCAGTCTTTGCATCTGTGACTGTGCCGTGAAGGTATGCAACTTGACCATCCTTGGGAGTATTGAAAGTGATTGTGCTGCCGAAGTCTCTCACTGGATGATCATGTCTGAAGAAAGGACCAAGAATTGCAGAAGCTGTGGCTGCATCGTCTGCTTCTGCGGCTTTTCGTACTGTGATGTCGTCGACCAATCTGAAATCGAGTCAGTCTCAACATCAGCAACAGAGAATGAAAGACACCTACGACTCAAGTCCAATAACATCACACATCAATTGGCCTTCATTTCTCCTCTCATTGCTCATCTGACCAGCCCAGTTGATGAGCTGGACTCCCGCCATCCATTCATCGACTGTTAGATTGACTTCTCTGGCAAAGTCGTGAATGTGGCGAATCAGTGGGCCAAGAACTTCTCGAAGACGGTCATCAGTCTTTGGGCCCATGGCCTTGATGATATTCTCGGTCCATTCCTTTCCAAGACCGACATCTGGTGTCTGGACTGCTGAGGCCTTGCTGGCTCCGTTGACTCCGTTGGTTGCCATTCTTGCTATGTCTTCTTGTGTGATATGGATAGATAATAGGTAAGCAGTGAAGTCTCTTCAACGGATGAAGTAAGTGGTTCTAGAGGATGGAGGGTGGATCTAGAGGATGGAGAGTGTACGCAAGTTGGATAAGCAGCTTTAGAGCATTCAGTATTCGTCCCTGGTTTGCCGTAGGGTGTTGGTTAACTTGGTTTGCCTGGTCTTCTTCCGAAAGCCTCTAGGCTCTACTTCCGACCTCCTCACTTCAAGGGCTATCGGATGTCCTTGGCGCAGCGTCGGCAGCTGTGAGCGAGGACTTTCCTTGAACCAGGCTCAACCTCGGGAAGTGCCAGAAAGGGCTGGGAAAGGTTCGAGACTTCTGGCTTTGCGTTCCCTTCTCCTCGTTACAACAACAAACACTCCATATCGAAAAGTGATATGGACTCACCGTGAGAGTCGCCAGATGCTCTCGACGGATAGAGCACTCTGACGACGGACAAAGCCTCGCAAGCGACTCGAGTTGCCTGGAGAGCTCTCGATGGGCGAGACTCTCCGTTGCGTGTGCGTGGGTGCACGATCCGAGCACCCGCTTATCGTCCACACAGTCAGCGGAAGTCGTTCAGCGACCTGTGACGGTCACGGATGGAAGCGAACCACAAGCGAAGATTGATAACAGTGTAGCATTTAGATGTCTTCAAAAGAACTCTACAAGATCATCTGCAGCACAAACATTCATCACAGGACGTCCAGACAAGATCGAGCTTCATCAAGATTCTATCAAACATCAAGTACCAAATATCAGCTCAGAATCTGACATCATGACGCAACCTGGATCGAACTGGAAGCCTTTCGACATTGCAGTCGTCGGCGGTGGTATCGGCGGTGTAGCAGTTGCTATTGCCCTGAGGAGAGCAGGCCACAAAGTCACTATCTATGAGCGAGCAGACTATGCCGGCGAAGTTGGTGCATCGATCTCCTGCGCAGCAAATGGCATGAAGTGGCTGCGAGAGTGGGATGTCGACATCGAGAAAGGTGATGGTGTCTACCTTCGCAAGCTGATCAACCGCGACTGGAAGACTGGCGAGCCTGTCAGTGTCTACGATCTTGGAGACTATGAATCGAAATGGGGCAACCCGTGAGTGATATGAGTGAAAGATGTGAACGAAGCTAACCTTTTCCAGTTACTACATGTTCCACAGACAAGACATGCACAAGATGCTCATGGACACTGCCACACAAGAAGAAGGAACCGGCACGCCTGTCAAGCTTATTGTTAACCACAAGGTATGTTACAAATGTTCCGATCCATGCCTCTCGCATATTCCGCATACCAACCGATGCTGACTTATGCTTATCAAGTGCGTTGATGTCGACACACCCACCGGCAAGATCACATTCGCCAACGGCGTCCAAGCCCAACACGATGTTGTCATCGGTGCCGACGGCATTGGTTCCCAAATCCGAAAGATCATTGGCATCCAAGTCGAGAAGCGTCCAGCCGATTCTTCATGCCTGCACGCCAATGTCATGACCAAGGATGCCGTTGCTAAGGGCTTCGTCGACTACAGTGTCAACAGCGCTATCGAATACTGGGGCGGCCACCACAGCTGGAACAAGATCGTGCTCTCCCCTTGCAACTCCGGAAGTCTACTTTCATACTACTGCTTCTTCCCAAGAGAGAAGGGTGACTTCACAGAACAGAAGTGGGACGCAGAGAGTACAGTTGAAGATCTCCTCGCGCCATACCCTGACCTCGACACCGGAGTCCGAAACCATCTCTCTATCGGCCAAGAAATCCGTCCTTGGAGATTGTGGGTCCACCAGCCTTACTCTCACTGGCAAAAGGGCGTCGCATGTATCATGGGCGACGCAGCACATCCCATGATGCCCGATCAAAGTCAAGGCGCATGCATGGCTCTCGAAGATTCCGCTGCCCTCGGCCTCGTCTTCCAGAAAGATTTCTTCCCGGGCAGTGTTGAAGAAGCTCTCAAGCTATACGAGCGAGTCCGACACCCAAGAGCGAGCAAAGTCCAAGCTGCTTCTGCACGTGCGAGAGAAAACATCCATGAACGTATTGGTTTCTCGGACAACACGGACAACCCGCTGTACAAAGTCAAGGACGAGAACAAGAAATTGACGATGACGGAAATGAATAGCTATGACATGCGAGAGGACATCAGGACTAAGTGGCCTCAACAGTGGCCATTGGGTGAGATCCGCCTGCCGAATGGTCTGGCTCCTGAGTTCAGTCCTGCTGCTGTGTCAAAGGCTGCACCTGCGGTTTCGAATGGCGCGCCTGAGAAGGCTGGTGTTGCTGTTGCTGCACACTAGTTTTGCTGCTGTTTGGAGATTTCTTGAGCGTTGGGCGTAATCAGAACGGATACCTTTTGTTCAATACCAGTTTACTTCGTTGGTCAATCAAACACTTCACTTCTATCAGGCTCTCACAGAAGTGCTACTAATAGAAACAGAAGAAATACGAAACAATCGCTAGGGAACAGCGGATCGAATCAAATCCCAAGTGTGAGTAATGGGTTGGCTAGCCTAAGTACCTCGCTTGACTTTAATCACACCTAGCATACGAAGAACGAGCGATTTCTAGGACTCCCACTGCCCCATTAAGGACTATCAAAGACCGAGAACAGCAGCGAGTATGTACTCGTTGCATGGGCCTCGGTATGATGTCGAGTACTGCGACGTTCAAAGTCCACAGTGACTGTTAATCAAATGTCGTCCTTGATGGAGATCTCCTTGTATGAGCTAGACACCATACCATTGCAGCTCAAGAAATGGCGGCAGGACATGCGACAAAGTGTTCCAGAGCCAGACGAAGTGAAGCAGCTGTACAGATTTCATTCTCAGACTCACATCATCATAAGGTATCTATCTATCTATCTACATCATCATCCCATCCATAGGCCACAATGTCTCCCAATCAATATACAAATTATCCGAGAGCAAAGGATCAGCTGTCCAGCTCCCATTACTGCCATCAGGATACGAACTCGAAAGAGCATCGAATCCACCCGTATCGAAATCGAAGCCCATCATGCTCTCTAGTCCAGCGCTAGTGTTGTTACCTCCATTCGACGCGCTCAAGATGTCTACACTACCGCCATTGCTTGGATCAGAATTTGTCGGCGTCACGCCAAAAATTCCTTGCTGCTGTGTTTCTGCGTTCGCTGCGCTTCCGTCGTGGAAGTCGGCAGTGAAGATTTGACTGACGTATTGATTACTTCTCTTCCTCCTTTCTCTTCCTAATTGTTCACGTCGAGCCATGATTGCATCAGACAAGGTGGAGAGGATTTCATAATAATGTCTTGCCTGCGGACTAACAGTCCCTAACCTTTCTAGGACAGCAATAGCATTACTGAAAGCCGTATCGACATCCGGTACTGGTTCGTGTTGAGCGAACATGCTGAAGCCTAGTAAAAGACCAGCAGCGAACATCCAAGCTTTCAGTAGACACATGTTGTTTGAGAGAATTGTGCTGGAGATGGACATGTATCCTGTCTTGGCCATGAAAATCGCGCTGTCGAGACATGCTTGCGCTAGATCCGATACAGCCGAGGAGGATTCGACTTTCTCGATAGTGTTGCTAGGCCGTCGACGGCGGGAGCGGATTTGTGAGATGAGGTGGGAGATCAAGAAGGGTCGTGTTACGAGGATGATGGTGAAGTAGTATGAACAAGCGACATGTGTGGCTCCGATGAAGAGTTCTCGATCAGCGGGTCCAAGAGATGTGATGTCCTTTAGACTGGCGAAGTGGCGAAGGTCCGGTGGCACGTTATCGTTCCATTTCCTTAGTCGTTGGAGGAATGCATCTGCGGTTTTGGAGTCCATGCTTTGGCCACTGCCGAGTTGTTCTTCTAGTTCGATGATATGGGAGCAGATTCCGAAGACTGCTCGGGAAGCTAGCCAGCGTGGTTTGTCCAAGTGTCCGATTTCTCCATCGCCATCATAGGCGGAGTCGTCTTCGGGGCGCATCGAGGGAAGACCTCCTGGGCGGCCAAGGATTGAGGAGACGATTGTGTCGAGGACTAGTAAGCTCTTCCAGGTTCGCCATCTGGTCAGGCATTCGGAGGTAGATAGACCTTTGTATTGGTCTTTTCTGTGCAAGCCCAAAGCACAGGCGGCTTTTGCTGCGATGCCCAGGTACATGAAGGCTGCGTTGCGATGGCAAGCGCCGAGCATGTAGAAGGCCATGAGGAGAAATACTCTCACCATGTCCAGGCTAGGGTCGCAGAGAAAGCCTTCGAAAGCATACTTCTGGGCACAGCTGAAGGATCTGGCGGCGTTGTGCATGTCGAACGGGTTCTGACCTCGACATTGATGTCCGATGGCAAGCATCATGTTCAAGGCAGCCTGCTCGGCTCGCGCTCTCTTGTCTACTTCTTCGATGAAGTTACTCGGACTGAGAGCATTGTGGCGATCTAAGAAGCCGTGTATCTCGGCAACAGTAAAGAGATCCAAGATGCCGCTTGACGTCTCGCGATAGAGTTGGACAAGAGCATACTTGTCTGCTCGTGAAAGATCAGTCATGACCGGACTTTCGTCTCGTGGGATCTCCATCTCTAGCATGTTGTCCTTGAAGGGATTCTCGGTGAAGGCGGAAGGTCCCATGTACTTCTTGAGTATCCTTCGGAGGAAGTGCAGAAATGATAATGATGCATTCTCGCCAACGTATACTGTTCGATGTAAGCAAGGACCTAACGTCGGACGTTAAGACCCATGTAAGACCTACGCTTCTCGCCCTTAGAACTCAGCAGCATACGACTCTGTGTCATCCTCGAATTGCCAGGCTCAGGAGTGTTGCTCGGCGATGTGTGAGTCCCAGTGCCAGTCCCGGTTACTGCACGTGAACCCACACCACTAGCCGGCGGCTGCATATTGGCAACTGGTGCCACCGCACTGTTCGTCCTCTCATGCTGATGGTGAACATGATGCGTGCTGTCGTCTAGTCGAGGATCGTACTGAGGTGTGCCTTCTACACTAGGTGTCGGGAAAGGTGAGGTCTTTTGCCGTTTTCGAGATGATTCCAGATATATGCATTGGTCGATACGATCGCGCTTAAGGCATGGCCCACAAGGGACTGTCGCATCGCATCTAATCTTGGAGGCTTTGCATGGCACACAAGCACGTGCCGAGCGTTGGCTATGGGGTTATGGTTAGACGTAGTTGGCATTGGCCTAGGTAGGCAGTCGTAGAACATACCGGTCTTGTGGTTTCACCTGCTCAACTATTAGCTAATGCTGGACTAGGATCGGGTTGAGCGTATTCCACAGACCTTCGGACGTGGCATGGCTATGGCTCGTGACTGATTGCCTGATGCTGTGGTCTATCGGATGCTTGCTGTCAATCGGACAAGACGTCGGCTACGGGCACAGGAAACGCATCGAAGTGCTGACTGCAAACAAGAATATGGGGCCGCTCCACTTCAGAAGATGGCTCATCTGGTATGTGCTCTGCTTATGTCGCTGTTTCGACCCATACGACTCGACTTGATGTTCAATGCCTTGGCTTGGTAGTCGATAGGCAGTGTGATCGTTTTCGTAACACTGATAACACTGGCTGGGGATGACGAGTCCCGGACCGTGCACGAGACTCTCAATGCCAGAGATGGTTGCCACAATGCAGCCTTTCTCACGTGAGATATGGCCTCTCTGGTGGTAACAGCCAACTCTGATCGGTGAAGGATCATTCAATACAGACTTCGCAGAGAACTGTGACCACCGATGACAGCGATGGTATTATTATGTCGATGGTATCGAGAGAATGTTGTTGTCAGTGACCAGAAAGAGAACTTCTGTCACCCGCTGTTCAGACCCGCCTTTTTCTTGCTGACTCCGCACAACCGAAACTCCAGGAACACTACTCGTCCAGAACATCACTCGTCCCTCTCACGTGCTTATCGACGCCCCGCCTACACAGCTGCAAGTAGCTTACCAGATTGGCGAACGAAGACCTTCTTTGGGACTCGGAAGAGCTCTACGGGAGAGATGGTATGCAGTAGATCGCCTCAAACGACGCCTCGGCGTGCGACTTCATAAGAACAGTGTAGGGCTATCATTCTCGCAGACTGTTTCTCGTCACTTCTTCCATCTCCCAGAGTACTGATCGAACAACATGGCTACTAACGGACCAACTGGTGCAGCTTCAACGATACCAGGCCAAGACTGGACAGTCCCCCTCTGGGTACGAAATCAATGTGCATAAGTCAATCACTTGAGACAACTGCTGACTTACACACTTTTGTTTGTAGGTAGACGGAAAAGAGGTGCAGACCAAGAACAACTTCGATCTCGTATCACCAGGCACTGGAAACACTTTGTACAAGGCATCTTCCGCTTCGGTAGACGACTGCAATGCTGCTGTTGCCGCTGCCGAGAAGGCTTTCCCAGCTTGGAGCAAGACGAAGCCTGGTTTTCGTCGAGATCTGTTTCTGAAGGCTGCAGATGAGCTCGTGAGAAGGAAAGACGAGCTGTGGCAGTTTGCCAATCAGGAAGTTGCCTCGACTGATATGTACTTTGCTTTCGACTTCAACGATGTTGAGCATAGGTCATGACGAGACGTCTATGGCCTTTGAACTAACAACATCGCAGCTCTCGAGTCACTGAAGAGCTGTGCCGGACTCATCGCAGCAGCATCTGGTCAAGGTTTCATCCCAGACATCCTTGACGAGAACAGAAGCGCCATGGTCGTCAAAGAGCCATATGGCGTTGTCGTAGCCATCGCCCCATGGAACTGCCCTTGCATTCTCGGCCTGCGATCTTTCCTTGGTCCACTTGCCAGTAAGTCTCGAACCCCACGACGAGGGTGAAGCTGACTAACACCCTCGCAGTGGGCAACACAGTCGTCGTCAAAGCCTCCGAGCGAGGACCAGGTAGCATGTGGGCTCTAATCGACATCTTCCACAAAGTTGGTCTGCCAGCTGGCTGTCTCAACACCATCACACATCGTCCTCAAGATGGTCCCGAGATCATCAGCACTCTTGTTGCTCACCCCACAGTTCGCAAGATCAACTTCACCGGAAGCACAGCCGTAGGCTCGATAGTCGCCAGTCTCGCCGGAAAGCATCTCAAGCCAACATTGATGGAACTTGGTGGCAAAGCCCCTGCAATCGTCTGCGAGGACGCCAATTTGCAAACTGCAGCTATTCAATGTGCTGTTGGAGCTTTCCTCTACTCTGGTCAGATCTGCATGGCCACTGAGAGAATCTTGGTCAATGCTAAAGTAGCAGACCAATTCCGTCAAGTCCTAAGCGCAACAATCGACCAAATCTTTCCAGATCAGAATGGTCTCGTCCTAGTCGACAAAGCTCCGGTCAGCCGTAATGCAACTCTCCTCCAAGATGCCATTGGAAAGGGTGCCAAAGCTCTCTACGGCGATGTAAATGCCAAACAATCTCTCGCAACTGCCATGCGTCCTGTCATTCTCGAAGACGTTAAGAAGGACGCAGATCTGTATTACCAAGAATCCTTCGGTCCAACTGTGGCTCTCTTCATTGTCCAGAGTGACGAGGAAGCTATACAAATTGCAAATGACACGGAATACGGTCTGGCTTCTGCCGTCTTCACAGAGAATCTGCAGAGAGGTTTCCGCATTGCACGACAGATCGAGACAGGAGCTGTGCATATCAACAGTATGAGTGTACATGACGAGACTAGCTTGCCACATGGTGGCGCGAAGAAATCGGGATTCGGGCGCTTCAATGGAGAGGAGGGACTGAAGGAGTGGGTCAGACTGAAGACGATTACATGGGCTAATTGAGAATGTGTCTATGCTGAACGAGGTGAGAAGTGTAATTACAGCAGGTCGAGGGTCAAGGGAATGGAATGATATGACGATTTGGCTCCCAATGTAATACACATAGGGGAAAATGCTGTGTGACACTCTTCAGGAATACATGCTTGTGAAAGTGGGCTTCATATTGGAATGTGGCACTCTTGGAATTACTCGTTATGGCCTGCGACAATTTGCAGCATTCCGGATATGGTCAATGTCACGTCTTGACCTGGAACGGACTATGGGCATGCCGAGTGGTAGGCTGTATGGGGAGGCTGCGTACCCGATTTATTAAGTACAGCTTATGGTACAAACAATGATCTATGAGCATCAAGTTACACTTTAGCTCGCAGTGCTCAACATTGCCACAATTCGACAATATGTTCTCCTTCAAAGCGCCTGAGACTGGTCTCGTAGTCTCCTTAGTTTCGCTGTCACACAGCCTACCATCCCTCCAAGCACGCTTCTCAGACTGGCCCTGTGATCCATCAGCCATACAAACAACCTCCTGCGTCACCTCAAACGAATACACCACTCCCTCCTACATAGACTCCACATCACCTACCATCCCAGGCTGTGACTCCTGCGTCGATGCCTGCTGGTACGACCCCAACCATGTCAAAGCCTGCCACCGATTGACCTATCTCGGAGCAAACTCAACCAGCATCGCCATGGTCTCCGGACACTACCGAGTCGCCGGCAACGACAGATACTATAACGTCGATACACGAGAGCAAGGAGTCTGGAGAACGAGAGAGGAGGCCATAAGAGGTGGATATGACAGGCAGAATTGGACAAGGGTTTCGTACGAGGAAGGGCCGAACCTGAAATTTGAGAATTTTCTGGAGTTATAACACGACTCTTGAGCTGAAGTGCGAGTGGATAGATTGGGAATGTCCTTTTGAGAAGAGGTCGCCGATAACGGGGATTCAGCCTTTTGGTACGCTTGCTGGGTCCGACGTTGGGCTTTTGGAGAATAGCGGTAGTCTTATGGTGAATCCTTATGGGCCTTATGGAGAGTTCTGGGAGGTTGCATGAGTGTCCTTTACCCTTCGATGAATCATTCCTCACTCTGTGCGGCTGATGCTGTCTCTCCATCGCCATCGCCATGAGTCTCAATCGCTTCATCGGTCGTCGCAGCATCATCGGTTGCCAGACGCATATCGTCTGCATTACCACTTCCCTCGGCTGCTTCTTGGACTTCTGCCGCGTTGGTTGCCCTCTGGCGTTCGACGTCTAGGTCGATTGTTTCTCCATTCATAAGCGAGCCATCGATTCCGAGTAC
Organism: Sphaerulina vaccinii; assembly: GCA_022570795.1. Lineage (NCBI taxonomy): Eukaryota > Fungi > Ascomycota > Dothideomycetes > Mycosphaerellales > Mycosphaerellaceae > Sphaerulina > Sphaerulina vaccinii. The sequence continues at coordinate 223,177 of JAKUDP010000018.1, forward strand.
GCCGTCACGGCGCAGTCCTGCAATATGTTCCTGTACAAATTCCCGAAAAGCTTCCAATTCTCGCAACTGATATTCGTCATCAAGATAGTAAGGGTACTCGAAAGCTGCTAGATCCTCTTGGCCCTCATATCGAAGCCAGTCATACTCCAGGGTATCGATACACATGCCTTCGTTCCTGAGCTGGCGCAGCGTTACCTCAGCTATGGTATGCCGCTTCTTGCGAAACACTGTCTCCTCTGCCGGAACGAAGTATCTCGGTAGCGGGTCACCATACTGCCTCAGTCCAAGAGCCACGACTTCTAGTCGACCTTTGAACTCTTCGCGGTCAATGTCGAATATGCGCCCCGCGGCAAGTTTCATGAGTGGTAGGGCGGTTGCCAACGCAACTGGATCCAAGTTGTCCTCGTCAGGGTGGTGGTGATTGTCCTGATATGTTTGATTTCTGCGAAAGACAGGCCAGTCGATGACGTTCAATGTCTGGAGGTCTGGCGTGTGCTTGAAGATAGTTCGGAACCGATTTAAGCTGGTATCAGAGCTGTCGCGCTCCGAAGCACATTCCTCGACATGAAACGGTGTCATCCTTACAGCAAATTCGGTCAGTGATTCACAACCATCAAGCATCTCGTCAAGCGCAGATGCGTCCCAGGACTCCTGATCGATTGTCACAGTTCGTAGTGTCTTCCTGTGCCTGTTGATTGCCTTCGGCATTGGGCGCTCCGGCATACGATGCAGACGAAGGACCAGGTTTCGCAAGCTTCCAGGCAAAAGTTGCATTAGCAGCATGTTGACATTTGCGACAGTCTTGTCATCTGGATCATGGAAGCCAGCATTGGCATCCGCGATTATCTCCAAACTCTTTAGCGGTACTGGACCACGTAGGCAGTATTCTTCCAGGAAGACCCCCACATGCGGACACTGATCAAGAGACAGTTCTTCCAAGTTGTCCAGCCTCAAGCGCTCGAAAAAGGATCTCGTGCTAGTGCTACTAGCACGAGATACATTAACGTTGGCTAACCTCAGACGTGTCAGGCCTGGGCATTGAGCCTGCTGTGGACGGAATAGGGCATTGGCTAGGGAGTCGATTGCCAGTGAGTCTGGGTCGGCGTTCAACGCATTCCTCGCGCTCTCGCCTCCCAGAAGGTAGCGAGCATCGAAGTCCAGTGCAGTGACGAGGGGAAGGCGCTGTATATGCGCGCAGCACTTGAACAGATACTCTTCTGTCAAAGGTACAACACGGACTTCTCTGACACTGCTCGGTATCTCAGCTCTGGCGAGGTCTTCCATATAATGATCTAAGGGCTGCTGGTATGGGCAATTCGAGTCGCTGCCAGTGCATTCGAAGAAGTCGATGTTCTGTAGGTGCGACTGGGTCTTCCATAGCTTGGCTGAGAAGGATATGAATCGAGGGTCGTACGATTGCCACCTTTGGAATTATCAGCAAGCTGCCCACCCAGCATGGATACGTACTTACACCAATCTATCTATTTGTGCGCCTGCCAGAGTAGTGTTCAGATAATGCTCCAGAGAGGTCCAGGAGTTCCAATCATCATACCAGTAAGGTAGCGGATTGAGATATACTTCTTTGACATATTTAATGCCAGGCTTGTACATGCTCGAAGGAAATATGCCTTGCCGGTCGGAAGTCTCCACGCGCAATGTATGATACAAGCGAGGCAGGGCTAATCTGTTGAAGAGCTTGCATATACGCAGGCACACTGCAAGGTCGGCAGGAGCAAGTATCTGGTCGGATTAGAGATTGCAGCGGCATGGCCATTCAGTTGAGCCTGCATAGTCGAGAATCTCATCTAGCAGTTCCGGCGGCAGCCGCTCCAATTCATTGCGTGTAGTTGTCGCCATTGAGGGACAGCCGGATGGGTACACAGGATTGCAGAGTCTTTGATGGCCTTGTATATCGACGGATTAGCGGCTGCTTAGTCTTTTAGGACCAGCAGTCTACTTCGAAGAGTAATAGCAGTGTTTGAGATGCGTAGCAAGTCCTATGTCAATCGCATATCGACCCATGGGCCGACTTCTGATGTGTACGTCAATGCTGAGCTGCAGCCGATCACATTGCAGAGTCTTGGTTTCTCGTAGCACATAGACCTTAGTGATTGTGAGAAGAGTTCACGGAAGGTGTGCCGCAGGTTGAAATTGATGCATGATGTTGGTTTAGAGATGAGGTCTCGGTGTGGAAAGAAACAGGAGGAGATCCTGGACGTCTTACTCAGCAAACAAGCCGTGGCACATAAAAGCAGCCTTACGGTCTATCTTTCCATGCGCAGACTCGATGCATTCCGCCATCTTATTACAGACAAGTTGGTAGTACTGTAGGTAATCACGAGTATCGCAATATAGCAAGTCGCCAAGGCAGGCGTGAAGCCTGCACATCCAAACACATTACCATACTTTTCAGTATCGATCCAATATCAACAATTGGGGTATCCGCATTACCTTCATCATAGACATTTCTTTTCACCTTTTGTTCTTCTCATAACCTCTACTTTCCAGTACCAATTCAGATTGCCTCACGTCGAGACTGCTTTGGTTGGCTAGTCACCATCAGACGCTATCCTCGACAGTCTTCTTCTTCGGCCTGAAGATCGATCTTCCACTCTTCTTTCCTGTACTGATCTCGCTCAGACCAGGTACAACTTGCTGCAAGTCTCCAAGCGGGATCGGGCAGGGGAAGTCGACACTTGGGAAGATCAGGCCTGCGAACAAGTACCAGCCGATGAGGCACGTGGTGAACAAAATGCCTCCAGCAGCCTGGATTGGTGGTTATTAGCAAGAAGACTTGGCATCGTTTGTAGTGGGGTGATTTTACCTTTTGACAGTCATGAGCCTTGTTCATCTCGCCCTCGGCGGCATAGTAGAAAACCGCAGTGAGACAAGCTCCAGCTGGCATGATCGTCGCGAAGATGAGGACGAAGACTATGTTGGTTCGGAAACTGCAGAGGAGGAAGAAGAACATCAGGATTGTGAAGACAGCCCAGTAGTGACCTGCGTTGTACTTAGATCAGCTTCAGTCAGTTTCTCAGAAACAATTGGGCTCACCATAGCCAGCATTGAAACCTTGAGAGGATAGTCCGGCTGCTGGATTGGCGTACTGGTCTTCGGAGAAAGAGGCATATGTGTTGAACCAGGGGATCAGAGTGGCGCCGTAGCTGGCGTAAAAGGAGCCTATACAATGTCAGTATCGAAGTCAATGAGACAGGTGCCGATAGAAACATACCGAACATCGTGAACACCAGGAAGGGGAACTGGGCAACACAGGTCAGCCGATGTTGAAAGCGCTGCAATAAATGTAATAGCACTCACTGTGTTCCCGAGCAGGAATTCGAAGATGCCACCCAGCCACATAAGAACGCCTCCGTAGAGAATTACGTTGGCACTGCAAACGGCTTGTTGGTTTTCTCGCCAGAGCGATCGTCGAGCGGTACCACTTACTTGTTCGTGGTTCGAGAGCCCTTCGCTCCTCGCCACTCCAGCAACTGCATAGTGATGGGCATCAAACTCATCTCGAAACCAATGATCGCCAAACCTGTAGGATTGCCCAGAATCTTCTGCAATGGATGCTTGAGAGGCGGTCCAGCGATCTTTGGTTGAAGGTACAGCTTCTCGAACAGCTCAGAAGAGATTGTCACGCTGCCAGTACCAGAGGTCTTGATCCTCGCAAGAGTGTCTTCCGCATCCTCTCCAACATAAGCCTTGCCATTGATATCATCGTGGAAGTCCCGTGCAATGCTGTCCGCATGCTGTGAGTTCTCCATGATGAGCGAGAGCCGGTTTTGTATATGTTGATCAATGATCGCAGCAACTCGTCACTATGATGACAATCGAAACAGCAGCGAGCAGGCCGTATTCTATGCCATTGACTTACTGCGGAGTACTCGTTGCCATGGGCATGGATCTGATCAGGCGATATGTAGCTCTCACGGCGAGTTCCCCTTGATCCGGTGAGCTCTGACAAGGAGTAACACGGCCGGTCTTACCGCTCTTCACCAAATTCTACGAAGGTGATGCCATTGTATAGACAATTTCGAGTGCCTGACCTAGTCGGCAGGGTCGCCAAGAGAGGAGGTATAAAGTCAGAAAGAGATCCGTAAGGGTAGAAATGCGGAGAATGCCTGTCTGGTTGCGCGAATAGCTGTCGTTCATCGCGGCCTGTGCCGACCTGATGCTGTCGGGTGCGAGAACGCTGCATTCCGACTGGGTATACTCAGGCTTACGTGGAGGTGTTGTGGTATACGAATGGCGGAGACATTTTCTTGTTGCAGGAGTGCAGCGGCGAGGAGAGCTGTAGCTGCACAGAAAGTTTCCCTGACAGCTCTGTTGCGAGTACGTGAAGCACAGCCTTTGCAGGGTGGTCAGGAGTGGGTGTGCAGATGGTGGTGTGATATTGTTGTTGATGTTGTCGAGAGCTTCGGAAGTCGGATGGAATGAAGTCAAAGTCAAAGCTCATCTCAACTTCGAGCAGAAACATGGCCAAGCCTCCGAACGAAGTGCCTACAACGCAAAAGGTCTTATCGTCAGATCTTGAGATTGACTATATACGGTTAATCTAAAAATTGGGCACGGTCAAAACCTGCAATCGTATACAGAGATTCCAACAGGAAAGCGTCCACGCTTGACAAAAATTATAGGCTCGAATGGCGAATGGCGAATTTACTTAGATCGTGGGCTTTAGCTAGCGGCGGGTACTGCCGAGCCAATGGGCTCTGTAAGTGAACAAGTTGTCGCCCGTCCACACTCCCTGATCGGTTTGATATAGTCGTGAAATATTGTTGTAGAGTACGGCACGACAACAACCTACAGGAGGTTATTCAAGCATTCAGGCATTGCGCGAGCTCTTTCCTCCCGCGTCGCTCTCTCCTCCATCGTTCCTGCCACAACATCGACCATCTGCCATATCGTTCACTTACGCCACCTGCTTCACGACTCGTCCGCAACGACCACCACACTTCCCGAAGCATATACCAGTACCAGGAGGCCTCCGACAGCCTGAGAAAGATGCTGTAATGCTGATATGTCGGTCATGATTATGGTAGTCTCGCAGAACTACGTATATGCTGAGCCGTTGCAGGCGGCGATAAGAGCAGATAGAACACCTCTCTGAGATGCATCGATGTGGTCATTCTCGCTGTTCCCAGCTTGCCGCCATAAAGCAGCCCGTGGCGCGTGATGCTCGCGGGCCATGGTCGGATATCATATACCCTCCGATCGGGGTCGGAGAAGCTGTCATCATCACTCCAATAGCACTCTAAATGCAGGCGTAGTTCTGGAAAGAAAGGCTTACAATGCTGAAGAGTCAGCCGGGCACGTAAAGCTGGCCCAGGTTGAGGAAGAGAGAGTAGTGCTTACAATCTCCTGAAAGATGTGTACATTCTCCATCTGAAGCCGCGACCTGTTGTTTTACGACGGTCCCGGCGGCTGCTTGAGCGTCGTGATTCCGCTGTTTATCTGCCAGACTTGCCGACAGAGTGAACAAGAGGCTGACATCATCTGTGCTGCCATGAGCGCATAGTCACTCGGGCAGGAGATCAAGATGGTGAGATCCCGAAGCCTCCCATCGGACGAGTACCGATGGCTTGAATTCCATCGAGAAAGTCTTATTCATTCTATTGTCGTCCTGATATCAGAAACGACGGAGCAGACTCCGGGATCTACGTTTGGTAGGCGTATTCACCTGATGACTTACCACCATAATTTTACAGCCTTACAGCTTTATAGCCCATGTACACATCTCAGAATAAACAGCAGCTGCTCAACATGGACCATTGTAGGCCTATGATTGTACTGTTTTGATTACCGTGTCTGCCTAAGGATACTGGCCTAGTGGCTTGGCGTTTTCCGTCTTCCTTGCGGTCCAAACTCCATCTCCTTTCTTGTCATATCGACATCACAACAAACCATCGAGAACAGCCCGACTTCATCATTGTTTGGATCGAGGTCTCACGCGTCATACTAACCAGGAATTACGGCCGAACTCATGCCCGTCCATATACATTGGTTGTAGCAAGCACCCTTTGGCATACATCCCGGATTGTCAAAAACTCTCGATCCCAGTAAAACGATACAAACGGCAGACGACTGCCGGTCGATTCATGTTGGCGATATGCTTGGCCGCGGGCTAGTAGCATTGCAATGTTACATACTCTACAGGACAAGTCTCGAAAACAGACTTACTCATACATGATTTACCTCCTACCATGATACATTCAGCTCACCACATGTGATGTAGTCCTCAAATTGGACTCGACAGCAACCACGTCGAAATGTCGCGATTCGAACGTCCGCCGGTTGACATGCTGAATCTGTCGCACGAAGAGAAAGAAAGGCTGTACCATGAGTCAAGAGGTCCCGCCGCGTACATCATCATGTTCACCTTCTACGCTCTGACCGTGGTGTTCGTATCTGTCAGACTCTTCGTCCGACTTCGAATATCTCGATATGCCGGATTGGATGACTGGCTCATCATCCCAAGTGAGGTAGGAAGCCCTACCGTCTTGCTGTCCGACTTGGTGAGGTGCTAAGACATACGGACAGCTCACATGCACAGTCATGATGGTGTTTATCTACTATCGTACGTTGTCTTCTTGACACGGTTCCAGATCGGTGCTGATATTACTCCAGAAATCCAGTATGGCAGTGGCAGGCACGTACTGGTGCTCACTGTGGAGGCCACCGAGAACATGGTGAGAGTAAGTGCTGCTAGTCCTGTTATATGCCGAAGCGCGACTGATCATCTACAGGTCAATTTCGTTGCAGTGATTATGTGGATCGTCTCGATCACGTTCACAAAGACATCGATCTTAGTGCAATACATGCGATTCTTGTCATCACCCAAGACCACACGACTGATCTGGTTTCTAATGGTCGTGGTGGTGTTGAGCGGCATCAGCTCGTTCGTCGTGGTCATAACCGCCTGTATACCTACGCGAGCTATCTGGAACTTCACTGCCCGTAAGACCGCGAAGTGTTTAAATCAATTGCTGTGCGCAGATTGGTACAAAAAACGCTCGCAGCGACTGTTAGCTGACCTGTACAGATTTTGGCAAGTTCAATGTGTCGTCGAGACCTTAACATGCTGGCTCATGCTATGGCTTCTTGTACCTCCTCTGTGGAAGCTGCAACTGCCACGCGAGCAACGACTCGGTATTATCATCCTACTTGGTCTTAGCTCATCGTATGCACCGATTATCTCAAGGTGAAGGTTCTACTGGATCTAACTCATGTTCGCAGATCATGCATCGCCAGCCTCTTGCGTCTGAAAACCTCTTTCGCCTCGATCCCAAAGGACCCAAAGGCTATCCATGATTGGACTTATAATGGAATCTTCGTTAGTAGAGACGCTCACCGTTCGTGGCAGCTTCATATCTCCATCTACTGACTAGCTCAGGCTACCATATACGCCGTCGTCGAGCTCACGACTGGCATCGTATGCTGCTCGCTACCAGCACTAATGCCATTACGCTTCATACTGTGTCCGGCACTGTTTCCATCAACAAGACGTTCAAGTAGCCCAATACAGCAGCGTCCGAGTCCACTTCCTCGCCCAGGTCCAGAGCAGGCAATACAAATTGCCCGTCTCATGCTACCGACCCCTTCCGCGACCCGACTCACTGCTGCCTCTCCGCGCCGAATGTTTCAATGGAGTTCGAGGAGTGGGAGTGTAAGCACCACCGCAAGGACATGGAGCGTTGACACTGAGGCTACAGCACCCATGGCTTCTCAACATCTACAGACTCCGCATACTATCCTCGAAGCTTCAACCGTCCTCGAAGCTCCCACGATCATCGAGGCCTCCGCACTCCCCAGCCCAAGTCACGCGGCGAAACGGCCAGAGATGACACAAGATGAGATCAAAGCTTTTGAGTCGGGAATACCATTGTGATATCGATGTTGTCCGCAACATATCGCGGACCAGCTAGCCATTTACGTGGTCGAAACGCTATATTGATTCCTGAGAGGCACTATGGACTCCAAAACATATTTGTGCGAATTCACCCAGATAGAACACATATGGATCGATCACAACCCGAAGTCTTGGAGCTAAGGGAAGGATATTGATCGTACAATGAGTTTGGAGAGATCGCAAACATGAGCTAGCGCCGGGTATTGCCGCACGTTTACGGTTGGCAGAGTGAAGTGAGGATATGGTTGACGATGAGATACGAAGCTATGAGACACTCACGCAGCCTCCGAGGCCTCTACATACGGCCCACAAGGATCATGGACTCCATGATGAAGGAGATGGAGAGATGCCAACAGCAGAGGGTGACTAGGTACAACATCATCACACCTCGTGATTCAACAGCACCTGCGTCTTGTCGCAACAATTGTATAGCAAGACTGGCCGATGTTACCGACAAATCCAAGGGAAATGACCTTTCACATCATTTGCACTCAGTGCCCAAGCTGATCCGGATTCCTTTTCGAGGTACCATTTGTGATGCGATCACGGAGCATTCACACATTCGACTGCCTAGGGCTGCATGTCGACTTTCAACTACGTAGCCAGTACCATTCTGCGCAAAGGTCATCAGAAATCATACGATGACTTGCGAAGCGTATTGGCTTGTTGCCAGCTGTTCATAGCAATATTATAGCTGCTGCAAGAGTCGTACGAGATATGCTTCACAAGTAACACCACGCATCAGCTTAGAGCATTGCGAAACATCAGACACATGAGAAGCTGGAATATCAGCAGTGACAAGCATTCGCTTCGATCACGCTTAAAAGACACAACTACCAATATATCCAACTCGTACATTCAACTGCGAATTATCATGGGCGCCTTCATCAAAATCAGCCTTCGCCTCCACAGCCTGGTCAACATTTTTCTAGGAATCTACGGCATAGTACGACCAGTCCAATTCCTCGCAACGACTATCGGCAACAACAATGCCTTCGACAACAGCTGGCTCCACATTCCTTCGCTAGACTACACACTTAACAGAATGGCTCAATAGGTTATTATTACTATACCCTTCCCTAGCAGGACATGCACTCGGACTAATTGCACGATAACAGTACGGCTTCCAGCTTCTAGCAATAGGAGCCTTGTTATTCATTATCGTAGGCGAAGTCGGTCTACATCGCAGAGCGGCTATGGTTGTCGTCGGTCTGGAATCGGCTATTATGGGCGCGTGTTTGCGCTCGGGAGGAGATGGAGCTACATATCATGGACTTTGGGCTGTTGTACATTTGTTGGCAGATTTTGTTGATCAGATGATGGAGGATGATGGCTTGGTACGAGATTATTTGAATCGATGAAGTTCAGGCGCTGTATATTAATATTTACTATTGATACGGATATATAGGACTGACTTACGGAAAGTGAACTCTTCTCTCCTTGAGGAGTTGAGGAATTGCGAGGACAAAAAACAACAAGAAACTCGTATACATACGCTACTGAGATCCTACGATCCTCAACAGCCACCATTGACCGAGTGGTAACGCGCGTAAGTTATCGTCGAGGATGATACAGTGCTATGGACTGACGAATTGTAAGCCTCAAGTTCGATTGACCTAGGAGCCCCTCAGAGTAAGTTGTGGAAACTCACTACTGTTCGTTATTTTTTGTTTGGTCACGGGTTTCCCGATGTCAGCACTTTATCCATGGCGACAAGGCGACTTATGCAAGAGTGTGGCAGTTTTAGAGAGTTTTTGGAAGTGATTTGATGTTTGTACAAATATTGTAAACCATTTCTATCATCAGCCTCTCGTCCTCTCTTCCTCATACTGCTGTATACTGCTCATGGGTATCATCGTTCATCATCATCGTCATATTCCATCGCCTTCACGCCTCGGTAGTTTTCCTCCTCTTCGCATTCGAAGGATTCCACCCCATGACACGATCGGCCTGCTTTACAACCATTCCCCTGTCGGCAGTCTTGCAGATGTGTATCAATGGTGTGCAGCCAATTGCGTTTGTGGCGTTGTGGAGGATCGAGAACGGGAGGGGGTGCTGTGTCAGCAAGCAGCCGAGACAAGCTGGAGCTCTCGGCTTTCTGCATCTTGGTGCTCGTCAGACATCGGGCCCTTCCAGAATCAGGAACTGGGCTCCGCGGTCGTGGCTCTGGTACGACTCGTTCGTCTTAGAATGTTTTTGTTGTTGTGTTTGGCTTGCTGCAGTGTGACTGTGTGGCGACTTCAAGCCATCCACAATCTTTGTTCTGGTCTTCTTCATACCACAACATCATCGTGAGCGTGATCGATGGGCTGTCCAGTGATCGAGACTTCTTCCGTAGGCTTAGGCGCCAGAGGATCGAAAGTCGCTTGCTCAAGTTCTGGATGCGATTGCCTCATTCCAGAGTCCTCTTCAGTAGTCGCAACAGAGATCTGAGGATTGCTGACTGGGAAGTCCTTCTCCTCGTAGACAGTCCAGGTGCCCTTCAATTTAGTTTGCGCGTCTTTGAAGCGTTGTGCTGATTGTTTTTGGATCCAGGCTGTGGCATCGGCTGTGTAGCTTGGTCGGAGAGTCATTGTGGTGATGAAGACCACAGCGATGAGGATGAGTGCCAATAGTGGTGCCAGTCCACGTTTGCCTCTGATAGGAGATCGTGAGCGACGTGGTGACCATGTTCCTGCGCGTGCTGGCTCCATTGCAGCTTTTTCTGAAAGAATTCCTGTTGGGCTGCCTGGTGCAGATGGAATTGAAGACCAAGTCATTGTTGCGTTATCGAACTCGTGCTTGCTATGATGTGTGATGAGGGATTCCTTCCAAGTATTGGCTGAAAGTGTTGAGATGAGCTTGCAGATGATCACACTGATGAACAGTAGCTAGTGTTGCGCGATAGATATGATCAATTCTTTGTCGGCGATATACATCATATCAATATATCAAACACCAGCCGAGTGGTCTCAGTCATTGGCTGGTTCGGTATTTGGCGTGGAGCTCATAGCTTTCTCCAACTTCTCCATGATTTTTGGAGTTCGCGCGAGGGACACCGTCATGAAGCAAGCCACACATCTCTGCGCTAAGATCCTTTGACTGGCTCCGTCGTTCAAAAAACCTCGGCCTAACACACCTACTGCAGATTCGAACGCAAGTCACGTTAGAGCTGCATCCCGCTCGGTATCTTGTGAAGATCAAGCTCGTTCGTCGCGTGCGCCTCGTCTACGCCTGCAAATTCTTATGCGAACGCCAACATGGCAAAATCCGTGCTTCTCCGCCTTTGGCAACTTTGGTGGCTGATCTCGACCTTGCCGAGTCGGCGCCCACGAGTATGCATGATGATAGGCTCACAATCTAGAGCTTAAGCATAATTTGGGAGCCGTACTTGGTCTACACCGCACTACAGCTGTTTCAAGAAGTGCTGCCGAACCCTACTCCAAATAGCTTGTCACATGCGCGATGCACGATTTCAGCTCTGCGAAAAGTCCACAGCTCAAGCAGCTCGATCGGGACAATGCTGGACAATGGTCGCGGACAGCTGCTTGCTCGCAGGCAATCGCAGTAGAGATGGCAAAGTCCACGACTCAAGCAGCTCGACCATGACGAAGCTGAAAGATCATCGAGGACAGCTGCTTGATCACGAGCAATGGCACAGCGAGGGTGATGACAGAGGGTGTGTTGAAGATATCGTTAACATTTGTACAACTGATCGTATTGTGCATGAGAGGCCGTTACTCTCCACTATGAATTCGTCTTCTCCTCAGCCTGGCTCGTCGTAGCCTTGAGCGATGGCTTCTCAGGTAGGAACTTTGAGTACAGCCAAGCTGTGAACTTGATCGCGCTGTCATCGACGACGATTGTCATGATCTCAGCCACCCACATCGTGAGAGGCAGTAGTATCACTTGACAAAGGACGAAGCTCAGCTCCAAACCCTTGACTCCCCACTTTGGTAGAGGGAAGCGTCCTACCCACCAGGGCATAAGGAGAATGTGATGGCCTGGGATCGTCCAGCCGACTGCGCAGTACAGTCTGTCTCCGAGTGCCCAAAGCACGGGGCCGTGCATTAGGTAGAGCATAAAGGAAATGCGTCCGAGATGCTGGCAGAAAGGCGTCTCGAAGAATCTCTTCGCCCATGGAATGTGGGGTACTGAAGCCACGAGGAAGGTTGCCGCCCAGAACAAGTAGAACCACCTGAAATCGAACACAGCCTGAGGTTTCAGGTAGGCCAGGTAATACCATCCAGGGCTCTTCTTCAGGAGGTTGACATCAATGGAGTGCGATGGAATGCCGCCAAGCAAGATCGACACTGTAAACAATGTGTAGAAGATCTTGGTCTTGAATGGCTCCAGACTCTTCATCCATCGTGGAAGCGTGCCTTCAGCAGCTCTCATCTCCAGATCACAGATCATCATTCCACCCAGGAACATTGCGAAGTAGGAGCCATCCACAATGTACATCATGTAGTACCAGAGACCAGCCAAACACCATAGTCGTCCATCGCGCGTCATTCTCGAAATAGCCATGCAAGTCGTGTATATCAGAATCGAGCCCTTGAATTCCACAGGAATGGTCCAGATGTGTGGGTGGTAGTCATTAATGACTCTGTTGCCTGTGTCAAAGATGAAGAACATATTCTTGCAATCACAGTACCACTTCCAGACTTCATCCCTCCAAGATTTCTGCGGCTCAAAGGACATGTGCAATCCGAAGAAATGCGGAGTGCACATTATCATGAAGGACACCACAATGATTGGCAAGTACAAGCGTAGCCATCGCTTGAAGAGAGACGCAGCCACATTGTCTCCCAGTAGAACGAATTCTCCTTGTCTCATGAGCTGCAATGGCTTCACAGACAGCACATAGCCGGAAAGGACCAGGAAACAGGATACAGAGAAGTGACCCCCCGAGAAGAATGTCCTGATGAAAGGTAGAGCGGCAAAGTAGTACTTGCCATCGTATCCGAATGTGTTCTCCAGAGCTGGTGAGCCATCGTAGAATGCATGTGCCCATAGCTGATTGTGTAGGCAGTACACCATGAGCGCTGCGAAGCCTCTAATGCCATCCAGATATGCCGTTTTCCTCAACTTCCTAGGTCCAGATGATTGCTTTGGCAGGAAAGATGGCCGGAACATCGAGGCCAGCGGCGCCAACACTCCTAGAAGCGGCACAATTGCTGCCACCGCTGGTGCAACTGCTTTCTGTGCAGGCGCGAGCACCTTTGCAACAGGCGCAAGCACTCTCGATGCATGGCCCCTCGCAACTTGTACATGAGGGTCTATCCTCTGGTAGTATTCGCCCGCTCTTGCGCTCGCCTGTGCTGCGAGGTCTTGTATCCTAACCACATTGTCGCCTCGCTGTTGTCTGTTCTGTTCTTGCTGTTGTTGTGCTATTTCATCCTCTTGAGCCAGGAGGTTTAGCCTCACGGGCAACTCTCCTGCCTCCAACTGTGCCTCCTTCATCCTGGCTATTTCTCGGCCGTTGTCGTGGAAGCCCATCAATGCCACTCGTACGCGCTGTGAAGATGCGTGTGATTGCAACACTCACATTCGCAAACAGGAAATCAAGCAACTATCTGCATGTGACAATCCGCATGAAAGATGCTCCACACAATTGCGCTAGGGTGTCGCGTCAAAGGCTCGGCGATGGCTATGATCACTTTGCGGGCCAGCCGGGGGTGTAGCTGAAATCGGCAGTGGCCAAACCACACTGGTGGTGTTCACCTTATTCCGCACACGACGTCCGTAGTGTCTATTTACACCACGTCCACCATCCTCCGGGCAGGCAGCCTTACGTACACAGCTCCGAAGGAGTCGATAACAGTGGATAACCTCGTCGTTGGCCTGTTATCTACTATAAGACTCGTAAGAATGGATTCATCCAAGGTGGGACTAGCTAGATCGTCTTATGTCCATAATACGTCCATGGTGGGTCAGACGGTGGACGTCAGGTCAGATCTTCAATACACCGTGGATGATAACCCCTAAACCACACACACTGAAAACCGGTCCAGTGTGAGGCGCAATTTGCAGGTTCCGGTACGAACGAACGAGCCGAATTGTGCTTTGGGGATGTGGCCCACCGTGAATGTCCTGATTCGCTGTGTGCTAGTTGGCCTCGGTGTAACATGACTTGGAGGAGGCGTTCCTGCGTGGAGACGATTCTTTTTGCTGACTGGCGCGTACCTGATATCTCCAACCACACCAATGTGCGGGGATTTGCTTTCGAGATTCTGTATCCCTGTCACGTCGTATACTGTAGTTGATATGGCAAGAATCGAGATGCGGAGGAGAGCTCGTCTAGACGCGACGAACGATGCCACCAGTCGCGCCTCACAGTTGCACAACCAGCAAAATATCGGTAGTCCGCGGATTTCATCAAAGCACTGACGGTCGTTGCGAATGATTAACCATATTTCTTACCGCGATCCCGCAGTCGCTATCCAGCGGCCCACGAGACATTGCAAGATTACCCCGGGAATTAGGCACTCCTACTCTTCCTTGCTGGTTCCCAACATGCTCGTGGACACGCATACAAGACGTGACAAGCATTGCTGTAGCGTGTTGATAGTAATAATAGCGCTTCCAGTGCTCTGGACCACTTCTTCCACTGCCGTCCCATCGATCCAGTGCCACTTTTGCTGTCGTCGCCGCGGTATGCGAGCATGTGACGATGAAAGCAATCATCAGATCGAGGTGAGGCGTGCAGTCGAGGTGCAGTAGTGCAGCCGTCCTGCTTTTGCGAAATGCAAAGGGGACCCTCCTAAAAGCCTGCCTCGGTCACACTCATCGTCATCCTGCGGCCAGTGCATTGCGCGTGCAGCACCATTGATAGATTTGCCAAGCATTTAGCCACAGGTGCCCTGCCGTCTCCCCGTTGTGGCAATTTGCGACAATCAGGCCTCCTGGCAAACGATTATCGTTGTGTCTGTGTTCGCAAAGACAAGCTGTGCATCGTTGAAAACTCAGCCAACGTATCAACGGGTCGCCTGGTTGAGAATCAGTCTCCAAGCCAAATTTGCAGCGGCGACCAAAGACTTGCTGCAGCTCATAACACATAGAATAGCTAGTTTCATTGGTTGAGACGTTAAGGTTTTCCCGGTCTTGCCAAACTCGCGTCTGGATCCGCTGTACATCTGGCCTTTCTTGGACAGGCGCCGCGTTAAGTTCGTCGCCGATATGCTTCACACTTATCCGGCAGAGTAGCAATTCGCGCGCTCGTGTCCTTTCTCTACCAACTTTCGAATTATCTGTCGTGTGGAGAGGTCTGCTTCGTTCACTGCATGATATCCCTTACTACGAGCTCCATCCTACACCATTGTCAACTGTCTCTCATACACCACACACCGAGCTTTTGAGCACTCATGCGAGTGCCATTGCAGCTTCCTGAGTTGCCCATGTTTGGCCAAGCACGAGCTCGATCTTGGTCGTCGAGCCGCACTCCAACAGAAAAGCCTGAAGCCACACTGGACACCAAGATGAAGGTCGCACCCAAATATAACCCGAAGGATTACCTGCAAGCGATACCCCAGATTGGCATGCCCAAGCAGCTCCAGAGGACGATACCTGCAGTGCTGGCGTTGCTGGCCCTGCTCTTCTTCCTTTCTGGCTCACATACAGGCCTCGCGCCAGGACTGTGGGACAAAAGACCGAAGCACTTCCCGCGGAAGATCTGGCAGACCTGGAAAGTCGACCCTCTGAAGTTCGAGGAGCGAGATCACAATGTCGCGCAATCATGGATTGCGAAGAACCCAGACTACCGATATGAGGTGCTCACAGATCTAAATGACATGGCATACGTCGAGACGCATTTCGGACCGGACGGCCTCAATCGCGAGGATATCGTGTACGTGTACCGCGAGCTCACCGCACGCATCATTAAGGCGGATTTGCTGCGATACATGATCATGTACATTGAGGGCGGTGTGTACACCGATATTGACGTGGAGGCTCTGCGACCGATCACCAACTTCATCCCACCACGATGGAAGGAGGAAGATGTGGATATGGTTGTTGGTGTTGAAATCGATCAGCCAGAGTTTGGAATGCACCCAGTGTTGGGCACGAAGTGCAAGTCCTTCTGCCAGTGGACATTCATGTGCAAGCCAAAGTTGCCAGTCATGATGAAGCTGATCGAGAACATCATCGTTTGGCTGCGAAGCGTGGCAGTCCAGCAAGGCGTGCCCATCTCTCAGGTGAAGTTGGACTTTGACCAGGTCATCAGCGGCACTGGTCCATCCGCCTTCACGAACGCGATCCTCGACGACATCGAGCAGCGCACCGGCGATAAGGTGAGCTGGGATCAATTCCATGATCTGAGTGAATCCACACTCGTCGGTGGCGTCCTGGTCCTGACAGTCGAGGCATTCGCTGCTGGCCAAGGTCACTCCGATTCTGGTACCCACGAGACGAAGCAAGCGCTCGTCAAGCACCACTACCACGCCTCCGGCTGGCCCACGACCCATCCACGATTCAACCACCCCATCTTCGGCGAAGTCGAGAAGTGCAATTGGAACCACGACTGTGTCAGAAAGTGGGACGAGGACACGGCAGCCTTCGAGGCTTTGTCTCCAGAAGAGAAGATCAAGCAAGTCGCGCTCAAGGAAGCCGATGACAAGCGAAAAGCTGATGAGGAAGAGCGAAGAAAGGTCGAGGCGGAAGATCGTAAGAAGAAGGGACTTCCTCCCCTCGAGTACGACGACAAAGGGCAGGTGATACTCCCTGATGACGAAAAGAAGGATAAGAAGGAGCCAGCCGTGGACCTGCACAGAAGATGAGATGATAATGATAAACCAGCATTTTGAATACGGCGGCGGCGGTGTTTGGCGAGTTGATTGAAGATCTGGCGACAGTCGTCTTGGGCATTTGCATTTGGTTGGAAAGAGATTCGGATCTCTGAGATGAGAGTGGCGGCGGATTTGAAGAATCTGTGACATACGAGTAGGAGCCTACTTATGAGCCCCTCTTCAGCTTCAGACAATTGACATATTCATAATTTCCTCTCGCAGCAGCCTTTCTTGGCTGGTATCACCATAAGGTTGTTGGTTCTGAAACAAAGTCTCGCGATTGTCGGATGAGGCATACTGCTGATATTGCAGGGATTGTCTTGATATAAGCTGTATGAAGTGGCGATTGATGGGTGATGTGGTATAGTCCATATCCCGGATCCGATGAGCATGTTGAAGAGGTGGTAGCAGTGTGTTGTGGGGAGAGATTGAAAAGAGGAGGTAGAAAGTGAAGGTGAAGTTGGAAGTTGCAAGCCACCAAAGTATATGGCAAGAACAACGCACCTTCCACAGCCTGATTCCATCGAATATGGCAAGAGCACCTCCTTCAGCCTGATTTTAGGCGCCCATTCATACAACGAATACAACGAACCATCTGTCAACAACGACGCCAGTCTCTTGGATGGACAGCTTCCACGCGAATACGAAGGTACAGAGTTCAGGTACCTTGAAGATATGGACGCCGACATTATTTTCGCAGAGAAACGTCCTTCAATAGGCCAGAAGCGCACAAATTAATACATTGCAAGAATCGCCACCGGTGCTCTCTTCGCAGAGTCGCTAGATCGAGCGGCCTGGTGACGATGTGTTCTCTCAAAACCAGCACTTCCAGCGCCTCTACTTAAGACTCCTTCAACGGAGAAACTCGAAACCTGTTCTTGATCCAGGCCAGCTGGGCGTCCAAAGCGTGGAGATGACAGGACTCGTGCGCCTGTGTCTTCTTAGGGCGTGAGAGCATGCCGATGGGCTCTCGCAGAGACAACCACTTCTTGCGGTTATCAGCCTGAGTAGGCACAAAGCTCGACGAGTCCGATATGTCTTCTTAGTGTTTTTGTTGTTCTTGGTGGGTTGAGATTGTCGAGCTGAAAGCAGCCCGATGTCTTCAGAAATGCTGCCTTCATCTTTGCGAGGCTTCGCAGCAAGGCATCATATCAGAGCACGGCAGGCAAGCATGGCCGTGTAAAAGTCTACTCGATTCTGTACAGGTCTTATGATGTGTCCACTGACTTCGGAAAGCCAGCAACTTTGATAATATCAGAGACACGAACCGCCGCAAGAGGGATACAGACGAGGTATCACTATCAGGTCACGGACCGTGTCGAAGGATCAAGCCAATACACGAAGTTCTGCCTGGATATTCACATTATCCTTACTACACCACGCTAACATATGCATGCGCCTGTGAGAAGATAGGCCAAGTGGGTACTGCTACGATAGCAGTTCACCAGTGTCTCGGGGCACTGTACCGCTCCATATACATGAGCTAGTGTACATGGTCTGGCAACATACATCCACTCCACAGACCACAACTACCTCGACGCAGCATATGATCATGGCAGACGCGATCACTCTGTCCGACGCCACCAGGACCAAGAAAGAACCCGAGCTCGAACAGAACGCCATAACCGCTCCTTTCATCCAAGATGGCGAGATCATGGGGGAGAAGATCGCATATGATACTGTCGCAGCCGAGCACGAATACACAGCTGCTGAGTTCCGCCGATCATTATGGAAGATCGACTTGTGTCTGTTGCCTTCATGACCACAACAGGAACACTGCCTGGTCTCCTACTGTGGTCAATGTTGCCCTCGAACGTAGCGGGAAGAACCAAGATGTCTGTAACAGCCACACTTCTCTTTGTCGGATACTGCGCCGGGAATGCCACAGGTGCTCAGCTCTTTCAATCGAAAGACGCACCGAACTACATCCCAGGCTTGACTGGCTGTGCAGTGGTGTTCGGCCTCGAGTTCGCGTTGGTCGTCATGTGGAGGTCTTGGTACACGTTCGAGAATCGACGTCGCGAGCAGAAGGTGGCAGCTATGGGCCTGAGTGAAGATGAATGCCGTCGCATTGGCAGACTCAATGCTGAAGAAGACATGACTGACGTCGAGAATGTCCACTTCCGGTACTCGCTGTGAGGTTACGAAGGAGTTCGTATTTTTTGAGTCATAGGCCAAATTCGACCAACACTTGGCAGCAGTTCTCGCAACGACCACACGCTTCGCCACAGATTGATTGCGGAGTGACTTGTGCTTCACTATCGGGCGAACAAACTGCAGCTTTCAGAATCTCGATCGGTCAAGTGTGCGAGGGGTTGTCGCTATTGCCGCAGAAGGTATGTCGCGATTCTATGTGGGGTATGACCCGATAGATACTAACTCCTTCGTACAGAGCAACGTTACACAGCGTGGTCCGAACGATTTCGACATCGTGGCAGAAAGCTATTGCCACGATCGAGATCTCACGTTTCGAACAGCTTGATTGAGTGCATGGTGAGCACGACGAAGCAATGGAAACGGAAACTGTCGACTGCTTCTATTAGCTCTTGAATGGTACTGTCGGCATCTTGGGGGACTCAGGAGCATGGTAGCACAAGCTGCGCAGAGTTTGAGCGACCCATGTCTGATCGAATGTTTGCCATCTCTTGGCGTACACGCTCCGACTTCTCCACCATACCAACATGGCTCCTATTTTCACGAGATAGTTATGCAACTTGACAGGCGAGTCTACAAAGCTGGACGCGGTCAACACGCGACTCTCCCTGCTCGGACCGCACACCTTGGCCACCATGATGGCGTGCGCCGAAGTCCTATCGACAGGCATATGATCGGGCTGAACTTCGGGCACGAAACAATGGAGACAATATTGTTGATGCAAGATGCATCGACGGGCTGTACAAGTTCACACGACACTTGTTCAATCTGCCCTGAGCCGAGTATTGCTAAGAGGTGACGAATATGGCCTGTTTCCCACGGATCGCTCACTGACTGTGCGACCAGCTGCTCAGACCGGCCAGTATAGTCAAACGTCGCGCATACCAGAGAGCATTCTCTCGGCGCGCTCTGGCATCGCTTCTTGGCCACGCCGCTGGCATCGCAGACAAATCAGTACCAGAGGAATTGTGTGGAAACGGAAGCGAAGTGGCTAACCAGAAGCTTAACATACCTGCACTGCAAACCTCGTGGCCACAAACAGCAAGATGGGCAACACGCTCTCATACAATGTCTCCGAAACAAAGCTCGACTTGGGCTCGAGAGGCTCAATCACAGGTGTCCAGTATGACAGCAAAGCCCGCCGATATGCTGGAGTTCCGTACGCCTTACCACCTACAGGAGAACATCGATGGAAGAAACCACGACCACTACCATCAACGCATGTCTACCGAGCCGATGATGGCTCACCATATGATGCGACTTCTTTCAAGCCAGCCTGTTGGCAGGAGCTGCCCGCAGCACTCAGGAGTGTAGCGAAAGCTGAAGGAGACGAGACCGAGCTCTCTGAAGACTGCCTATTGCTCAACATCTGGACTCCGGTGCCAAAGCCTGGCGAACAAGACAATAAGTGGCCAGTGGTGGTATGGTTACATGGAGGATGGTTCGCGATGGGAAACGCAAGTCAAGAAGCAGGAATGGACCCTACCGAATTGATCAGCACAGCCGCATTGAATGCCATCTTCGTCGCTGTGGGCTACCGTCTGAACGTGTTTGGCTTCCTTGCCAGCTCCACATTGCTCGAAGAAAGCTCTGGCGAAGCAGCTGGCAATTTTGGTCTCCTCGATATGCGCCTTGCGCTCGAGTGGGTACGAGACAATATCCACCACTTCGGCGGAGATGCTTCAAATGTCACTCTGGGCGGAAGGAGTGCCGGCGCATATGCAGCAGAAGCACAGGTGCTATATGAGCTTCGGCGTCCTGATGCGAGTATCGACTCCCAGCTCTTCAAGCGCTTTTACATGATCTCGAACGCGATTCCTGCTCAGCCGAAGACTGTCGCGGAGTGCGAGCCACAGTTCGAAGAGGTGTGCAGCTACTTCAAGATCGCGCCAGATCTTAGTGGTGCTGAGAAGTTACGACGTCTGCGAGCAATATCTGCCCAAGAACTTGTCAGCGCACAGGAGCATCTCAAATACCACACTTTCAGACCTGTCACTGACGATACCTTCATCCACTCCGGCATCATAGAGTATCAAACGAGCGGCGAATTCGCTCGAGACTTCCAGAAGCGCGACTTGCGTCTACTGATCGGCGAGGTCCTGAACGAAGAGACTTTGTATGCACAATACAACCCTCCAACAACGCCTACTATCGACTCACTTCGCAGCCAAGTGGCCAATTACTATGCTTCAGCCACAGTCGATCGCATCCTGCCCAGCTATGACTTGCCCGAGTCAGACGATCTGGAGGAGTGGAAGAGACTGTATGGAACCATCATAGCTGACGGCCAAGTCAGAGCGCCTTCACGTTTCCTTGTGAAGAGTCTGAGTGATCATGGTGTCCCAGTCGAGCGCCTCTGGAGGTATCAAATCCAGTATCGATGCTCGTTCATCACAGAGAAGATCGCTCCTGCTTCGTTTGGCGTAGCTCATGCGATGGACAAGCCGTTATGGAAGTAAGTTTGGCCTATTCATCCTGGTTCCTTGTTCTTAAAGACAACGACATCTCTTCTGTGCCACCGATGACTGACTCTCGATAGCTTCTCAATCATGCATGGCCCGACCGAGAAAGAACGACATCTCATGGAAGATTGGATTGCACCTCTTGTAGCTTTTGTCAAGAACGAGCCATTCGATTTCGGAACACGAAATGACATTGAAGACCAGCGAGTGTTGACTCCAGATGGCAGAATTGTTGTTGAGCAAGATGCGAGATGGGAAGCTCTCACCAGACTTGGACATACTTACGCTGTCGACCAGGAATGATGTGATGATGAGGTGCTCTCTGGTTTCCTAATTCATTCGTTAGACCGCCGACATTTCGCTTTCCTGGGCTTGGAGAAAGCATGCAAACAGAGATAATACAGATCCACTCTCTGGCAACAGGCGCTGACCATGGTATGCTAGCTTCAGTCATGGTGGACATGAATTGGAAGTCGATCTTCAGAGAGGTGTCCGAGTCGATCTCGCTATAGTGCGAGTATGCTTGTTGTTGTCCGTTACGCTTGCAAGGCTGGGATTGTAGCACGTGGCATAAAGCATCCATGTGGTGAAAATCAGCAAGGAGTCGATGCATCGATGCTTCCGGTGGAGTGTGGCCGTGTCTGCGAGGCGTAAACATATGACAGATCCTCTGCCACTTCATAGAAAAGCAAAGGGCGTGAGAGCCCAGCCTGTTCGCTCTCCTATCTTCTTCAAGATGGGTCACGCAATCGTCTTTGACGCGCTCTGTTAGATCGTCTCCAATAGTTCTCAGTTTCTTGATGAAGGTCTCGTGCTGGCCTCGTGCAAACTCGAAGTCGGCAGATCGATACTAGCGCGTATACGCCCACCTTGTCCGATGGTACGGCCGAGCTGTCGGTCCACTTGGACCACATCAAAAGCCATCCGGAGGCGACAGTTCGTTCGGTTGCATGAACCGGCAGAGTGAACAAATTGTTTTCTGCCCTAAACGATTGGTCTGGGATCTAGACATGTGCTCGAAACGTTTGTGATTCGCGAAGGTGTTGTTTGCATCGCGAAAGACCACGTTTGTGCCCAGGCCATGTGGCTCACGCTATTGCGGAGTACCCCAGCGGAGTGGTCTAGGCAATTCTGAGGTACTAGCTGGCGTTGTGCATACATTATTATTATTGTTAGTCGAGCATGTCGTTTCGAACTTCTCGACAGACGATCTTCTTTCACTTCTTTTCATCGATTCATCAAGATGTCTACCACACGTGGAAGTCTCGAAAAGGATGTCAATGCATCGCATCTTGAACGTACTGGCACCCTCGGCAGTACTCCTGATGCCCAAATCTATGTCGACGATGAGGAACCGGAATTGCACATGAAGACATGGCTTGCTTTGGCTGCTATGTGTATCCTGCAATACGTTTCACTGCTTGCCCTCGTGGGACCTCCAACAGTCGTACGTAGAAGAGCCGAGCCACCACTCTCGTTACACTTACACGATATACTGACATTTTGGCTTGACAGCTCGATAACATCGGCCTCGCCTTCCCAACACAACAGCAATGGCGGTACTGGATACCCAGTAAGTGTAGTAGGCAGAAGGCATGCGCTATTGACAGTGTCTCACTGAGCTCACATCCACTGGGGTGCTGAACTCAAAGGCCGACACTTGACGAGACAGCCTGCGTTTTAAGAGATACTTGCTAACCTTTCTACCTACTACTTTTAGATGCAATCACACTCGTACAAGCAGCGCTCAGCCCTCTCCTGGCCTCAATTTCCGACGTCTTCGGTGCTCGCAAGTTTCTAATGGTCGGTCTGACAACAATAGCCTTCGTCGGAGCCGCAATAGCACCTGGTTCCCAGAGCATCTTCAGACTTGTCGGCGCATCTGTCATGGTCGGATGCGGACTCGCAGCAGCCACACTGGGCTACGCGGTGCCCTCTGAAATTGTTCCACGACGCTGGAGGCCTCTAGCCCAGGCATTGATCAACATTGCAGCAGGGCTTGGAGCTATCACTGGACCCCTCGTCATTGGAGCCTTGACACAAAAGGAGCCTTTGAGCGGATGGAGGAAGTTTTACTGGGTTCAGACTGCCCTGTGGGGCTTCTGCGTAGTTGGCCTTCTCGTCGGATACATGCCACCCAAGCGTGCAAGTCGCGGCACAACATTCGCCAGCAAGCTTGGAAAGATCGACTTGGTCGGGTCTGGTATCCTTCTGGCTGCCATTGCCTTGTTCGTGACTGGATTCAACCTTGTCGCCGTGTTTGGGTGGACCAGTGCAAAGGTGCTGGCACCGATGATCATTGGCGCTGTCTCCTTTATCGTCTTCGGACTCTACGAAGCATTCGGAACCAAGAACGGCATCATTCCTCACGAGCTATTCAGAGGTGGGAGCAAGCATGGCTGGGCCTTCGCCATCTACTGTTTCTTGTTCTTCATTGAAGGCATTACCTTCTTTGCCATCAACACATTCTATCCTGCACTCACCAACGCGCTCTTCACACAAGATCCTCTCGGCAAGGCTGTGAGATTCTTGCCTCTGTTCGCCGCCAGTACCGTATTCACGGCTGTCTATGGCTGGGCAAGTAGCCGCATGAGAGATATCAAGTACGGCATGCTAGTCGGTTTTGTGCTCTTTACCGCTGGAATCGTTGGACTTGCCACCGTCCAGCCAGGCCAACCTGGTGTCGCTCTTGGATCTCTGACGCTCGCTGGTATTGGGTTCGGTGGTCCTCTGGTCCTCGTGTTGGCCGGCGTCCAGCTCTCGGTTCCACATCACCTCATGGCCACGGCGACAGCACTGGTCGTTGCCTCTCGCACGCTGGCTGCTTCCATTTTCGTGGCGATATACTCCACTGTTCTGAGTCAACGCTTGTCAACGCGCATCCCCGAATACATTGCAGCCGCAGCGCTAAAGGCAGGACTGTCACCACAATATCTTGGTCCATTCATTGGCGCATTTGCCAGTGGAGAGATTGCAGCCGCAGCGCAGATCCCGGGAGTCACACCTGCTGTCCTCGGTGCGGCAGGTGGGGCATACCAACAAGCGTTTGCAGATGGAGTCCGTGTGGTGTTCATCATTGCAGCACCATTTGGCTTTGTTGCGTGCCTTCTTTGCTTCCTGCTTCCATCTTACAAGGACAGGATGGACTACCTTGTTGAGGCACCACTGGAGGACTTGCACAAGCACCACAAGCATGATGCGAAGGTGTAGTAGAGCTTCGAGTCTTGCTTCATATAGATATTAATGAACTTGTCATGCTTCTAGCTGGTCTTTTGACGCGCACGTGTTCTAGTGACCACTTCCCGATGTGTATCGCTAGATGTTGCATAAGTAATTGCGTTGCCGATCGATTTGTGGCCGCTTGTTGATAGTGACAAAGATGATAATGCCTTGAAATGAGGCCTCTTTGAACTTTCTTTTGATGGGTCGTGACTGCATCTATTCTACCCCTACATGTTCGACACTCCCCGACGCCATGCTGTCGTACGTCTTGGCCCAACAGTGGTCGAGCAATGATGACTGAAATTACAAGAAGGTATGCTACGCTCATGAGACCACTTTTTCTCGCAATGTGCCCAGGAACATGGCGCCAGACACTCCTTGATCGGCGCGGTCCTCGACCAACATAGTCTGTGCCCAGAGGCGCAAGCTTGGCTCGCCGTCCTCCCTGATAAGATAGAGCGGTGGTACAGTGATGCTGCCACAGCCTTTGCCACGATGATCGCGCGACTTCTCGACGACGGCGCGCACGCGTTCGTTCATCTCACTCTCGAGCACTGGTAGCGAGGTCTTGCCCTGCTTGAGCTGATTCTTGTCTTCTGTGCCGAAGACATCATTGATGAGAGCTGGCACAGCGTCACGTCCTAGCCAGAGGAACTGTGTCTGGCCATCGTCGATAAGATACAGGCCGAATGGCACAATGTTGCCCGAGGTAAGGTTGAGAGGTGGAGGCATCACAATGGCTCCAGTCTCTGGGTTGGGCAGTCCTGCGTCGTCAGGCATGTCGTGCAATGAGTACATGCGTGGGTAGATGTATTGCATGAGGAGAGGAAGCGGAAGCGTGGACAACAGGCACAGAGCTGCGCTTCGTAGGTCGGTGGGGATTTGTGAGGACTTGCGAAGGCCAAGCTGTGTATTGTGTCAGTACTACCCATACCAGAAGGTATAAAGTGAACTTACGTGTTTCATCAGACCAAGGAACAACATCGGCATGGCGCGCATGTTGGCAGGGAACTGGAGTCCGCCGCCGCCCATGTTGCCGCCACCGAGCTCTTTCTTGTATGTCTGAAGCAATTCGATCATCTTAGCTTGCAGAGCATCACGCGCTGCGTCGAGACCACTGCTAAGTGCTCTTTCCACGGCCTTGTGAGCAAAGTAGTGTGTGATTGCTTGTTGATCAGCCGAAGCATATACATCTGCCATGTTCTGAGTGACTGGTATACTCAGAGTCATGACACGAATCCTTCGTTCGCCATTGCACGTTGTGTGGAGAACACCAACTTGCAGACACGCGAATGCCTTCGTGATGCTCTCGTCAATCGCGATTTCGACCACATAAGCCTGATCGCGTGGCATGGCAGGGAAGGCGCAGAGGTCGCTAGATCTGTTGAAGAAGTTGCCATAAAAGGCACTCGGACGAAGTCCAGTAGTCGTTCGCACACGGAGGACAGCTTCAAGGCCAATCTCAGAAGACAGGTAGTCGCTGAACTCGGTGGCGAACTTGATCGCATCCTCTGTTCGTGCTGCGTTCCAGGCTGGGTAGAAGTATGTTTGTCCTCCAGTGTATCTTGGTAGATTGCTCAAGCTCGCCACATCCTGATACTGTGCGCTGAACAAGAACATGTCGATGGACACCTGGGTCTTGCTGCACTCCACAGCGAAGCTCTTGTAGAAGCTGTTCTGTGTTTGTAACAGACTGTTCTCTTTTGACGTGCCAAGCAGCTTCTTGTCTTCCCTCATGTCGAGCTTTCCGAAGCCGACATTTGGCAAAGTGGCAGAGAGCACGACCATCTTACCACCAACATGACTGATCAGCTTGTGGCCAGCTCGAAGTGCTGATCCCATGGCGCTGCTGTTGTTCTGTGTGTTCGCGAACATGCCCTGCAGCTTCTCTAGGAAGGCTTCGATATTGGCCCGGCACTCAGTCAGGTTGACCAGAAGGTCCTCTGGCGTTGGCAAGAATGGCTCGTCCAGGTCACTGACGACAAGCATCTTGGCTTCGTTGTTCTCACCACCATCTCGTGGAATCTGAAAGTAATGCAGAGAACCATCGACAGCCATGAATCCAAGTCGCGTCCGTCGATCGGTGTTTGGTATCCGGTCCAGACTCTCCAGGATGCAACGAGCTGCAGTTGCCAATAGACCGCTGGTGACGCCCGCGTAGCTGACGTCAAACAAGAAGAGATAGATCAATGGTTGTGGTGCCCGGACCATATACTCCTGGGGAGCTACGAACTCGCTGACAGCGTAATTGAGCTCGGGTCTTTGCCATCGATCCACTGATTGCTGCTTCACACTATCCCAATCGAAGCTCTGAGGTACATCATTCGTGAGATTGCACATATTACATCTCCATCTGTGCGAGTGGTCCAGGAAGCTTGCGAATGGGTTCATATATGTCCGACATCTTCTGCAGCGAGCAATGACTTGATCGTATTGTACTGGTACATCATCTTCGGCATCGTGCAGAGCTGCGTATGGCTGAATGATGAGGGCAAAGGGCAGCTTGCTCTTCTTCAGTAGTGAGTTCGTGGCAGGCATGGCGTTTAAGGTCGATCGGACGTATTTGGGCGAGCAGTTAGCATGTGGTGACGGCGTCACAGATGACTGCAGATTTACATGTTAGCATCTGACATTGCAGAACTCTGAGGATCACTCACATTTGGTGGAAGGATGATCTGTGGTGGAGGCTGGTCCAAGTCGCTAACATGGAAAGGTGCACCCTGGGCACTAATGTCCACTGGCTGCAGTGGGTTCAACCGCATCTGCACGCCTTGCTGCTGAGGAGGCAGAGGTTGTGGAGGTTGTGCGCCGCCTATGCCCATCTGTCCAAATTGCTGTGTCATGCCTGCAACTGGCTGCGCGCCGGGCTGTCCAGGTGTAGGGTATCCAGGCGGAGGAGCTTCGTAGCCACCCTGAGCACCACCGTATGCGGGCGGCTGTTGGAACCCTCCTTGTGGTGCTGGGCTGCCTACTCCTGGAGCGGCTCCATATGCGGGTTGCTGAGGCATACCATACTGTGGTTGCTGTGCTTCCGCCGGCTGAGCTTGGTAGCCATATCCTCCGTATCCAGCCTGAGGTGCTGGCTGTCCTGGATATGGACTGCCCGCCGGTGGTGCTCCTCCTGGCGCTGCGTTCCCTCCTGCGCCAAATTCATATGCCTGTCCAGCATACCCGCGCTTCTTCTTCGAGGGCGCTGCTGCTGGCGTAGGCTGTTGTCCATAGCTCCCATCTTTCGCATACTGGCCATCTTCTGGATTCGGCGCGCCGTCGTACGATGGCAGAGGGTCCGCCATATTGTCTAGTTGTCGTCCTGTGCACTACTCTCCTCCGCGCTCGCTCACGTTTCTGCTGAGGAACAATACAGTAACAAGCCAGGTTGTGGGCCGGGAGAGAGATATAAAGCACGAGCGCTCCAGGCGGCAGTGTCAGGAAGAGGTTGTTGTAAACGTGGCGATGTTGAAGTAGCGGTGTTTAGATTGAAGTTCATAAGTTCGAGGGGCCTCAAAGCTTGGACACCTTCACATGGCAGACATCACGAAATCATATTGATGCAAATCTTTCTTGTGGAAGGTACATATCATCGCATCGCGGTCCTGCTCATTGCACTCCTTCGCAGTCTACTAGAGAGTATTGATCCGCCACACACAGCCATAATGCCTAAACGCATTGAAGCGTGTTCACAACTATGCCAAGTGCCAGCTGGTATTCGGGTTCGAGAACCCTGGCTGGCGAACGACGAGTGTATGCCTAAGGCAGAGATTGATATGCACAGTCAAGCAGTATTACATTGTGTTGAATGGCTATCTGGAGGCTGGAAGAGTGTTGCATACGACCTAGGCTTCTGCTTGGTCGCTGCTCCCGTGTCTGTTCTCAGCTTGAAAGCGCTGTCCAGCTCCGCAAGACCAAGCACTCAGTCCGTAACTCGCAGCTGCGATTGGTGTCGATGCTCTTCTGGCAGGTAGTCAGCTTGCTTGATCGATGCGAGTGCAGAAAGTGCTTGTAGATAGGCCGAAGCCACTGATATGTTGCAAATTCCAATTTTGCAGACGAAAATATTGCTCCTGTCCGACCCGTAACGCCAAAAAGATGCCAACAAGTACATAGCCATTGTTCGCGACTGCGGTTTTCGACAACGTTGTTCCTAGCAGGAAGTGGGTTTACTGTATCGATGACTAGAGACTTAATGGCGGCTTAAGCACGACAAGTACTCGTGCCAGCGTATCACCCGAAGCCAGAGGTCTTAATGCCTAGCCTAAGGGACATGAGCATCATGAGAGCTATCGCATTGAGCATGGACCAGACGACGTTACAAGCGGCTGTCTGCAGAGCAAACGCGCACCTAGCATCTGATCAGCAAGGTGAAGAAGTAGAGCAAGGGTTCGCTTCCACAATAGGAAGAGCTCACTGGACAGCCACAAGATGTCCTTCTCGAGCTCAGCGTTTGCATACAGCGGCCGGAAAGGGTTGCTGCAACCCGAAAAGTCACAAAATGCAAGAGCCCGGTTCCAGGGCATCGGTGGCAGCAGCTGAGTCGCACAGAACAGACAACCATGGTGCCAGCGTATGCGACGCGCACTGCGTCCAATATCATGTTGTGACTCAGCATGAAGAGGTGAGGTCAAACGCTCGTCAATCCCTGTTCGCAGCGAAATATTCAAACGGCAGGCACATTGGTCTCTAATCCGACCTCACCTCCTCACGTCGTACTACTTGTCTTGCAGGCCACCACTTGTTGCGCACGAATATGCACGATATCTTGTCGACGCTGTGTAAGCACCACCAACTGTCACCCAGTCTTTCCGCATGCAACAGCTCCATCGAGGTCCGGCATGCGAGCAAATAATGTACTTACCAGTCGCGGCTCTGGCTTGAATCTGACATTGAGTCTATCGCATCCTGAGTCGTTCATCCAAGAAGATGCATGTCGTAACAGATGTTATTATTCCTTCGCGGTAGTCGGAGACAAGAGCGAAGTGGCTGGTGGTGGTTGACATCCACACGAGCGAGTCAGTGGTTCCGGCCAAGCGAGCCCTTGATGATCTGATTCAGACGCCTGATGATGACAGCACGAGCACATCCTCTGGTCAGGCCTCTGGTTCACCGTCGCTTGCGACACTCTTTGTGTAAGTCTGTTCCAGTCTCGCGGGCTACCCAGCGCTCTCATGCTTGCCAATATCCGCCATCTCGACCGTCCGCATTGACTTCCCTTCATGCATCGAGTCCATCTTCTGCAAAATCGCAACTTTCATTGGGTACCTGGACTAGATGTACTCCGGTACCTGCCCTTGCATGGACGCGATTGCTCATCGAGCACGCTAGCTCTAGCTGCATCCTTCATGCAACATGTGGTTAAGCCGAAGATCTCTCGCTATTGGTCTTCACAAGACTGTGAGTACAAAATACCGGAGGTGTGCAGCACAGATGGCAGCAACATCTTCGCGATAGCCGTTGGCAACGTTTAGGCGACGTCGCACTTCCATGCTGGCGCTGGCTTCGTCGAACTCGCCGCCTCACCGCCAGAAGCTGAGGTTTGAAGGAGAAGCTGAATCCCAGGCCCGGACGTTTCAACGACACTCCTTGGCTGTCCCGAAGACCGCTTCGGATGCCACCTTTGAGCTCGCCACAGCAGGTACACAAACCGGTGAGGAATGGAGTTGCGCCGAAGGTATATCACTCCATCCTGCAGCGCGCGTATACAAACTGTGAGCGTGGGACGAAGTGAGACGGTGCGAGTCCTCGCGCCTGTGCCTGTTCCTGGTCGTGCCTATGGTTCATAAGGTTGCGCACTAGCGAGGTACACCAAGAGATCCCAACCCCATCAATAACAGCCAAGCCGCGCAACAGAGAGTCATCGTGTGAGCGAGCTTATCACAGCCTGCGCATTTCTGACCTCGACTGTTGTCCGACCTCTTCCGGCAGAGTCGACGACCTCAACATCCGAGCTACCAGGAACAGACTGCGAGGGGCGAAGTCTCGTCAGGCATCGAATGCGCGGGCGTCAGCCTTTTCTGAATCGACAGCGAATGCGCAGCAGTTCTCACAGGCGGATCTGCATCAGGCGGCTTTTAACCCAACAACCCTGTGAAAGGCAGGCCCCACTCGAGCACATCCTCCCCCTCCACCAGCGCCATCTGCGACTGCGACCACTCTGGTACAGTTCTCCCGTGCGTCTTACCAGCCAGAGCCTGCGTATCTGCGGGATCTGCTTTTCTCCCCTCCCCATCGATGCTTTCGTGCCTGCGCTCCAACGTCAGACTGTGTGGCGGGTATCCTTGACGAGCTGCACTTGGCCGCAGCCTGTTTCAAAGCGTACCTTATCAGTCGTCAGCGCTTCTAGCCGCGCCGCCTGCGCTATTCTCATCATCATCTTTCTGCGGCTTCCCGTATGCTCTGCATGTTCACGATTGACGACTAGACGCCCGTTACGGAGCTTTTCCGTTCGAGTCCTTCCTTACCATCTGTTGGACGACCCTTCATGCATAGGAACCGTTCGCGATCCAGCCTTACATACTCGGCTTACGCCAACGAACGATTCTGGAGACGAAGCTGATCACGCCTGTACCGGAGGCATAGTGGACGCGCATATGACGATCGATGGGAGGCGTCAGTCGACGGCCTGTTAAGACGACTCTACATACCCTCGCGCTCTTTACGAGACGCTCGCTGGTTGCACAACTTCAGCAGTAAGCTGTCGAGCAGCCTCGGAAGTCTGCTGCAACACAAATGGCAGCCTTCTCTGCTGTCAATACTGGTCTGCCTGGCTCGGAGGACAGGCAGATAGAGGGATTAGCTGCTCCATCGACTCCAAAGCCTGACGCCAGTGCATCCGAGCAGCCGCGTCGTGATGCGCACGAGGACGAGTCGACACCGAACACGCCCACGGGACATAGCTTTGGTGGTGTATTGGGGCAAAGACCTTTGCCAGACGGAGCTGTAGCAGTGCCTGATACACCCTCGAGAACGGAGGGAACCACTGCGGTGAAGAGAGATGCATCGCACCTGGAAGATGTGGAGATGGGAGATGCAGACAACGGAGAGAATGCAGAAGATGATGGATCAGACGACGAGAGCGTAGATGGCGACGGACAACGATCGTCGAAGAAGAAGAAAGGACAACGGTTCTTCTGTACTGAATTCCCGCCATGTCAACTCAGCTTCACGCGAAGTGAGCACTTGGCTCGGCACATACGGTGAGTCGCGAGCGTCATAGATGCGGAAGCATGTACAGATGCTAATGAGAGACAGGAAACATACAGGAGAGCGACCATTTCAGTGCCACTGCTCAAGACGATTCTCTCGACTGGACAATCTGCGTCAGCACGCACAGACCGTTCATGTGAATGAAGAGATTCCAGCTGAGTCGCTCGCTGCCACTAGCACGAGGTTTCAAAGACAGATCAGGACGGATCGAGTACGGCCACCGAATAGTCGGTCACGCGCTTCGACACTCGGTAGCTCGGCAGGGAGTCATCGCGGCCATGGACGCAACCTATCGACATCTAGCATTGGCTCCACGACCTCGAGTCTTGGTGGAGATGACGATTATCGCCGAAGACCTCAGCCATTGGCCATGGCAGGGAGCGATGCGGCTGCTCGAGCACGACTTTCACTCGAAACCTACAACACGATTCATGGAAGTCCAGGACAGGCCCAGTACATCTACTACAACCAGTCGCCTAGTGGTTATAGCACGCCTACATCCACAGCATACTCCACAGGTGGCCAGAGCCCACGCTTTCAGTCCGGAATGACTTCCCCAGTGTCGACACTGTCGAGGAACTCATACTACAATGGAGCGCGGCACAGCAGAAGACTGTCTGTGCCATCTGCAGCGAATCCATACCAGACGCCGACCATGAGCTATCACCCTCAGCCGCCTTACTTCAATGCGCCGCCTTCCGGGACATCTGCGAACTTCTCCCATAATAGCAGTGTGTTTGCTAGCCCGACAAGCTCAGTCTTCTCCCATGGTCGCCGAGAGTCCGAGAGTGAGATGGAGTACCGACGACGGACTTGGCATCCCAGCTCGAATTCGCAGTACGCACAGCGACCGGCCACGAGCGGTCTGACGTATCATCAAACCCCAGATGAACCGCGACCAGCGTTTACTCAACAGCAAGCAGCGAGCCAGATGACAAGACTGCCAGGGATTGAGAGTTTCGATCATGCTCCGCCACCGGGAGTGCGACAACCGCCACCTCCTGATGCCATGATGCCGGATGCTTCGCCAAGGCCGATGAGTTCAGGCAGGGAGCTACAGCAAGGTTTGAACAGGCTCGACATCACTGCGACCAATGCACCTATCGAAGGACAGTGGCAGGCACACCAGGCACCACCACATCCTCAGCAGCCGGTCTACTATCAACAAGCCCCACCACCTCATATGGTGCAGTATGCCCAACCACCCAAGCATGCATCAATGCCAGAGCCGCCTGTCACACCACGCAGGAACAAACGCAACGCTTGGTATGGTGGTCCGATCACCCCAGGTCAGCCCGTACCTGTTCCTGGTCAGCCCTACATGATGCACCGCCCTTCGCCTGAGGACTCTGGCAGCAGTGATGGAGTACCAACGCCATCTACATCGCAGGTGAACGAGTATAACCCGGTGATCGTCAACCCCAATGGACCACCGGCAGAATACCTGCCACCTGGTACGGCCGTGACCACCGAAGAGCAGCACAAGGTATACTACAACCCAAGCAGTCACACGCAACACAAGTCAGATCGCATTCGGACTGACTCCGGCTATCAGCCATATCAGCCACACGAACATCAGCAGCAACCTCCTCAGACCTATGCTCTGCAGGCTGGTCATGACCCGCGGTTCCCACCACAGCACTATGCACCACAACCCACGAACGAAATGTCAAAGCTAGATGCGCTTGTCGCCGTCGCTACGAGTGAAGGCAACCGCGCTGCAGAGCATCGATCTTAGACCACATACTACGAGCTACATGGCACTGGCTCGAATGAACGATCGACGACACACCATATTGCTATTCCCTTTAGTATCACGACATTTACGAAGCTACGACTCTTCTTTTACGCCCTCAACGCAGAACACGAAACGCACGAAACACAATTATCATTATCATTATATCTCTCATGACCTTTTGGAACGATCATGCATTACGGATGGCGGAACTCTTCAACAACGACATTTTCTGCACGAACGATGGAAGGGAAGGAAAGAAGGAATAAGGATGATACCCAAGGACGACCGTTTCAGAGTTTGCATATAGCGTTATTTCGACGCACACATCATGATGATTTATCACAGCAGGAGGAGGATGCACTTATTTTCGTGAGCTTTTTGATATCCTTCACCCGCGTTCTTGGTCTTTGCAGCAGGAGGGATATTGAAATTTTGATTGTGCAGATTGATGAAGTGAGTGATGCGGAATGATCAGGCGGGTACACTTTCCAGTGCCATAGCATCTCCTCTATGCAATACATCTTATCGCCGACTCTACTGCGTAACCATCACCTCAAGCTTACTTGATGGAAACGAATATCTCGACATCACGATTGGACAGCAGGTCCACACAGCGCAAGTACCAAATTGGCACGCTGGCAGTATCACAGGCAAGTAACCGCTCGCCTTCCCTGCATACAATTACTGACTTCAGACGCGACATGAACTTGATCAGTGCCATCTATCGGCGGTTCTTCTAGGACGAAGGTGAACTTGTCAACCTTTGCAGCTTGAACCCCGGTGGGCATAGATGGTATGGTATGGTTGGAAGTGCCTTCGTCTGCAATGGAGTCTGGGTTATTGATTAAGTTCCAGTGCTCGGAACAGCATCCGATGGAACCGATGAGCTGCTTCAGACTTAGACGACACCGGTTTGAGGATGTGGCTGGCTGTCATGCAGGGGCACGTGGGCTCGAAAGGAAGCTCTGAAACCCATCCAACATTCTGGCCCGCATCTTCTCAGAGTTACCTTTCTCCCACTTAGACCCAACGCAACAGACCAGATGCTTTGTTGCAGCGTTCGAGCGCTATTCGGATGGTATTGGACGCTCCTTTCGCTTCTAGAAACTCACAAGTTGGAGAACATGAGATGGGCCCACTCTCATGAAGCTGGACTCTTCAGCCGCGTGCGCCTCCAGGCTCGGTGGATATTTCTGCGCTGGTCCCGTAAGGCTTAAGAGCCTCAACCGCCTATGTACCTTTTTTTGCTGTGGGTAGAGAGCGAGGCGCAACGCAGCCGGGTTAGTGAAGTTGCACATCGAATGGCAGTGCACATCCATCGAACTTTCAGAGACGCCATCACGGCACGCTGGCACATGGCATAAGTCGAACCTGCCCTCCTGGAAAGCAGCTCTGTTCTCATACAGTGTCAGACAGCCTCAAGCTCCATATCGCCCAGCACTCGCACGATGCCACCGAAACTCCTGCTGAGGCTTGGATTGCTAGCAACAGCAGCTCCAGTATGGGCCGACACTCCACGCTGCGGGTCCCCCGGACTCCGCCATGACATGTGCTTACAGAAGGCACAAGGAGGCAAGCAAGATTGTTCGTCGTTCTTACATGCGACTGTAATTCCGTGTCCAGTGTGAGTTCTACGAACGGCCTGTCAACGATCGCACCACTGAGAGAAACAGAACAACGACAATAAGCACAACGTCTACGGTCACACAGCCAGCTGTCACGAGTACCATCTCATCAACATTTACCGCCACCGATTTCTTCTCAACAACCACAACTAGCAGTTCGACAACTTTCGTTGATGAGACATTCAGTACGACTACAACAACCACTGAATCTACGACGACCACAGTAAGTAGGCTTTCTTGCTCAAAGCAAATTATCATGCGAGGAGTCTGCTGACCTGGAATTCTTCTCTGCAGGTATCAGAAACCACTACAGTGACAATCACTCCAGATTCTGTGTCAGTGAATAAGCGAGCTGCATCATCAACATGGCCACTACTTGTACCTCTAGCACTCAGAGTACCCACGGAAGCGATCAATGCAAGAAGAGACGGAGTACTCAGCTGCAGTCCCACCACTGTGTTTCCAACGAAGATACCAGCTACCGCCACTGGAGGCTGCCTCAGCCCTTCCCAGTACTCTTCAGCATGTGCATGTGCCAGCGTCACCACCTCCACCACAACACTGCCCCAGCAGACGATCACCAAGCGTCGCAAGGCTACCATTACGATGACTATCACGCCGCCTGCCATAACCTCTACATTTCTAGAGACGAGCCGCGTATCCATTACTAGTACTTCGGTTCTCACAGACATCTCAACTATCACTACGACGATTGCGACAGATACCGAGACTACTACTGAGCGTTCGACCATCACACAGACCCAGACATCGACTGCTATATTGGTAGCAGTGAAATGCGACACTGGCTGCAAAATCGGCTGTAAGTATTACTAGAAGTTTCAAAGGATGACGAACTTGTTGTTAATCGATTTGAACAGCCGGGATTGCTTTCCAAGTGACTTGTGGCCAAAGTGCCACATTCACTGGTGCGAGTAGTACCTCTACCCAGATACTAGGTTCCGTACAAGCCTGTACAGCTGCTTGCGGCGCTGCTGCTGCTTGTAACGCTTTCAACTTCAACGGGGCCTCGGGCATATGTACTTTGTACAACAATGCCGCAAACTATGGGTCTACGTCGAGCGATTTGCAGTCAGCTTTCGGAATTTTATGTTAACAGCTGTTGAATACGTACATCTTATCGCCGAAATCGGTTCGCAATTCAAGCCTGAGCGTCGCTTGGGGTCACCATCACTCACCACATACAGGCGACGAACGCAGCTTCTGGCAGCGTCGGAGATGTCATTGCCGAAAGGCCTCGCTAACATCGCACACTCTTACAATGCCAACTCTTATGTGGCGCGCTCGGGTGCATACTGCATCAAGGGAGATAATATACACCTCGCTTCGGCCTCATCTTACCACTTCTCGAAGACAAAGTATGCAGGTTCATCTGTCCTTGTGTTTACGCCCCTTCATCGACATTGGCGTCTGCTCCACGTTCGCAGCTCATTTTGCAGTATTCCAAGCTCATACAGGTACAGGTAAGCCTGGAGATGCTTTAAATCCAGCAGCTGAGTGTGTACTTCCTACCGGCTTTGTTGTCTTGTCGTGCGGAACAAACGAACGTCCGGCACACATTGCACTTGCAACTCCCGACCACGAGACCAAAAGCGGACATAGCTCGAGTCCTTCCTCATGCCGCGCTGTATAAGAAGTCGTTCGCCGGACACGTCGGAAAGATATCTTCAAGACAAGAATCGTACCATCTACCACCATGGGAAAAGACCACATCAACGTCCTACACATCACCAACAACACTGGACATGACCTCCAATTAGGCACTTCCTGGTTCGACAGTGGTCGAGTCGCTGATCATAACTCCTGGCCAGCTACCATTGCGAACGGCATGCAGCTCGAGATCAAGACCTACGAGAAGGACTGGGCCGCCACGGGCTGCTCTGGTTGGGTCTGCTATGGTCTCGACAGCACGAAGTCTTCGCTTTTCTTTGCCTTTTCCAATCCACTGACCGGCACGAACAAAGTCGGCGTAGACAACAACGACAAGATCTGGCGCTCCATGAACGATGAGTACGCCGGCAAGACCGTCAGCGTCCAAGTAGGTGACGGCGCGTCCGTGACGGCCTACATACAAAGTACACCAGAGAACCCAAACAATGCAACATACAATCTTGCGATGTGATGATTGGTGTGTCGCAACGATGCTTGCCATCCTATCACATCGGCCAAAACTTGGGCATGCTGAGAAGTTTTCATTTGTGCTTCGCTTGCATTCAGCTTAGATCTACATAGCAGTCGTATACCTTACTAGACCTTTGATATGCCCTTGAATAGTGCTTTCTGTTTCGCGTGTGAGATGGGAATAATGTGTGTTGGTGAAGTGAAGCCCACGCTAGTCCACTTTTGGAGCTGTATCGCTTGTGGGTCGAGAATCACTTTCACGTTCTCAACCACCACTGGAGGATATACCGCCACAATGCCGCCTGCATCGTCTCTAGTCAACAAAATCAAAGTGCAGCTCAAATTGAGCATAGCACGAACGCGAATGGTACAACAAAAAGACACGGCACTCGCGAAGCAACAACGACGAGAAATGGCCCAATTGCTCGAAGCCGGCAAGATTGAAAGCGCGAAGATCAGAGTGGAGAACATCATCAGATCAGATCTCAGCACTGAGTTACTGGAGATACTAGAACTATACTGCGAACTCCTCACAGCACGCGCGGGCCTACTGGAAGCGAAGGAGTGTGATCCAGGTCTAGAAGAGGCAGTGAAAAGCATTATATACTCCGCGCCCAAGATCGAGGGCGTCAAAGAGCTCAGTATAGTGCGGCAATTGCTAGCGGAGAAGTACGGGAAAGAGTTCACGTTACAAGCTATGGAGAACAGCGATGGGAAAGTGCCCGAAAGAGTATTGAAGAAGACGAGAGTGGAGCCACCTGCGCCAGAACTGGTCGAAGCATACCTCTCAACAATCGCCGAAGCATACGGGATAGATTATCCACCAGGCTCGAAAGCGGCAAGAGCAGCTGAACTCGCAGCACAGAATGAGGAGGTAGATGACGATGACGACAATCCCTCAGGCGGACAGAAAGTCGCAGCTCTAGAAGAACCTATAACGACTTCACCCGCGCCTCCGAGGAACTTTGGACCCAAGAGTCCTGTATCTGTTATGCCACCTTCTCCTTCAACGGACAACATCCGGCCGAAGGTGAATGCTCCTGATGGATTGAATCTGACGCCTTCGAAGAAGATGACAGATAAATTGAATGGCGCCAAAAAGGACAATGGACCTGGCGGCAAGATCCCAGATATTGATGAGCTTCAGAAGCGCTTTGCATCGTTGAAGAGGTGATGAAGGAGGAGAAGGCAGAGTAGGATCTGGCCTAGATTATGAGAATAAATGAAGATATGTGATACACGACTCACGACTAAGAAGATAAGAAGTTATCCTGTTTATGGCTCACGCCAAATGTAGGAGCGAGTACGAGAGTCTTACTCTCACTGCCATCATATCATCATACAGATCTGCCCTACAACAGCTCTCTGCAGCTTTAATGCGGAACGCTCCTGAGCTGTCTGCTCCAGTAGTGTAATGGCGCGCATGTCAATGTGTGAGAGGTGCTGCAATGCTTGAACATGAAACTTGATCTCAAGCACTGTGATGAGGGCACACCAATGATCAAGAAGATCGGATATATTCCAAGCACTACAAAGAAATCCCAAGTCACGAACGCATCTACTCACTCCCTCCACTCCCCCAACCACTTCTCCATCAACTTCTCGTCAACAGCTTTCATATCCCTCACAGTCTCACTCAATTCCTGCGTATGCGTAGTAGCCATAGACGGCAAGCCACCACCTTCAGCTTGCAAAGCCTCGTAGAAGTCCAGAATCTTTAGTCCGGGCTTCTTCTCTAGCTCCTCGGGTGTAGCTGGACAAGCCTTTAGCGCTTCAAGCCATTCTGAGTACGACACGACTTTGATGTTTTTGCCAGTTTCTTCCTGCAGCGACTTCTGCACGCCAGGAACCAATTCCCTCCAAGAAACAGTTCGTGGGTTGACTAGATGGCTGACATCCACAATTTCTTCTTGCCGCGATGATGCACGCGCGAACGAGATATCTACGACAGATTTCGCTGCGAGATCCATAGGGACCCAATCGATGGCGTCTTGATTTCCTAGTGTTTCCGGCACAAGCTCCAGAGACTTTGAGGTGATAATGATGCTAGGTAACCATTCGTGTCTGTTCCATTCTGCTGTTGACTTGACTGAGCCGGCTAGTTGTCCACATCTCACTATCGTAGTAGGTATCCCAGAACGTGCGAGGATTGCGGAGGCTATGTGTTTGGATTCTCCATAACCTTGCGGAAGAGAGACGGAGTGGCTGTCGGCGAGTTTCTCTGGAACGAGTTTGTCCTCTGGATGTATTGCGAACCAGTTTCCTACACTAGCGATCGAGGAGATGAAGATGATCTTCGCGTTGTACTTCGATGCTCGACTGAAATCCACTGCGCGACGGGTTCCTGCTATATGGGTTTCTTCGTATGTTGGGAGGGTTTTGTTGAAGTCGACGGACCAGGCGTTGTGGATGAAGATGTTGACACTTTGGAGTAAGGTTTTGTACATGATTTCTGAAAGACCGAAGTGGTCTTTCGCGAAGTCCGTGGCCAGGAAAGTCACTTTGCTGAAATCTGGAGATAGACCACGAGCTTCGAATTGCTTGGCCTGACGAGTTCTGGCGTCGGAGGAGCGGTTGAGGGCGTAGATCTGTGCGACTTCTGGAGAGGCGATGAGTTCTTGGAGAATGTGATTGCCGAGACTGCCAGTTGATCCTGTCAGGACTACGGTGTGCTTGTTTGGTCGCTCCATCGTAGGTCGGGCGGATGTCGAGGATAAGTCTGAGGTGTACTTCTGCAACATCTGCTCCATGATCTCTTCTCGGCTAATAGCAGTGGCTTCTCCTCCAGCAAGGTATGCTGCAAGGCCGTTGATGGTGGGGTTGTTGTAGATCACACGTGGTGAGACTGAGCTACCAGTTGCATGGCTCAGAGTTGAGGACAATGCCATCACTTGTAATGAGTCGACTCCATAGCTGAAGATGTCGGCATCGTCTGAAGCACCTTTGGGGATCTCGAAGCCCTTGACCAGAAATGCCTTTCGTAGATAGTCTTTGATCTGAGAAATGGTTGCCTCTTTGCCCAGGGAGCCAAGCTCATCATCACTCCCCTCATTGGAGTACATCGCCTCGATTTCGTCCTTGTAAAGTTCCGTAGTCTGTCGACGAATGACAGATCCCTTCGGAGCACGCTTGAAAGGCTTGTCATTCTTTGTGATAGCAACCTTAGACTTCCAGACACGACCATGTGCTGGGGCAGCAGCATTTGCTTGCTCGATCAACGGCCACAAGTCGTCCACAAGCTGAGCTGGACCGTTGTCCTTGACCAAACTCCACTCAGGCTCAATAATCAAGCCAGTCTGGAAACTCGCTTGACCAACAACGAGTGCCCCTTTGATAAGAGCATGGCTTTCCAAGCTCTTCTCGAAACCTACAGGATTGAACTTTTCTCCGTTGCTCAATACTAGAACATCGTCTTTGCGGCCCTTGTACACCCACAGACCCTTTTTCTTCGGATGCTGTTCGAAGAGGTCCTTAGTACGCCACTCGCCGATTCCAGGAAAGGTGTGGAAGATAGCTTGTACGCGCTTATCAG
Organism: Sphaerulina vaccinii; assembly: GCA_022570795.1. Taxonomy (NCBI): domain Eukaryota; kingdom Fungi; phylum Ascomycota; class Dothideomycetes; order Mycosphaerellales; family Mycosphaerellaceae; genus Sphaerulina; species Sphaerulina vaccinii. The sequence continues at coordinate 263,932 of JAKUDP010000018.1, forward strand.
CAGGCTTGATGGTCATCTCGTGTAGGCCTTCAGCATCCTGCTCCATATCGATACCACAGCCTGGTGCCCACTCAAAGTATTTCCAGTCGGCTTTGTCTTCTACGATGCGGTTCACCATAAGTCCAGCTTCTGTGGAGCCAATCACATTGACAACGCGAGAGACTTGGTTGATCTTCTCGCCTGTGCCATCAGCGAGAGGTCCGCCGCCGTAGAAGACGAACTTCAGACGACTAATCGCATCTAGGCCACCAGTCGCTTCCGCGATCTCTTCGAGTACGGAAGGAGGCGTGAGCATAACCACCGGCTTCGTTTGGTTCAGGCACTGGACGATAAGATCTGCTGTCGGGGGTTTCGTGGGTGGTGCGTAGCATACTGGTCGTCTGCATAGTATCGATGTCCATACTACGACGGTACCCATCATGTGGAAGAATGGAGTCATAGCAAACATGAGCTCGTCTGCAGCGAACAGGGCGTTCATGTTGTTCTGACGACCTCTAGGTGCTGGCAGGTCTCGAAGTCTCCCGAGCGTGTCGACTGAGCCATTCGTGTGGTAGATTGGCTTCGGTAGTCCAGTCGAGCCAGATGTGTGAAGAATGAGCACCTTGTCGTCCACTTTATTGCTGTATGCGCCTGGGTATGGTGTCGAAGCCTGAGCACCTTGTCTTACAAGCTCGTCGAATGAAGGTATACGAACAGCTTGCACGCCCGGGACTGCAGCTCTGATCGTCTCGACATGGCTGTCCATTCCTTCACTGTACAGCATGTATTGGCACTTTGTCGCAGAGAAGAGTGAAGCTTGGCCGTCTGCTGAGTTGCGTGGAGATGGTAGCAATGCCATATAGCCGGCTTTTATGAGGCCGATCTGCACTGCTGCATACCGTACATCGTTGATGCCAATGTACGCTGCAACATCTGTGTCTCTTCTGCCAATGCCGAACACTCGTCCCATCCATCGTGCTAAGCCGTCAACTGCATTGCCAAGTTCTAGGTATGTGATATCACGCCAGCCCTGAGTAAGCTCCGCATCGTTGGGCACCTTCATCCAGACATTGTCCGGGTAGTCACGAGCAAGGTCCTCCACTACTCGAGGAAGAGACTTCACCTCTCGTGGTGAACCTGAATTGTTGTCGAAGTATCCTGATGTCATTGTGCTTTCTTGATTTGTTCGTTCTGTAGAGTGAGTAGATTGACTGTAGATATTTTGTAGACAGAAAAGCCTGTTAGTACGTGCTTGACCATATATAGAGTACTCACATTCAGGACCCGCTATATGAGAACCCTTGGAAGCTACATGAAGATGTTCCAGCGGATCTAGCGCGGCTTCGTTGCAAGAAGACGAGCATGGTGTATGGCGCTGCTTCGGCCATGAGCCTCACAAATCTTCATGGCATGAGAGCGAGTCTGAAGGCGAAGTTGTATTTGCATAGAGCTTTGCACAAAATCTGCAGAATGCTCAAGGTAGTCGTCATAGGACTCCATGGAGCCATATCTTTGGACTCAGATAGCCAAGCAAATCAAAGCTCTGCATCTTACGCTCTTTTCATCGTTCATGCTCGGAGGCCGAGCAAGCCTAGCCAGGTACGAAGTCGTTCTCAAGCATCAACAAGCTTCTGCCATCGCGGACCGCTCATGGCTCCACATTCCAGCGTACGACACCATATGAGGTTGTTGCAACCTTCATTCGAGGTCGGCATCGGCTCTTTCGATTGCGAGACCGGCACATCGGTGCGTGCTTCGGCACTAATATGTGTTTCACGGGCTTCATGTGTTGCGCAGCAGAGCGGGTCATTTTGCGTCATTCGTCGTGCAGCTCGGTGATGTCTCGCCATGAATTCTTGACAGGCGTGTGATAAGAGATAGCAAGACTTCTCAGCGCTTCACGAAGAGCGCTCTCCGTAGCACACAACACCAGAGGACGCGTCGCTAAAGAGAGGGAGGTTCACAAGCAGGATTTTCGATGGAATGCTGTTGTCTCTCCTGCTGGAGCACGGACGGCTTGCCCCTACCCAGATACTTGGAGGTAGAGCCCATGTACGCCATCAGCATACACGGTCATCATCGCGTCCAAAATGAATGTAGCTCAAGAGTGGAAAGCATGTCAATGAAGAAGCAGAGTAGAGGTTGAGATGAACTTGGCCTTGATGCTGACATAATTCAGGCTAAATTGAACAACATTTTTGCCCTCACTCTCCTCCTCTGCTCGTTCACTTCACTCCGTCTCTCCACCTAGGGATCAATGATGGACGTCCTACAACTCAAGGGGACAAGATGCTGTACAGGTCTCTCGGCAATTACGAGACCGACTTGACAGCAACGGCTGGCTCTGACGCCTACTCGCTGCTCCTCGTGCCTGAGGAGACACTTTACGAAGTCCTTAACATCGACTACAAAAGCAGTATCCCTCTGCCAAGTACTATACCATGCACTTACGCCGAGACAAGCACCATGTGACAACTGCCGTCCGGGTATTGGAATGGCCAAACAGGCATACCTACGCTCAATGCGCTAGCATGAGGAGAAGTACAAAATCGGTGTAACAGCAGCCGACTAGCGAAGCTAGTCACGCGTAAGTCAATGGCTGTATATGTCGATCATGAGTAGGTCTGTTGTTTCGATCAAGCTACTCGATCATCGTCAGCTATGCATACTTCTACAGTATACACACTAATCGGCCTGCTGCTCGCACTTGGCAGCAGCGCTCAAGAATGCCAACCAGCAATCCAAATCGACAAGAAACCACAAGTCTTCATCATGTCGGACATCTCCAATGAACCAGACGACACGATGTCTTTCATTCGACTACTCGTCCATTCAGATCAGTACAATATTACTGGCCTGGTGGCCACTTCTTCAACATGGCTGAACAGCTCAGTGGTGCCCCGAGAGATCTTGAACACAACTCATGCATTCTGGTTGGTGCAAGACAATTTGAACATCCACACTGCTGGCCAATTCCCCACTTCCGACTACCTCTCCTCGATCGTCAAGCAAGGACACTCAGTCTACGGCACCAGAGCGATCGGAATGTCTCCCATGTCTTCTGGAGCAGAGCATCTCATCAATGTTGTAGACGGCATGCCAGATGATGGTATCCTCTTCTGTCAAGCCTGGGGCGGCACCAACGTCCTAGCCGAAGCACTCGCCCACATCAAATCAACCCGAAGCGAAATAGGCACTTCCACATTCGTCTCCAAATTCCGCCTCTACTCCATCAGCGACCAAGACGATGCAGGCCCCTGGATCCGAGCCAATTTCCCTCAAATTCCCTACATCGTCTCTCTCCACGGCTTCAACGCCTACGGCCTCTCCACCTGGTCCGGCATCTCAGGAGAGAAATACTACGGTTTCGACTCCGGAGGTCCAGACAATTCTCTCGTAACCCAAGATTACGTTTCGAAGAACTTCCAACTCGGACCCTTAGGCTCTCACTACCCTGACATAGCATATGTAATGGAAGGCGACTCTCCTGCAATCCTCCACACCATGGTCAATGGCCTAAACGGCGGTCCATACGATCAACCAGCCTGGGGAGGTTGGGGTGGTCGGTACATCCTACTCGATCGATCTCGTCAAACGAATGTCTTCTCAGATACATATGATGTTGTCGTCGGACACGACAATAAAACTTATACTTCAAACCATGCAACGATCTGGAGATGGAGACAAGCTTATCAAGATGAGATGTCTGCTCGAGTTCAATGGAGTATTTTATCTGATTACAATTCCGGAAGCCATCCGCCTGTAGTAGTGGTCAATGGATCTTGTGGTAGTGAACCTCTCACTTATACAGTTAGACCCGAGCAGGAGATCACCTTAGATGGAAGTGAGACTTATGATCCTGATGCGAATATTACAGGGAAGAATCCTTTGAGTTTCAATTGGTTTCAGTATAGAGAGGTTACAGATGGGTTCACGAATACTGTGGCATCTTTGCCCAAGCTGAACTTCACGCTATCAGACGATGGTAAGGTTGTGAACACGAAGATGCCAACGCGAGAGAAGGCTTGTGCGTTGCCTACTGGTTTGCAAGCTAGCTACGGGATTACTGAGGCATGCCAGGAGTATCATGTTATTTTGGAGGTTACCGGGAGCGGGACACCGCCGATTAGGAGGTATAGGAGGGCGATTTTGAAGATAGAGCAGAACGATACTCTAGCAAGTGCTTCGAGAAAGCGCGATGAGTTGTGAGATTGCTTTCGCCAGTAGACCTGATGGCTGGGAGTGGAAGTAGTAAGCAGAAACTATACCAACACCATATTCAAGCTCAGAGGCAGAACACCGAATGGTAATATGAGATGTCGTGTGATAGCTGTTGATACTCTCTGTCGTCGATACAAATTGATATATAGCAGGATCGTAACCGCGTCAAGCATAAAACATCCAAAAGCCAAAGGTATCGTGCAAACATAACTCAATGCATACACAACTCATACTCTCATCCCATTACATCTGATTAGCATCTCGCCAGGTATGCCACGAAGCTGAGCGGCTGGCCTGTCGCGCCTTCTCTTGTGCCTCAATGGCTTTCCATGCAGTGTCTCTGTTCTCCTGACGTTGCTTCTCTTCCTCAAGATCTTTCTAAGATGCGAGGGCGGCGTGCTCTGTCGTCTGAGCAGTTGGGACTGATGCAGGGTATGGTGGTGCCTCAGAAGAGGTGACTGATGCAGCAGTCTCATGCTCCTGAGCCCTTTCCATAGCCTCAACACGCGATGCATCGCTCACGGTGTGGTCTGGGATGCTCTGTGTGGCCATAGCGTTTGCACCGAGCTTGCCAGCTGAGGACTGGATTGGCTCGACAGATGAGTGCCACCCCCTAAGTGAAGCTTCGGCATCGTTAAGGATCTCGCGTCCAGTTTCACCATGCTGGTATGCTGGTCGCTCCTCGCCGGGTACGGTTGGAGTATCGTCGAGCAGGCTGACAAGGCGGCGAGCCTGCTGGGCAAGCAAGATCTGCTTCTCGGCACGCTCGATGATGGCGGCGGTGTGGATATCGTAGGCCTCCTTGAACTTCTGGCGGGTCACATTGGTGAGCTGAGCATCTGCGACCAAGCTCTGTGCCTCAGCGCGAACGAGCTCCTGCTCGAGGACGACGAGCTTAGTTGACTCTGGCTCCTTGTACTTGAGCTTTTGAATCTCGTCTTGGATCTGGATGATTCGTTAGTTTCATACCACATGTCTCTGTCCGAGTAACCCACCTTCTGCTTCTGGTTCCTGGTTGGCGCAACGCTGGCCTCAGTGTTCCTGATCTGCTTCAGGACACCCCTGCTGTCCTCCAAGTTCTGAGCATACAAGTCCTCCTGCTCTGCGATTTCAGCAAGCAAGACACCAAGCTTGTCGCTGATATCGCTGAGAGCCTCATCCTCTGTGCTCTCACCCCACTCGCTAAGCTGAGAAGCAATGCTTTGCGATTCCTTTCCTGCCTGCTCATATGCACCGATAGCATGGTTCTGAGTCTTGATCAAGAGACGAAGCTTCTTTGACAGCTCTGGTCCACCTCCTGCGACGTTGCGCAGGGACGACATGGCGAAGCGGTGCTTGTTGCCCGAGTCATTGCCCTTGCTGCGAAGCGATCCTTTGCGTCCGAGATTCCTGTTTGCACGAGATCAGTTCAGTTCACCCAGCTTCCAGGCTAGCGCGTCAGAGGGGGGATTCCACGGTAACGTACATGTTGGCGATTGTTCGGCTGTTTTCGGATATGGGTTTAGTATAAGAAGTATGACAAGATCCTGGCGATACTGTCGTTTCAAGTGTTGGTGAAGAAGTGGAAGCAGGCAAGCAAGCAAGCACAACAAAAGTCCTTCAAGTTCAGTCCGCGGCGTCAACGGTCAATAGCAATGACGTCGATCGTCTGTGCTCAGTGACGCGTTTTCCACCCAAAGCCGTGCTCGTGATCAAAGGAATTCGGATCACAAAGACACCGATTGGGAGCGAGATGTACGAGACTGTAGATTTTGGAGTGCTCAAGAGGAAGAGTGAATGAGTGAGAGTGAGAGTAAGAAGTTGTAGTGATCTCAATCATGTAGCTCCTGCTCCCGCAGCAGGAGGCAGAGGCAGCAGCAGCAGCACACAGCAACCACTCTGGCAGAGTACATGTCAAATGTCAAAGCTGGGCAGAGAGTAGATTTGCTCTATGTCTAGACAATGCGAACACAGCGTGAAAAGGACTTGCCGCGCAGCATACAGTCGAATGAGGATTCCGCTCCGATAGCATGTTCCAGGAAACCCAGCGATCATCTGGAATTACAATGCCTTACACTGTTTGTGCTCTTATCATTCGTAGAGAGTAGGAATGGCAAACGGCACGACGTTCGAGTGGTTCGTTTCTTGCCGCAAATTTCTCTATCCTGCCCAAAGCTATGCCGTTCCCTGGTCTTCGATCGTCGGTTCATTTCGTTCGTGTAGCGTCGGTATCATGGTCTTCGTGCTGGCGCTCATTTCTTCCATATAATGAGAGCATCGAGCTCATCTGCTTCGCTCAGTCCTAGCCATGTCCTTGAGCTCCAGCTAGACATCTCGTACCGATTGTAGATCCTCTTTTCACTGCACATATGTCCTACTCGTCTTACTATACACAACGCGCTCGCCACTTCTTCGCGGCTCATGGCTGTGGCTATGATAGCTGCTCCTGCTGACTCTCTCCACTGGTACCACACTCGTTCTTCTGTAGACTGCTCTTGAACTGCTTCGTGGCCCGCCATGATAGTTACTCACAGGCCGAGGAGGCACATCGCGACCGCGCACGATCTCGCGTTTTGGTGATACGAGACACATCTTCTGCTATGGTCTCAGGGTGTTAGGCGCCTCTGCTGGTTGATTGGGTCGCGTTGCACTGAATTGGTGGTCGATCGTATGGTGATGTTGTCGTTCTAGCCTGTTTCTTCTCTTCTGCTGTTTGTACGTTGTGGTTATAGTGCTAGGAAGAGTACTATTGATCAAGGAATTGTCGAAACAGACAGAAACCTACTGGATTATACTCACTCAGCCGTAAGAGGCCGCCTAGTAGTAGCATCTCACACTCGGCTTGTGTCATACTTGCTGCAGTTCAGCTCGCCTGGGAGTAGCGGCCTTTGTAGCCAAAAGTGCTCCCACACCACCCCGGCCATCCCGCATAAGCGATCGTGACTCGTGACGTAGGGAGCGATAGGCATTATGTTGACCAACATCAATGCGATCAGCTTGGTGAGACATGTAATATGAAAAGGTGGTATGTTGAGGCCAGACAGTGTGTTGTCTCGTTGCTTGTGAAGAGAAAAAGAAGAACTTTGCTCACGGACGAATGTGCTGGCCGCCAAGCACAGTTGCAGAGAGAGGAGCAAGAGTTGTCGAACAGTAAAGACAATATGATAATGTATAATATACTTTCGTTTCCCATAGAATGTCATAATAAGTCATGCTTTCGCGCTCAAACGCATCGCTCATTTGAAATGCATCAATTGTCAGGCGCCGGACTCCTGGGTGCCTCACTCATCAGACTGCGAGTGCTCTGTCTGGAGTCGAGTCTGCTCCTAACGGGTCCATCAATCTCCATGGCACCGCTCATGACCCTCACGATCTTCTTATCTCTCCCTCCGTCGTTATGCACCAGCACCTGAGCTGGGCAAACGACAATCTCATCATCTCCTTCTCCTACATCGTCGCCCTTCTTGACGACCAATGGGAAGAGTACAATCTTGACGACCGCATGCTTTGCGGCAAGCTCCTCATTAGAGCTAAACAGGCCTGAGCGCTCATTCATAAGCGAGGCATTGAAGTAGACTTTGCGAACCAGATCTCCGTTTGTGTCATATTCTGGCTGCAGCGGCGGTAACATGATGTACTCCGCTCGTTGGGTGCGCATCTCGATTGCGAGGTCGACCGCAATGCGGAGCACCTTTTGCAAAGAAGTCTGCAGCTGATCTTTCGAGGCCGCAGGTGGTGGTAGGAGCAAGCATAAAACGCTGAAGATCTCGTGCGCAACTGCTTCGGTGTCGAGAGCACATTGGGCATCGAATGATGGGCGCTTCGAGAGCAGTGTGAGTGTTGTTGCGCGCCAGTGTGCGACGGCACGAGGTGGTCCGACCTCGGAAAGAAGCTTCTCAAGAGCTTTGAGCTTCTGTCGCTGCTCGCGGTCCATGCCGAACAGATACCGAGTGAAGACATATTCCCACACCATAGTCATTACCACAGACATGAAGACGTCTCGGCGGCGTACGCGATCGCCTAGTAGCCGGTCGACATCTGAGCCGTCCAGTACCGCGTTGTCCAGTCTTGCCTCGATCTTATCGTCATTGAGCTCCGTGGACAAGCGGCATACACGATTGTCTGACATCTTGGAGAAGCGCAAGACCCATTGCTGGACATGCTGACACAGCTTCTGGCACGAGCCATCAAAGTAGTCCTCGTCTCGATTGATGAGGAAATCACTCGACTTGGAAGACTGAATCTGCACTTGTAGAGCCCGAATCTGCTCAGCTGCAATATCAAGCTGTTCGCGCAGTCTTAGGATCTCTGCGTTCTTGTCGGCTAGTGCAGTCGCGATCTCGGCCTCAACGATATCTCTCATGCCAGAAGTGATCCTGCCATGTTCGTTTCGCATGAACTCGAGCTCTCGTGTAGTTGCCTGCCAGTTGTTGTGTGTTTCTGCGTGCTCGGACTGAAGTGTCGCATATCGTCCGTTCGTGTCATCAACCAGGTTCCTGTTGGCTTCTGTGAGGCCATTGCTCAACTCCGTTAGGCGTGCGATTTCTTCTTGCAATGGTAGCAGCATCGCCTTGATCTGGTTGATCTCAGCATCTTTTGCTTGCAGCTGAAGGTCACGTGCTGCCAGCGCCTCTTGCAAAGAGCCATCGTCAATGCCTCGAGCGCCTTCGCTGGCTTGTCGAGCTTCTTGTAGTGCACGATTCTCAGCGACGAGATAGTCGAGCCGTGATTCTAACTCGTTGATGTGCATGCTCTGTCGCTTTCGCACACTGGGTGGACGCGTTGGCGAGACTTGCGACTGTTGCGCGTCGCCATATCCTTGCTGCTGAATGTTAGCGCGTGCCTTGACAATGAAACTGTCATCACTTACGAAAACATCATCATTCATGTCCATTGCGCGTGAAGCGCTGCCATTGATCAGCTCATCGTGCTCAAGTGGTGGTGTCGGAGGCGCTTCGAAAGCAATTGTTTGAGGTGAGGCTCTAGCGCCGACGGCAGAACCGTTAAGCGAGCCCAATTCGGATCCACCCCGCCGGCTGACGGCCCGAAGGTCACCTGACAAGCTGGTTCGCCTGAGAGATGGTGTCGAGCTGCGATTGCTTGTTCGACTGTATGATCGCAGCTCTTGTGGTGACTTGAACTGGTTGCCGCTGTTGGAGCGGTCACTCAAGACACTGCCCGATCGATGGTCTGGTGTCATGCTTGAACGAGGAATCTGACCTGAAATTGATCGACCCAGATTGACAGTGTCGTTCTCCTGGTCTACTGCAGGCCAAGGAAGCCTATTGAACACTTCATCAGAAGTGCTGAGGGGACTGCTGACCGATCGTGCCGCGCCTGAAGAACCTTGTCGAACAGAAGGCGACAGTGCTCGTTCTTGAGCACGAATGGCTTGTGGTGTTTCTGTTCGACGGAGTGCTTTGATGTGCTCTGGACCTCCCACTTCAGCTCGTGCCTTGCTCCGCTTACGTGAGTGCTGGCGCTGAGGATGTTCTTCTTGTATGGCATCTAGTGGCAGTCGTGGGCTTGTCGGCGAGAAAGCAGATCGCTCGTGTGAGCCCTCGGTGCCATGGGCTGGACTGTGGTCGTGGGTAGTAGCAGATGACGTGTGCTTGTGACCTGCACTAATCGATCTCTGACTCGGCGATGGCTGCTCGGCGGTGGGGTGAGAGGATGTCGACGCAGCTACTGCGAGAAAGTCAGGAGGAGACTGGAAGAGATAAGACGCGCGATTCTTACTTGTGGGCTCCAAAGGCGTGTTGGCGCTGGGCATACGTTCATGCTTGGGTTTTGTCGGCGATGCATCGTCCTTTGATCTTTGCTTCGGGGTGTGGAGATTCCAATCAGGACTCGTGGGCGTAGACACGCGAAGTGGCTCGAGCGAGCGTCGTTCACGCAAGCTGTCACGAGAAGAGCTGGTTCGCAGGATTTCTGGAATCTCCTTGCTCGATCGATCCGTCTGCTGAGAAGAGCGATTCGCTGTCTCATACCCGCTGTCTCGAATCACCTTGTGCTGGCTGTCATGCGTTGGCGATGCGTCGGCAGACACATTGTCGTCTTGCAAAGCTGCGAATGACCACGAAGGCTCTCCGGCAGCGACTGAGCGCGAGGTACTTGAGTCTTGCGTGTGATGCTTGTCTGCCACTGATGCAGCAGCCAGTCCTGCGCCAGCAACCGCAATACCAGCCCCAACACCTGACCACATCGAGCTTCCCTCTTCACTAGAGCGCTTGGCTTGCTCAGATCCACGTTCGTCCCTTGGACTAGTAGATGTGCGAGGCACCTCGACTGGCAAATGTTGTGATACTTCTGAAGTATGCAACAGACCTCGCGAGGCTGAGTCGGTGCTAAATCTCCTGTCTTGTATGCTGTCGCGCTCCGTTTCAGGCACAGATGGTACTCGTCGCTTTACACGCTCAAGACCTGGGTGTACAATGCTTTTCGAGCTGCTAGGGCTTATGGAGCTCTGCATAGGCTGCGAGGTAACGTTGATCTGTTCCGGAGATGATGGGTTCGGAATCTTCGTCTTTGGAGTGTTCTCCGCTTCGGACATGATTGCAGAGCGCTCCGTATCATCCACTGTACTGCTCTCGGGATTATCAGACAGTACAGCAGACTTTGCAGCAGCTTTGAGCTTCTTTTGCTGTCGCTTATTCTTCTTGTATGCTCGGTAGGCTTTGTCCATGGCATCCACATCCATCTCGTCCTGCACCAGCCAACCATGCTCGTTGCTCTCGACGGTGCTTGGTGGTGCAAGTCCTTGATCAGCGGAGGGCTTGTCCTCGGATGTCAGCTGGCGGTCCAGCGGCTCTGAGACTGCTTCAAGATTGGGCTTGCTGTCTTCGGCCGCTGCCAAACTGTCTGATGCCTTCTCAGTAGTTTCCGCGTCGTCTAATACCGATTCTTTGCCCTTCTTGTTCTTCTTGCGCTTGGTCGTGGTGAACGCGAACTCATCATCATCTTTCACGTCCGCAGATGATTGCTCATCGCTGGCTGCCATGGCCTTCTCAAGCAGGACTGGGTCGAAGCCTGTGCCCTCGAGTGTCTTGTTTACGATATCGTCAACATCGTTCGCTGGCCTCTGTTGCTTGGCGAGAGCATCTTCGGACGGGCTTGACTCAGCCTCTGGAGCTTTGTGGCTTTTCTTGCCCTTCTTCTTCCTGCTGATCGTTGGGGCGAAGACATCCTCTTCCGGATCAGCCTCCGCACTTCCGGTCGGCGATGCTCTTCGCTGAAAAGCAGGATCATTGATGACCATGTCTGGATTGAAGCCACTATCGGCGAGCCCAGCAGCAACAGTAGCTGTGAAGTCAATGTCCGAGGTAGGAGAAGCATGAGGGAACTGTGCAGTCTCACCGCTCACCTCAGTGATGGATGTTTCGCCGTCACGCTGAGAAGACGGAGTCTCTCGTGGTTCATCGGATACTATAGGTTGAGCAAGGACGTCCTCAACTCCTGCATCACGCGAGAGCTCATCCCCATCAAGATTGCCGGCCTGCTCGTCCACGACCATCGTGTCCGCTGACTCATGCGCAACAAGATTGTCATCAGTAGAAGACTGCACTGCTTCTTGAGAATTGTCGAACGCTGAGGCAGGCGTGAGCGCGCCGCTCTTCCTGGCCTTCTTCTTGTCCTTTTTCGACTTCTTCGTGGAAGCAGACGGTGTCCACTCATCCATGTTGGGTTCAGCTTCCTCAGACTTCGTGTCCTTGGTGCCCAGGACGCTAGAAGCGATGGTTGCAGCGGCAGCAGTAGCTCCACCAACAATAGTACCGATGATTCCGGCTTGAGTACTGTCATCAGCTTCTGGCTTCAAGTCGCCCTCTCTGGATGCATTATCAACACCCGCTTCTGTCTTGGAGACATCCTGGCTGTCAGGGTGCTGGGTCTCGATGACAGATATGACATCTGGCTCCGGATCACGCTCTGTCGCAATCTCTGAACGCTCGTTCGTACCATCCGCAGATACATTGTCATTGATGCTGTTCATGTCACCTTCCACAGGAGTAGCATCTTCTGGAGCAACGTCGGCGCCGACAGTACGCTCGGTCTCCTCGCTCGGTAGCTCGAAGTCTGAGAATCGCTTGGCTTTCTTCGACTTCTTGCTCTTCTTAGAACTCGTAGGCATGCTCCAAGCATCAGTCGAGTCCACTTCCGCAGATTGAGCTTCGGAAGTGGGCACGTCTCTGTCCGGCACTGATCCTTGCGAATCGACTCTTGGCTGTGCGTCGTCAAGTATTTCAGGCATAGCCTGCAGCTTCTTACCTTTCTTGGACTTCTTAGTCTTCGTCGGCAACGCCCAGACGTCCTCAGACTCAGCTTCTGTAGGCTCTTGAGACGTCGTTGCTGTGGATTGAGGCGCCAAGTCGTCTGGCGGGGAAATCTCCTCAGCATACGAGTCTTCAAATGTCGACTGTCTGCCCTTCTTTGACTTCTTGGACTTCTTGCTACCACTTTGCTCGATGAAGTTGTCATCAGGTGCTGTACTGGTCAAGTCTTGAGCAGACTCTGCGGGCTTCGATGTCTCCACAGCAGGAGTTTCGGGTTGCAGCGTGACATTGACGTCTCCAATCTCAACGATCGTAGGCTGTTCATGGTCGTTACCATCAGCTCCTGGAAGATCTTTGGCGATAGAAGAAGCTTCAGCTGTCGTAGCACTTGTATCTTCTACTGGCGCAGGCGATGTCTCTGCGAGTCCAACTTGCTTGGACTTCTTTCCCTTGCCCTTCTTCTTCTTGGTCGAGAATGTGAAGAAGTCGTCAGTTTCAGTAGCCTGCGGCTCGTCAACCAATGATGTATCGTTCTGGTCCTTTGCGGGAGTCGCTTCGTCGAGCAGTGCTGGACGTGGGATGTCCGGCTCAAGGTTCTCCACCTCGGTTTGCGGGATTGCGGCCTCTTCCATTGGGTTTGCGCTCTCGACTTCAGGAACTGGCTCCGTTGGAACTTCGGGTACAGCAGACTTGTCTTTCTTGGACTTCTTCTTCTGCTTCTTCGTGGTCTGTGGAGTCCACCAGTCATCACTCTCGTCGGCAGGCTGTGCTACGGCAAAGTCATCGGCAGCGTGAGAAGATTCCAGGACCTCACCAGGGAGTCCCTGAGTTTCGACCGCGTTCTGCTCCCACTTCTCGATGGCGCTATCAGCAGATTCTGGTGCAGCTACATCGCGCGCCTCCTCTATTCCAGGAAGGTGTTCGGCTTGTGCGACCTCAACAGAGTCAGCTGCAACGGGAGCCTCATCTGTGCTAGTTGGCTCGGTTGGCTGGTCAGGCGCAGGTTCTGTAGTCACTTGCTCGTCTTGATTGAGGTTCTCTTCAGTATCAGCCGGCACGATCGCTAGATCAACTGGTTCACATGTTGCTGACTTTCTGCCCTTCTTGCCGCCTTTCTTCTTCTTGGTAGATGGCGCACTCCAAAGATCAGGCTCCTCTGTTGGTTGAGCATCTGGCTCTACAGCAGCAGTGTCCGTTGTGCTTGAGTCAATTGTCTCTTCAAATTCCTGCTCGGGTTCGTGCGCAGGCAGGTCCAATACTTCACGCGAGGCCTCAACGTCTTGGCTTTCAGCTTGAAGAGTGTCTGGAGCGTGTTCCTCTGAAACTGGCAACTGTGGTTCACTCGCGACGAACCCATTGTCAGCAGACTCGGCTGGCTGCTCTGCAGTGAAGTCAGAGAACACGGTCTGCTTGTTCTTTTTGCCCTTCTTCTTCTTGCTCGTTGGCATAGCCCACTCATCTTCTGCTTCTACGACAGAAGTGTCTGGCCAAGGCTCAGCAGTAGTCGGCTCGGCTACTGCAGTTTCAAGAGGGGTCTCCATTTGTGCTTCTGTCGTGGGCTCGACAGTCTCAGGCTCCGAGATCATCTGAGATGCTCGCTTTGGCTTCTTGCCCTTCTTCTTGCTGCCAGAAGACCATGCGAAGTCATCTGTGGCGTCCTCAGTCTGTGTGCTGTCCACTTCGGCAGGTTGTGTCTCAGTGGGCTGCGAGGCCGAGAACAAATCCGTCATTGCTGCGACCGCGGCACCGCCGACAGCAAGAGCAGATCCCACCAGAGTCTTGGCTTCCACTTCACGGTCTTGGTCGCCCAACTCATTGTCAGCATGTTGGCTGGGAGGTGGCGCCTCGCTCATCGATTCTCGAGCCTTCTTGCCCTTCTTGGATTTCTTCGATTTGGAAGGCGCCCAGGAAAGGTCTTCAGGTTCCTGCGATTCCTCAACTGCTCCAGGATCGGCAAGTGTGCTGGATTCATTCAAAGAGGCAGCGTCTACAGTGATAGGGACATCTGCTGAGGTTTCCTTGTCGAGGCCAAAGTCGTTGTGATCATCCGGAAGTGGGATCTCTGCGGGTGCTGTCTCATCACTGAGCTCAAGTTGGTCTTGCTCGCCAGGGAGTGGGATATCTGCAGGCGCCTTGCTCGGAGTCTCGGTGGCTACACGACCGACCTCAGCGGTACCGCTCTCTGCTGATTGCTCAGTAGCCTCCTCAAGGACGGGCTCATCGATTGTCTGAGGAGTCTGTGTACCAGATCTCTTGCCTTTCTTGGCTTTCTTCTTGTCCTTCTTCGAGACTGGAGCCCACGTGAAGTCCTCTTGATCACCGGCAGCTGCTGAAGTCGCCACGACTGGCGGCACACTGTCCGTATCGAGTTGTGCTTGATCGTTGGCAGGTTCCTTGGTGTCTGCACTAGATGCGTCCTTGGAAGTCTCCTCGGAGGCTTGTAATGGCTGTGGTACAATCTCCTGGCTCTGCTGCGGCTCGCTTGCTGGTGTTTCTGGCTCCGAGGCTGGTTGCCGAGATTGCTTGCTCTTCTTGCCCTTCTTGTTCTTACTGCTGGATGCCCATGAGAACTCCTCAACTGGCGTCAAGACCTGTTGCTCTTCGATTTCGCCAGGTTGATCGTCGAGAGGGTCTCTCTGGGTGACGCTTTCCCCAACTGACGCTCCTGCATCGCCAGTACGGTCAATCTGATCAGTAGCAAGCGGTTCTTCCAGTGGCTGACTTGGCTCTAGGGAATCGTCTGAGAGCTTCGCCGATGGCTCGATAGCGAGTGCTGCAACGTCGGGTTCCATTTGTAGGCCTTTGCTTTGCCCCTTCAATGGCGCCTCGGCTGCGAGGTCGTTTGCAACGTCTGCAGTAGAGTTTGGCGTGGGTTCAACCTTCACAGGCACATTCGAGATCGACTTCCTGCCTTTCTTTCCCTTCTTCCCAGACTTCTTGGAGCTTGTCAACGACCACTCGGCCGGGTCACGAGGACTGGGATCACCAAATGCATCCATATCTTCAGAAGCTCGCTCTGGCTCGAATTCCATGCCACGGTCTGCCATGACTTCTTCGCGGTCGCCCACGTCATTAGACAGAGTAGTGTTCAGCTCGCCGGTGCCAGACGCGATCCCAAACACATCATCGACGAGATTGCTCTCCTGTGCTGCAGCGGCTGATTCATCTTCCATCATATCAGCCCAAGACTTGGCAGAAGATTCGGCTGGCTCAGCTGTCTCGTGCTGAACATGATCTTGAGTGGCGGGAACAGATTCTGCAGAGCTCTGGACTATCGGTGTTGACTCTGCGACAACCGCTGAGGAGTCTTCATTGTTCGCGGCAATCTCATCAGCATCGTGCCACGGGTCTGCAGCAGCTGTGCCATCGAAGAAGTCTTCTGCGTCGTGGAATGAGTCGTCAGGAGTCTCTGCCGGCTTCGGTACTTCGTCAGTCAACGCGCGATCAGCCTCGTGAGTCACCTCACTGGCAGGATCTTGTGCGTTGACTGGAATTATCAGGCCAGCTGCAGGAGCAGGGGGCTCAACTCCAGGCTCCTCCTCGACTTGCCAAGATAGTGACTTCTGCTTCTTCTTATCCTTTTTACTTTGCTTGCGAGACAACGTAGGCTTCTCTTCAATAGCTGAAGCGGGCTCAGTGGAAGGTGTTGCTTCCTGATCAGCTGGAATGCTTGCTGTACCTTCCGGTTCCTGCTGAAGCTCAGATTCTGATTCAGCAGTTGGGGTCTCGCTCCAGTCGAGAGCTTGCTTCTGTCGCTTATCCTTCTTGGATTTCTTCGATGAAGCTGGAGTTGCCCAAGAGTCGTCAGGCTTGCTCTCGGTCTCGATGTTGGGCATTACTTCGCTTGCAGAGGCAGAATCGTCTTGCGTCGAGGCTGCAGATATGACTGCTGCAGCCGCACCAGTAGCACCTATCGCAATGGCAGCATCTCTGATCGTGTCGTGCTCAGTCGCGGGCTTGCTGTCTGCAGCCTGTTCGATGCCATCATTTGCAGTAGCAGGAGTGGTGTCTGTCTCCGGCTCCCATGAGAATGTCTTGGACTTCTTCTTGTCTTTCTTCGATTGCTTCCTGGATACAGCTGGCGTGAAGCTCTCCTCGACTTGCTGAGGTGCGGCCACTTCGACACTGTCGGCGTTGCTATCGTTGTTAAGCTCCAAGGGATGTGCTGTGTACTGTTCAACGGCACTGCTTTCCATCTTATCCTCAGCTGTAGCAGCTTCTGGCTTTGACGTCGCTTCGTCAGCATCACGGCCGGATGCAGTTTCGATGGGCTGAGAGTCATCAGGCTGGTCCCATGAGAACGACTTGGACTTCTTCTTCTCCTTTTTGGACTGCTTCTTCGACAAAGCTGGTGCAAAGCTCTTTTCGGCTTGCTGGGGATTAGTTGCATCGAGATCTTTGGATTTGATCTCCTTATCAAGCATCAATGGAGGGGTCGGTGGCTCTTCAACGCAATCACTAACGCCCTCATCTTGAGTCGTAGCAGCTTCCTGCTTCGGCGTTGCATCGTCAGTATCGCGGCTGGACCCAGCTTCAGTACGCCGAGAGTCCTCAGCCTCGTCCCATGAGAAAGTCTTGGACTTCTTCTTGTCCTTCTTGCTCTGTTTCTTGGACTTGGCAGGAGCGAAGTCATCAGCAGATGGAGTGCTTTCGATGGCTTTGTCAACATCGTCTGATGGTTGTTCTCCACCGAGACCGTGCTGCTGTGAAAGTGATTCGTCCAGACCAGTAGGCGTCTCGAGCGATCTATTGCTTGACTCAGCGAATGGCTCAACCTCGTCCTTGGCATCAGCAGAGGCGACTGGTTCAGCAGCTGGTGTGATGTCTTCTGCCCAAGACATGCCCTTCTTCTTCCTGTCCTTTTTGCTCTTCTTAGTTGACACAGGAGAGAAGAAGTCCTCGGCAGTGTCAGGCTCGGCCTTTGTCGTAGAGTCCTGAACTTCGTCACTGGTTGCATCAGATGTGGTGAGAGTATCAACCGCAGCTGTTTCCTTGAGGTCGTCAGTGTCCCTAGACAAGTCCTCGATGGGCTCAGAAACATCTGCGGGCGTTGCCTCGGGTTCTGGCTCCTCGGTCCATGCTGAAGACTTCTTGCGCTTGTCTTTCTTGGTTTTCTTCTTCGACGATGATGAAGCAGCCCAGTCATCGACCTCTGGCTCTATATTGACAGGCGCCTCGGTCTGAGTCTCAGAGGCCGGTTCAGCTTTCTCGACATCCTCCGCGATAGGTTCTTCCGCAATGGCTTCACGTGCGGAATCTTGCTCATCGTCCCAGCTTGATGTCTGCTTACTCTTTCGCTTATCTTTCTTGGACTTCTTCTTTGTCGGGTATGGCTCATCGAACACGTCGGTGCTGGCTTCTCGAGACGATTCCACAGCCGGCGTTTCCTCTGCTACCACTTCTCTGTTGTTAGCGCTCCCAAGAGAGGCCTTAGGCGCGACCATCTCAGACTTCTGCATAGACTCGCGGAAAGCATCGGCCTGCGAGACGCCCCAGGCAGTGGCAGCACCAGCAGCGATAGCGCCAAAGTCTGATATGCCGAAGTTGACCTGAAGTGCTGGAGCATCATTTTGCATGTCTTTGCTCACGACTGGGTCCGGCAACGTAGGCTCCTCTGACACTAATGGCTTGTCTTCCTGTGATTGATGTTCATCCTCGAAGATTGAAGTCCGCTTGGACTTCTTCTTGTCTTTCTTCGACTGTTTGCGTGTGAGCTGAGGTGCAGGTTGTGGCTCGACTATTGCCTCAGGTTCCACTTGGACGTTGCGCTGCTCAACCACAAGCGGTGCAGGGTCAGACTTGAGCTCGGGCAGCTTGTATGCAGTCGATGGCCGGTCGTCGTCGTCAGCTGAGACATCACGACTGATTCTTGGCTGATCATACACCGGCATCGAATGTGCAGCTGCGGAAGCAAAGTAGCTGGTGTCCTGTGCTTCACCAGAACGGGCATCCGCGACCAGCTCCTTGACAGGCGATGGCTCAGTGAAGTTGAGTGAGGGTAGCACGGGCATGGTATGCGATGCCGCTGATGGGGAAAGGCCACTCTCAGTACCTTCATCCTGTACAGAGAAGGAGCGATCGAGAGTCGCCTCTGGTTGCACCTGCTTCGCCGCATCATGCTCAGCAGTCATTTCTGGTTGTTCAGAAGATGTGTGGGACTCTTCAAACGTCTCACCCTCCCAGGTCTGCTGCTTCTTGCCCTTCTTGCCTTTCTTCTTCGACTTCTTGGACGAGCCGACAGGCTCAAACGCTGGCTCCTGTTCTCGTGAGGACTCGACATCTTTCGCCACGTCATCTTGTTGAGTAGGCTCAGACGTGGGTACATAAGGAAGTGGGTAGCTGTGAGCAGCAGCGGATGGCAATGCGCTCTCTTGGGTAGGCTCTTGAATCCGCTCAGGCGAGCGATCCTTGACTTTGTGCGCAGCATATACTGCAGCTGTACCGAGCATTGCAGCTGCAGCCAATGCTTTTGCTTTCGAAGGTGACTTTGAGCGGCTTCGTTGGTCCACTTCTGATGAAGCGAGATCTCTAGCAGCACCAGACTCACCAGCATCTTGCTGCTGCTGCTCATGCATTCTCTCATCTCTAGCAAAGTCCTCCCAGGTGTAGAATTGGGGCTCTTGCTTCTCCCTCTTTTCGCCAGAGGCAGGCAGCGACCAAGGTATAGCAGTCTGCGGCCACTCGCTGGCCTTTGGAGTAGTCTGTTGTGAATCCAGAATGTCTCCGTCGCCACGATAGCTGTTTGCACCGATCGTGTCCAGCGTGAGACTCCGGCTGCGGCTTCGCTCTGGAGAGCTCGCAGCGCTAAGCTCTTCTCTCGCAGATTCATATTCATCGCTACCATGCACACTCGAAGCTCGGCTGGAGGGCTTGCTAGAAGGCAAGCTTGGTAATGTGTCATCCACCTCTGGGATAGGCTTACTTCGCTCGACCAGATAGAGAGGCATGATGCCGGACTTCAGGTCCGACGAGAGTGGCCGGCCTTGTCTTGACTTGCCGGATCCAGGTGTGGCAGGGGATGCCATCGATGATCCCTGTGGCGCAGTTGTGATTGGAGAGCTAAAGCTTTTCGTCCTTTCTTTGCCAGGCGTAGTCGGTGCATGGCCAGGCAGTCTCAGAGGTATGGTAGTAGATGATCCTGGTCGCCCAATGCTAACAGGCCTAGGCGGCTTCTCGAGTACAGGTGCAGGAGTCTGCGGCGATATCTCTTCAGGTTCTATCGCCCTGTTGGTTTCAACCACTTCAGGCGCATGAGGAAGTGGGAAGCTATGCGCCGCAGCAGATGGTAATGGCTCATCAATACCCTTTTCGTGTGCAACATCGTCTGGAGTCGATGTGCTTTCCTTGCTTCCTGACTTCTTTGACTTCTTTGATTTCGATTTCTTGTCGCTCGACAACGCGCTAGCAGCGACCCCAGCTGCTACACCAATTGCAGCAGCGCTCACCAACCCAGTTCCGGACCCAGCCTCGAGCGGCCTGCCTTCCATCCGCTCAACAGCTGTGTCCGGTGAACTCGGGCGACTAACGGGTAGAGGCGGCAGTTCCTCTACCCGACTCCCTAAAAAAGACTGGTCTTCATCAGTTCGTCGTCTATGATGTTTTGGTCGTTCACCATTCTCGCTTCTCGACTCGCGAGACTCGTGTCTGGACAAGCTCTCTCCATCTTCATCTGTTTTGCGACGGCGATGGTGACGGGATCCAGACTCGCTATGCTTGTCGTCATCATCGTGGGTGCTTCGACGGCGACGCTCGCGGCTTCCGTCTTCGTCCTTCTCATCCGTTGATCGATGGCGGCGACGGTGCGACTCGGACTTCACACTACGTGTGTCATCATCGTCATCGCCATACTCGGAGTCTCTGTGCTTCTTCTTGCGTCGGCGACGCTCCTCATCATCGTCATCTCTCTTGCTGTCACGGGAAGACTCTTTGCTGAGTGGTAGTGCATCGGTCGACTTTCGACTAAACAATGATCCAAAGATACCCTTCTTCTCCTTCTTGACCGAAGCCGGCTCCTCCTTGTCGCGGCGAGAGCGGCTCGACGTAACGGAACGAGTATCGTCGTCATCATCTGCGTGTCTTGAGCGTCTGCGACTGGAGCTGACAGACATCGTGTCATCGTCTTCGTGCTTGGAACGGCGTTTGTGCTTCTTCCTGCTCTCTTCATCTGCAGGTTCAGATGCCGCAACAGACTGTGCTTCGTAGGCATACTCAGGCTGGTCATAGTAGTCACTTCCACGTCGAGCTTCATCTCTTCTCGACTTGCGCCGGCTTTCACGATCAGCATCTGCTGACGAGGTGATCGACCTCGGATCTTCGGGAGACATGTCTCGAGGACTCTCACTAATGCGTTGACTGGCATCTTGGTAATCATCCTTCGAAGACTTCCTCGAGCTCTTACCTTCGTCACTGCTCTTGCGCTCGATGACAGTGATGGGATCACTCCGCGCGGCCTCGCTCTCGGCCTTGCTATCCCCATTCGTGCCATTGGACGTGCCGATGTAGTCATCCCATGCGACTTCAGATCGAAGAGGCGAGCTGACTTGTGGAATACTGTCGAACGCAACACTGCTTCTCTTGGACTTCTTCTTACTCTTCTTGGAAGTAGGCTCCGACCACTCGTTCCATGGGTCTGTTTCCTGGACAGGCTCAGCAACAGGTGTGCTTCTCGATGTGTCGCCATTGCGTTTCTGGTCATCTCGGACATCCTCAGTTGTATCCTTGGAAGACACTTCATCGACTGAAGATCGACGTTCAGGACTGTCCCAACCACCCGGCATACCACTAGGTGCGTCACGCGGATCATCATATGATGACTCGCCAAGCTTGGACTTCTTTTTCTTCTTCTTGTCCTTGTCTTTCTTGCCCGAGCTTGACGTTGACTCTTCTGTGCTATCGTTGAGCGCAGCCGCGGCAGCTGCGATGCCGCCAGTAGCGAGGATAGTGTCTGTAACATCAGCAAAGCTGAACCCAGACTTCTTCGCTGCCTTGTCAGCCTTGCGTTGTTCGTCCTTGCTAAGTTCAGGCGAAGGCGGCTTGGCTGTAACATCGCTGACAACAGTGTCGCCACTCCAAGAAGGCATACTGACACCCGAAGTAGCACTAGTCATGCGTTGAAGATCATCTCCGAACTGCTTGGACTTCTGCTGCTTGTCTTTCTTGCTGGAACCGGGAAAGTATTCGTCACGCTCGCTATCGGCAGCCTTTGGTGATTCGACGATTGGCGTTGGCTCCTCACTGTAGGCAGGATCGATGCCAGCTTTCTTGGCTGCCTTTTCACGCTTCTTCTTCTCTTTGGCAGAAAGAGGTGGTTCCCAGGCATCGATCTCGGCCTCACGCTCGACGACCGGCGTAGCGGGCTCGCTATCGAAAGTGCTGCTGGCACGTTTTGCCTCTTTCTCGCGTTTCTTCTTCTCTTTGGCAGAAAGCGGTGGCTCCCATGCGGATTCTTCGGGATCTGCAACAGGCACTATCGGCTCAGCATCAAACGTCCCACTACTGACCCGCTTTGCCTCCTTCTCGCGCTTCTTCTTCTCTTTGGCAGAGAGCGGAGGTTCCCAAGCTGGCTCCTCGACAACAGTCTCTCGCTCGTTGACGGGAGTTGAAGGTTCGCTATTGTCGAACGCGCCACTTCCGCTGCGTTTGGCTTCCTTGTCGCGCTTCTTCTTGTCTTTCTTGCTGAGCGGAGGTTGCCAGGCAGGCTCTTCGGGTCCGATATCTTTGCTGGTATCACGAGTGGAGTTTTGACGCTCTTCAGTCTTGTCGGATCGTGGCCGATAGATGTCATCATCGTCGTCGAATCCTCCTGGGATGTGTGGGCGCTTCTCTTCGACAGGCGTGGGCTCTTCAGTCTCCCCCTCCACGAAGCCACGCACAGGAGGTGCACCTTCTGTCCCGGGAGAGTCCATAGCTCTAAAGCCAGAAAAGTCGGAAACAGAATCAAAGAAGGGCTGTTGATACATTGGATGCCCAGGTTTGCCAGCAGATGAGGCCTCAGGGGTGCGGACAACGTCTTCCACATCATCTTGTTGACGGCGGTCATGCTCGTTGTCCTTGCGTGTACGCGAGAACTCATTCTCTTGGTAAGGCGCTTCGGTGCCGCGCTCGGGTGGTACGTCTTGGAAAGTGGCCTTGTTGTCCTTGCCACCAAGATCGTCAAGGAAGCTAGAGTCAGCATCGTCGCTGTGAGATATCGAGCTCTTCTTAGACTTCTTCTTGTCCTTTTTGCTTTTCTTGCTTGAAGCCGTAGAGAATTCGTCATCCTTGTACGACGTCTTCTTGTCACCATCTTCGACAACGATATCGTGAAGCGCGGCACCAGCGACCGCTGCACCGGCAAGTCCAGCAGCAGCAGCTACACCAGTCCCGACGCCTCGTAGATCAGGACTTGTGATGTATGAGTCTCTGTCCTTCTCTTGATAGCTCTCTGGCGTCTGCACATCGTAAATGTGTGTCTTGTCCTCTCCCCACGAGATGCTGCGCGAGCGGTCAGATTTGCCGCTGTCTCTGCTCGACTCGGGACTATCGTCTCTCTCTGCGCCTGCGTCGACTGCCTGGGCGAGCGGGCTGCTCGGTGAACTACCTTTGACACTTCCAGTCCTGCTACCGGGAGGTGGCGTGGGGGCGATAACGTTCAATCGTGGCACACCATAAGGAGCATGCTTACTCTTGCCGCCCAGATCGTTGCGAAGTGTGAATGGTGGGTGTGCACTGTCCTCCTCGACATGGTACACCTGAACATCCGAGTCTGGTTGAATGCTGCGCTCCTTCTCACCAGGCTTCTTAGCCAGTACATCCTTGAGCTCATCAGCGAAGAAGTCTGCATAGCTTTCCTTGGGTCGACTATCAGGACTGTACGCTCTCGTACGCTCAGCGACAACTTTATCAGCTGCCTTGCGCGCAAGCTGTTCGTGCTTCGCTCGATCGGCAGGGGAATGCTGAGACTTCATGAAGAAGTCTGGGTTGAATATATCGTCATCCATGATAGGCTCGCCTTGCTCGTCACTGCCAGGCGCGATTTCCGTAGCAGCATAACCATTCTTGAGTTCCACGCTACCACGAGAAGCATGACCATACTGCTCCCGAGCTTGACGATCTAGCTCGGCTTGATTCGCAGCTGCACGGTCGTCGGTGTATACGTCCGCGTTCCAGTCCACACTTGTACGTGGAGGTCGTCTGCTGACAGGCGTGTCATCAGTGCTATCACTTCTTCCACTTTGTCGGCGCTTCTTCTTCTCGTCGCGGTCCGCGATGACAGCGCCAACACCTGCCGCGGCAGCGGCGCCGGCTGCAGCTGCACCCCAGCCAGTGGACGACTTCTTGCGAGCATCTTCGTTGTCGCGCCCACGAGATGAGTCCGAGTTGGTAAATTCTCGCGCAGATGTCTTCTTGACAGAGTGGTCCTGGTACTCTTTGAAGTACTTCTCCGCTTCCCATTGCCTTCTCTGCTCGTCTTCGCGTCTGGCATCCTCAGCGAGCTGATACTGTTGTTGCTGAAGAGCCTCGCTACGTTCGCGACTCTGCCTTTCAGCCTCGGCTTGTCGTCGTTCAGCCTCTTCTCGAGCCTGCTTCTGCCTTTCAAAGTCGGCATTAGCAGCGACAGCAGCAGCTTGGCGATCAGCAGCTTCCTTGTCGAGACGCTCGATCTCCCATTGACGCTCGCGATCCTCACGCGCACGTTGCTCAGCACGAGAACGAGCTTCCTCGGCCTCTTTGCGTTCCTGCTCTCGCTGAGCATCCAGCTGTGCCTGAGCACGAGCACGGTTCTCGGCTTCACGTGCTCGGAGGACCTCTTCTTGTCGCGACTCCTTGGCAGCACGTTCAGCTTCTTCCTTGAGCGCGCGAGTTCGATCGGAGCGACGACGCTCATCGTCTGCTTTCTTATCTTCACGTCTTGTTGAGCGGCTCTCCTTACGTTGCTGCTCTTCAGTGAGACCAAAGCGAACGTTCGAGGGTGAGTCTTTGCCTTTGCGACCAGAGGACATCGCAGAGCCTGCGATTATTGCACCCGCACCAAGCACGCCTGCACCAATTAGAGCAGCGTCTTGACCCCACGAGAATTGTACCGGACTCGACTGAGTACGACGAGGCGTGGGCCTGTCATCGTAAGCACTCGCTGTTGCGGTGTAGCCCTGGTCGGCTCCAGGCTGTGTAAACGCTGGCCGAGCAGGAGACATTGGTTGTGGATGCTGCACCACACCTGGTCCAGGTCGATAGATCGGCGCATCTTCTGGCTCGAAAGCACCAGGCATCGACGGTACACGTGATGGCGTATCGAAAGCACCAGGAATGTATTGTTGCTGTGGTGTACCGGCTTCCGATATAGGCTTGGGGTCGACATAACGCAGTGGCTGTGAAGAAGTTCCACTGGTCGACGATCTGGCATCCACACTAGGCAATGGTCGTCCTGTGTCGTCCAGGTATACGGGTCGATCGGACTGCACAGGCCGTGAAGCATCGAAGACAGATCCAGCTGCGGCGCCCGCAGCAATGCCTGCTCCAATGGGGCCAACGGAGGATCCATATTGACTATTCGAGTATGGAGTCTCGCCAGAAGTGGAACGTCTGGACTTCCGCTTCTTGTCTTTGCCACCCCATCTCCAGCCCCAGGCGCCGAGGCCACCCGCGGAAGACTGCGATGCTACGCTCTCAAGGCTTTGACGACTGGAGAGACGTCTGCCACCATAGTCCCCAAATGCAAGACCGTCAACGCTTGATGCATCGTCAGATGGCAATTCATCTTCCCAGCCTTCTTCTCCAGACGAGCCTGGTGAACCGTGTCGATGATCGCCAACGACTTGTTGCCGGACTTGTCTTCGCGCGCCAAGTTCAGGCCTGCTTGTGCGCTTACTGATCCTGTGTCCTGCCTGAGCTGCGCCGAGAGCAGCAGCAGTCGCACCAATACCAGCAAGGGTCGCTGCAAGATGTTGATCCGAAGATTTGCGCTGTGGTCGTCCACGTGTCGAACGTCCAGAAGACCTGCGAGACAAGCTAGTCTTGCTGCCGTTACGGCTCACAACACTGCCACCAAATGCCAGTTCAGAATTCGAAGAAGAGGAGGATCCATTACTGAAAGTAAAGAAGCCGCCTCGCTTCTTCGGATGCTCGCGCGAGTTGCGACGTTGCTTCCGTGGAGGAGAGAAGAAGTTGCCAAAGATACCGCCTCCACCCTCCTCAGATTGCCGCTTGTCGCTAGAGTACTCAGAACGTCTCGGAGACACGCGTGTAGATCGCCGCCTGTGCTCTCTGCTTGATGATCGTGATCTTCGTCTAGAGCTTGCAGCAAGACCTGCTGCGCCTATAGCACCAGCAGCGGCCATTCTGCCAATGCCCATTCCCGAAGACTTACGATCTCGAGATCTCGAACGAGACTTCGCCACTCGCCTCTGTTCGATAGTGCCGTCCTTTCTGCGTATTGTCACATTGCGGAACTCGTCCTCTCCAGGTCTGATGGTGCCATACTGCGATCGTCTCCTCTTTTCTCGACTTGAGCTACGACTGCGCCTCCTGACAGCTGAACTCTCACGATGTCCAGATTTGACGCTGTAGGTATCGTCAAAGTTCTTTCGGTCGTTGAAAAGTGCATTGGCAGCAAGACCAGTGCCTACCCCAGCCAAGCCAGCTCCTGCAAGTACCATACCAGAGTGTCGATCTTCACGTCTTCGACGACTTGAGTCAGATGCATAGTAACGACTTTCTTTGTCCACGCGTTCGTAGCTGCCCTTTCGTCTAAGCTTGTCTCTACTCGCGCGTCGCCTCAGTGACTCGAATGAGTCTGATCGTTTGTGGTAGTGATGCACACGTGGCGCGTCCCAAGCTGAAGTTCGAGGATCGAAGCAGTGTTTGCAGACGCCAATGTACTCAGTATACATTTCCATCTTGGCCACGTCCTCGGGAGTAGAGATCAGGTTGAGCAGACCATCCTTTAGCTTAGTCATAGGTCCCTTGTGCTCGTGAAAGTGACCCTGCTGCATCATACCACCTCCATTGTTGCCATTCGAGGAATACTGGCCTCCGTAGCCTGTCGGTCGTGGTGATCGTGGCGGACCTTGGCCATTGCCGCCGAAGTCTCCGTTCATGGCCATATTCGAATCGGATCGTCCGTGCTGATGCTGTTGATGAATACCGTATGCAGCAGCTCCAGCCGCCGCGGCACCTGCTGCATATAGACCTGCGTTAGAATGATTAGTAGTCTTACCTTTTACATTACCTGTTCCATAAGTGTTCTCGTAGCTCGGTCCGTAAGCGCTCGTTCCTGCCTGCGGCGTGCCGTATGCACTAGTCGGTCCTTGCGAGAGTCCAGATGCATTCGTTGTTTGCGATGGAGGCGCATAGTAGACATTACCGTCAGAAGTATGTCTTGATGGTCGTTGTTGCCCGCTCATAGACTGCAGTGTCGGAGGATAGTCGCTGTAGGTAGAGTCGCGTTGCTGAGACGAGCTCGATATCGTTTGCTCGGACTGTGAGTGCTGATGTGAGGTTGAGGTCTTGCTAGTCTTGCCAATTTTGCCAAGTGCTGAAACACCTGCAACGCCCGCTAGACCTGCCGCAACGGCACTAGCTGAAGAAGTTCGTGAAGGTTTCGTGGGCTTTGATGATGACTTGGACGGTTTCGACGCGCTGTATGAGGACTGCTTGCTAGGTTTGGCAGTTGGCTTTGCGGGTGTGACCGGTGCTGAGAAGGATGTAGTGTCATTGTAGAAGTCCGCAGCACTTCCGTTGCCAGTATCCTGAACAGGATTTGGCACAGCTGAGGCAGCCATTAGATGGTGATCTGGATTCACAAGCATGTTTGGTGTGGCTGCGCGATTCCCAGGCTGATGAGCGACAGACTGTCCTTCGTCCAGATAGTACTCTGCAGCATGCCCGTAGCTGTCTGCGCGAGTAATGCCCATCGGTGAAGCCGGCTGCTCATATGGTGCCACATTGTCGTGTCCAGGGAACTGCGATTGAGGCACGGAATTCGGCAATGCGCCAGACATGGTATAGTCCTGATGTTGACCCATTACACCGCCTCCATACTGTCCTGGAAACTGCTCAAAGCTACCCATGGCTGGAATAGCCCTCGAGCTCTCCGAGACCAATTCTAGCTCGCTTCGACGCGTCGCTGACTTGTCCTTGGTCTTTTCGGATGCAGAGCTCTTCTTCTTCTCCTTGCGCTCGCGACTAGAACTGCGCTTCCGCTCCCTCTCCTTCTCGGCACTCTTCCCACTGCTCTTTCGCCTCTTCTCACGCTCGTCACTGGGACTTCTCTTCTTGGAGCTCTTCCTCCGCTCACTCCGCACAGTCTTGTCGTCGTCCTCCCACTCATCGTCGTCCCCATCGGGCAGCATGCGCAAAGCACTTGCTGTCAGTGGTCTCGTTTCCGCTGCTCCTACGCGACTCGTCGGCGCAGTCGCATAAGAACTGGATCCAGGACTAGCATAAGTCGCGGCACTTCCGTACGCAGATGGAGGACCTGAAAAGTACGAGCTATCCTTCATGCGATCGCGATCCTCGTCCTCATATCTTGAGCTGCCTTTTACGCGATCCTCATCATCGCCGTATCTCGAACTGCTCTCATGCCTGCTGCTCCTGTGCCTTCTGGAACTCCCACTCATGACACTCGCGGTATCGTCCACATCTCCGCGCGTGCTCCTGCTACTCTTCTTGCGCCTAACCTCTGATCTCCCCGATACGCTCGCTGTGTCTCTGTCCCTGTCAACAGCCTTTTCGCTGCGTCCAGTAAAGGCCGCTTTCCACATGTTGATCGATTATGCGATTTCCGTTGCGCGTTAGAGTACTGTGCTCCTAGGTCGTATGCGCTCGCTGTGGCAATTCTCGTAGCTCTCTGCGAGCTGTTCGATGCGGTGTGTTTATCAGGTCGTGTCGCGTGGACTTGGTGTCGCTATACAGCATATACAAGAAATATGTCGCGTAAGGTTCACCACAGTAGATTCATCGTCGTTCCCTCACGGCATCACCTCCATCATCGCTCATTCGTTACAGTGATCGTTCGTTGGACGGTATGCGTTGTACATGCAGCGCCAGACCCACATCCTCGGTGTGTGGCTGGACAACAAGGAACAAGGATTAGCTTTCGCTAAGCTTTACCTGTGGCGAACAGTTCAGCTTCGATGGTTATGCATGAGAACGATATGTTGTGAGAACATTCAGTACAGTGGTATACAAGACACTACGAGAGGTCGAACGTTGAAGAAACCGCTGTGGTCATTTTCGAACTTCTTTGGGCAGCAACCAGCCTCCCTTGCATGCTTCGTCCTATGATTTTCTCGGCCGATCCTCGCTTCTCCATCTTTCGCCGTAGTTGCTATGGGTGCCACGGCTTGCTCCGTGCGCCAGAGACCATGCACGTTTGTAAGTATGGGTATGGCACTGTGCTCACACTGTCGTACACGCCGTGTACTCGCATCTGCAGTCGTCTTTGAGCTGCAGCGAGGCTTGCGTTTGCGCTCGCTCGTGGCATCGATGAGTGCCAATGCGCATGCTTCAGCTCGCGTCCTGGCATCACGTCTTCAGTATAGCCGTCGTTGCGACTTCTGGTCTGTGGCGAGCCTAAGCAAGTATCTCGTTCGTAACTTTCTCCCTCCTTCAGTGCCATCGCTCATACAGGATTGCCATATTGCGCTCGTAAGGCGATGACTTGCGATTTGATAGGCTCTGCCAGCCCCAAAATCTGATCTCTCGTCAGGCCCATGAGTTGAGCTATTATGGCACTTTGATCCTGTGGAGGAGCCTGTGCTGGTGGCGCCTGCTGTGGAGGAGGGGCTTGCTGCGGTGGAGCCTGATAGACAGGCTGCTGGGGCGGCGTTGGGGCATACCCAGCTGGTCCATAGCCAGGTGGATAGCCTTGCGGCATTGGTGGCATAGGCGGCTGTCCTGGCGGCGGGTAGCTTTGAGGCGGTGGAGCTTGTGGTGGGTATCCTTGATATGGTGGCATTGCATGAGGTGGCATCGCAGGCGGTAGCTGAGCTGGTGGTGGCTGTGCTGGTGGAGCCTGCTGAGCTGCTGCAGGAGCAGTGGCCACGAGCTGATTCACAACGGACGGGTCTACGAGATCGAGCAGAAGCATTGCCTGGAATATCGCGTATGCGAGTTGCGGCGCTTGGTTCAGCAGGGCCTGGGCCTGTCCTGGGTTCGATGCACATAATCCCTTGACCTGACTGATGAAGTCGATGAGCTGGGGAGTCGGGATCTGGTTAATCGTCGCGCTAATCGAGTCGAATGCAGTGACACCAGCTGGCAGCTGAACTCCTGGTGGAAGTGGAGGCAATGCCGAAGGGTCAGGTCGCGGCGGTGGCGGTCCTATGTACAGTTAGTGTTTGCCATCAATCGTCCTGCTGTCTCTCTCGCTCACCATTCATATTAAGATGTGCTGGAGGTGGCGCCCGATTTGCGTCCGGAGGTGGATTGTTATTCGCACCGCCTGCGCTCCGGTTATCATTACTATAGTCCACTCGCAGCGTCCGCCCATTCAGATCGAATTCGTTTAGATTGCGCACTGCTGACGCTGCCGCATCTGTGTCTGTGTACTCCAAGAATCCAAAGCCCTTTGGTTGACCCGTCTCCTTATCGTAGACCAGGCGGAAGTTGACCACCTGCCCTGCACGTCCAAAGATGTCCATGATCTGTTCTTCGCTCACGCCATATGGTATGTTGCCGATGAAGACCACCCGACCACCCTTCTCTCTTTGCGCCATCGTGTCGCGTGCGCGTTTGCGCTGCGCTTTCCTCTCGTCCTGGTGTGCTTATCGGGGTGCAGTGTTGGCTATCCAATTTGTGAGCTTATGATGCTCGCTGCGGGGTGTCGTTGTTGTGAGTTTGTTGTTGATCCAGACTACAGCTCTCATCGTGAACTTGAAGTCGCGAAGACAGATTGTCAAAGCTTTGTGATCCACTTTTCGCGCAATCACGAGCACTTCAGCTCGACCTTTCACCCTAAACACATACAACCTCATCTTACACTTGTGACGACAGCCTCCATTCTGATCCACTACCACTCCGCTGGAAGCTGGCTGATCCTACTTGAAAGGTCATCATGCAGGTACAATCAGACAACCACATCCTCCAGTTTGGCTAGGTCCAGCGCCTCATCATCAGTTCATACTGCACGACTCGCTGGTCTCAATCGGCCGGCAGGACCCAATGAGACTAAGGACCATGACCCGTGAGCTCTCCAAGCATCTGTCACCCTGCACTCTGCTGCCCAAACAAGATACCTCAATCTGCAGGAGTAGTTCATGCCTCTGACTCGAGGGCATTGTCAACCAAAAAGATCTCCGCTCTGCTACGTCATTCACCACTATTTCATATGTCTTTCCAGCAGCTCTACAGAGTACATTATCTCCATTGGGGCGGAGCTAGCACGCGTCTCCCATGCCTACTTCTTCCTCGAAAGAATCGTCAAAGTCTCCAAAGTTCGAGGAGATCTTGACTGATAAGCTTACCACCCTGCAACAGAAGATGTCTACTCAGAAAGTCCTCAGACTGCCAGCGAAGGGCGCTGGATATGATGCGATTACAGAAGAAGCTGAGCCTATTCCGAAGGCACACTCTCACGAAGTTGTGATCAAAGTGCACGCGTCTGTACGTAGAGAAAGCACGACGACTTTCTGAAGCTATAGCTAAGCTTGAACCAGACTCTCAACTATCGCGACCTTGCTATTGCCAAAGGTGCTTACCCTTTCGCCGTCAAGGACAACGTCGTTCCATTGTCAGATGCTGCAGGCACGATTGCTGCTGTTGGACCCAATGTTACATCTTTCGCCAAGGAAGACATTGTCATAGCCAATTTCGACATCACGAATCAGTACGGGCCACAGCAGGATTGGGAGAATGGGCTTGGAGGACCAATTGATGGTGTTGCACGACAATACATTACACTGCCCGCAAGCTCTGTTATTAAAGTGCCAAAAACGACGAAGCTCACCTGGCCACAACTTGCTGCACTAGTCTGTACAGGTACCACAGCTTGGAATGCACTGTACGGGAATCTTCCACTCAAGCCAGGCCAATGGGTTCTTTTCCAAGGAACTGGCGGCGTATCAATGACTGGCCTCCTGTTGGCAAAGGCTGCAGGCGCCAGGACAATCATCACATCCTCATCAGATGAGAAACTCGAGAAAGCCAAGACAGAATACGGCGCCGATCACACGATCAACTACACTACCACTCCCGAGTGGGGCGCCGAAGCCATGAAGCTCACCGAAGGGGCGGGTGTAGACATCATCTTCGAGAACGGCGGCTCAGGCACTCTCGCTCAGTCTTTCGAGGCGATTGCTCGAGGTGGCCAGATTGCAGTCATTGGCTTCCTTAAGCCAGCTCCGCAAGAAGAAATGCCTGATGTCGCAACTCTGGTACTCGGCAAGGGATGTATAGTGCGAGGAGTCAATGTAGGCTCGAAACAGCTTACGCAAGATATGGTCAATTTTGTGGCGAGCAAGGACTTGGCTATACCGATCGAAAAGAGCTTTAAGTTTGATAAGGATCAGGTCATTGAGGCGTACAAAGAGTTGGAGAAGGCGGAGCACGTGGGTAAGATTGCTATTGAGATTGCAGCGTAGTTGGCACGGAGGACAGGACGTGTACAGTATTACAGGATGAACAGGACTCTTACGATCTCGCAAGTTGATGGTCTTTCATATTTCCAGCTTCGAAGGTCTGATCACTATTGAATCTTGACATAACCCTACTACTGTTCTCCCTCAGGAGTGTCTGCTGCTGCAAGTGGTTCCCATGATGTCGCGACATGTCTTATAAACACTGCAATGGCTTCAAACACCTGCTTTCGCTCAAGCTGTCTATCAAGGAAGACCATCCTCAGGGTTGCAACGGCCTCTTCAAGCCCCTCGCCCACGCCCATAACCACACTCGTCTTTTCCAATATGGCAAAGAGTCGAGCGTCATCAATGTCCATGCCATCAGCCACTGCCTGACGAACACATCGGTCGAGCTCAGCGTCGCTTTGACATATCTCGGCTGCGCTGAGGCTTCCGTAGAGCTTCTGCCGACAGCTTGGACAGGTATCGCCGTGGTGGAGCCACTCAAGCAGACAGGCAATGCAGAAGACGTGTCCACAGGCAAGTTTTGTCGGCAGTTCTAGTGTTTCGTAACATATTGCACATTCATCTTCTGGTTTCGAAGTCGAAAGAAGGACAAGCTGGCGCAGCAGGTCGGCTTTCGTGGCTGGTCGTGACATTTTGAAGATCAAGTCCCTCGGAACAGCGATGGGAGATGTAAATGTAGTTGTTGAAGATTCAAAGTTGGAATTGTTGGTAGTGTAGCTTGTTGTATGACAATCGCAATTAGTGGGCAGACTCATCTATTCTATATCCATTTTCGTGTCCCTCGATGTCTAAGACTTTGGTCTCATAAAAGTATGCACCCCCAGCAATAGTATCATTTGTCTCAAGCAAACTGAGCCAGACTCTGACCAATATCGAGCTACGCTCCCGGTTCTCTCACACCACGGCAATAATGCTAGACTTGCCCTGGCTGCTAGTCCACTCACTCCCAGAACATGCAGCAGTTTGCTTTGCCACAACCTGGACGTACTTAGCGCCATCCGGAACAACAAATTCGGTCTCAAATCCCTTCTTCTCAATGAGAGCAGCCTGGCGCAAGTTGGTCGTCGACGAACCAGCAAGTACAGCATAGCTTGTCACGTTTGTAGCGCCATTCCAACTCACAAATCCACGCCATTGTGAGGCACCGGCACAGCTCATTAGCCCATCTTGTGCATCTGCTTTCGCAACGACGAGGCTAGGAGCAGTCTTTGGCGTGGTACACCACTCTTCCTTGAATGCTCGATAGCTCTGAGCAGAGTTGTTGTTATTATCATATCCGAATTGAGCAGACCACAACACATCGCCGCCACCTAAAAGTAGTAGGCAGAAGGGTTAGCAAAGATCTCTGGAAAAGCAGGCTGTCTCAATCAATGTGTGTCCTTGAGACCAGCACCCGAGTGAGTGCGAGCTTGGTGAGACAGTGAAGCGAGTGCATGCCTTCTATCTACTGCTTTTACTCACCGATCTTTGGTTCAGGGGCAAATTCTTTCATGAAAGGTCGAGCTCCATATCCTAGAAAGCTATTGCCATTGGGGAGGATCTGGTAAGATCCTTCTGCGTATGCCGATATTGGATGCTCGGGATCCGTGAGGGTTGAGTACAAAATCGGAGGGCTAGCTGTACTCGGAGGCAGAGTGAGCATGAGGCCAACACCCAGGGACGTATCATTAGTCGTAGGATATCCGTTGTTGTCGTCAAAGTTGGTGTAGAGCACCTTGTCTGGTCCGAAATCTCGAATACGTGCGTGGTGCTGCCATGACTAGACAGCAAGTCAATCAACTGGACGAAGCGAAAATGCGGGCAAGGCTCGAAGAAATTGGACGTTGCTGTCCTTGCATTGTCCCTCGCCCGAGCTGCGTGGATCGCACTGGAAGTCAGAGACGCATCAAGTGTACAGCCGACACTCTTAATCGTTCTCCAATTCCGCAGGGAAAGGTCTTAGCGTCCCGGCTCTGCTTCAAGCAGCGTGGACTGCTCAAAACTGGAGAGGCGGCAACGATCATCTTCCTCGACCCTCAGGGAGTCGTAGCTCGGAAAAAGGTGACGTTGAGAACTTACAAATTGGACACTGTCTGGCAAACTTCCAAAATCACCTCCTTCTTGGCCGTCGATACGCCACTCGATGTCACCTTTCTGGTCAACGTAGTAAGACGTCCAAGTGTTCCGCGAGTTGATCAGGTATTTGCCGTCGTATGATTGAATCGAGTTCATATGGAACCAATCGTACGGCTTTGATGGATTAGAGCCGGAACTGCCCAAAGGCACATGCGACGCATTGACTGGGACGTGGGCCAATAGACTCCATATGAAGAGAGGCTCATTCGTTGTGAGGTTGACTTCGACTGCAAGGGTATCCAAGACCCAGCCTACTTGTGGTCCTCCAACGGAAGTCAGATCGGTGGTAGTGAGATTGTACATAGTCACAAGCCTAGAGCATATCCAAGTCAGCAAGTGCTGCCAAATCATTCCTTTCAACCTTATGGGCGTACATAGTATTGTGAGGCGTAATGTACGACTCGTGGACATCAGCAGCACACTTGGGTGAGTCTCCAGGGCGAGCGACTATGTCAACCTTGGGGCAGACTGTGAATATATTTTCGTAGTGGTCGTCCAGGACTTCAACAGATCCATACCCATGACCAGTCTGACCTGCATCTGCTGCGTTGCCAGTCCCGTTCCAGAAGCTGAGGACCGGCTTGCCATTCAACTTTTGTGTCTTGACGTTTGACGAGAGTTGCTCCGGCCCAGCCCAGACGAGGTCACCGCTGCTGGCCATGATAATGGGGCGCTGCTGGTTTACACCAGGAGTGGTGCTGGCATCTTCGTGATCAAAGAAGAGTAGACCGGGAGCAAGTTTGCTGCTGTTGGAAGTGATCAACAGATCCGGCGGAGTCGCGCTGCTTGACTTGTAACGACGGTAGGGCCAGACTCCGCTGCCATTATTGGGGACGACAGTGTACGAGTTGAGCGAGCACGATTGCTCCGACAGCGATGATTGCTCTGGGCTTGGGAGGGCGTGGCCTGTGATAGCTTGGAAGGTGAATATGCTCCAGAGAGAGGCTAGAGCCGCGCTTGAAAGCATTCTGAAAGCAATGGTAGTTTGAGAATTGCAACAGCCTGGAAGAGTACTCTTTTGCTGCTTTCTTCCTGTTTCTGGCCATCATCTTGCCCTTTATATCAACGACACTATGCACCCACCGTACACGTCCCAACAACGAGACTTCGCGTTCTTTGTGTCGTTCGTATATTTTACTCGATTTGGACTTGTATGCGGCGAATGCTACTTCTGCGCCGCGTGGTAGAGAGAATGCCGAGTGGTAGTACTTCCTGCCTGAGTTCAGCGCCATGTTCATCTTCGCACACTAGTCCAGTCCAGGCTCAGCGTACGAGAACAGACTTTGGCAGAACTAGACATTGTTTGGTAGCGGAGAGCGCTCATCAGGACGTATGTTCTTTGGGCAAGTTATGTTTCGTCACTCACTTGCCAAGGACTAATTACTCAGCAAATGCGGACATTGGCAAACCTTAAAACGCGCTTTCTAAACTAAACGTCAACACCACCACGACAACTTCACCTCCTCCATCTAGATGCTGTCCCGAGCTCGGAGGTCGGCATCAAGATGGGACTGTGCTGGCCTTGCGACGCTGCCGACTTCGTGCTTGACCAGCACGAGGGCATCTAAATACGGCATGCGTTTCCGAAGCTCCAGTAATACTCCCAGCAGATCAACGCGCAAAGGAGTGTCCCAGGTGTCGACAGGGCATACTGCCAACGATAGCACACAACACTCACAGCAAAAGCTCGATGCTAACATGCAAGGCAAACAAGAAAAGCCATACAAGTCCTACTTGAAGATACTCTCTTACAAGCACAAGACTTTCAGTCCTTGTGAGTGGCTGCAGGACTTGAGCACAGAAAGCAATGGCCTGCCAGCTGAGCTAGACCGTGATCCGTTGCGCGTATTCGACCAAGAGAATGTCTCCATGGAGCTTGCGAAGAAGTGCCTCTCGACATACATTGCTCGTACACGCAGAGACTTTTCTACGAAGTCTGAAGCCAGAGAACAATACAGGACTACTAAAGCCGGCGTAAGCAAAGGTTCACAACACCCGCTGAACTCGGAAAAACGTTGACAATATGATGTAGTCTCGTGCACTTCTGTGGCTACTGAAAGGTGCAATCGAGGAAGATGACATCGCTTTGGATTCTGATCCCATCAAATACATAGTTCACAGCCTGCTAGCACAAGGCGACCCCAAAATGGTTCTGGATTGGTCGTCGATGGCGCATACACCTCGGTACGCTATGGCCTGGGATAGGCGAGAGCGGGATCGATGGAGAGAACGCGTTGTGCGCACCGCTGTCGAATCGGCTGCATATTGGGCGGAGGAGCGACAGGTCGGGATCAACAATGCACTAAACTTTTTCAACGCGGTTGGCAACCTGCCAATTGGCATCAGACCGAAGAGCTTCTCAGCGGCGAACTTCCTCGAGAAGACCCTCAGCTCAACAGATCTGAGCGGCATAGATATGGAGCTGTACAATACCACCCTCCAAAATCTCAGGAGCATGATTCTTCCGGAACTGGAGTGGAACTGGAGTCTCACGAAACTCATGATCAACCATCCCCTTGGTCCACGGCCCGACGTTGCCTTGAGCTTTTATACTTACGTCAACGCACAGCGCCCGGACTTTTTCGAGACTGGTGACGATTATTTCGATATTTCGATCAAAGTCTTTCTCGTCAGGGCTGCTCAAGCATTGCATGCAGAAGGTAGGGCAAAAGATGCCGAGACTCTCATTGACATTGGTCTCCAGAGATATCCCCAGTTCTTCTCGAGTGGTGGTTCCCACTCCCGGCAGAAAGTCAATCTTGTGGCAGTAGCAAGGATGCTTACGGGTCTTGAAATAGTGCAAGAAGAAGGTCGAGCGAAGCTTTTCCAAGACGACTTCTTGCGTAGGAATCGCGAGGTCATAAGCCGACCAGCAACTTATGGTCACGATGCAGAATCTTGGAGAAGAGGATAGCATGTCCCTCGTACAATGCCATCAATTGCCAGGACGGCGACACGTATCGCGTCGGCCAGTACGGCATGAACACTTGTTTCGAGACCAGCCTCAGCATGCAAGAGCAGGACTCTGGTCGAAAGCCAGCTATACTAACGACTTCTTGGCTGGACCACATCACTTGGGTTCCTGATTTTATCATGAGAGATCCAAAGGAACTCGGTGTGATAGGGTTGCTTATAGCCATGATCACGAGAAGCGAAAGAGGACCATGGCAATGGCGCAGGAAGAAGCCGAACGAGGTTTAAAGCGATGAAATGGTGCAGATGAAGCTGGAACTAGCGGAGGGCCGGGGGCTGGCGAAAGAGGATTGGGAACTAAGCTGGGCAATGGCGAAGGAAGAAGCCATACGAGATCGACGCGACGAGATGGTGCAAATGAAGCTCGAACGAGCCGAGAGTTGAAAGCAGGCGACAGAGGATTGGGAACGAGACTGGGCATAGCTGTTTCCTACCATTCCGCATAGCATATCGAGAAAGTCCTTCCAACGCCACGCTCAGCTCATAAGCATTATCCATAACACAGCTCAGGCCTCTTTCGCCGCATGAACAGCTATCATGTTCACATCTTAGCATGCCGTTTCCCAAGACTTTGATTCGCCAATTCCCTAAGTCTTTTGAGCCTATCATGTCTCCCCCACCGGAGCTCTAGGTCTGCAGAGGCGAATCGTCCTCCTTTTCTGCTCGAGCACCGGCTTGCCGCGCTTTTGCTTTCTGTCTTTGGCCGCCTCGCTTACCACGCGTAGCCTTCTTCGATGAGAGTTCTCCAATCTAGCGTCGTCACCAGACAAGTGGATCGCTGCTGGCAGATACTGAACCTCGATAAATGAAGCTGGAGAGCTTCACTGGTGAGTTATCACGCAGCTTCGCGATCTTCTCTGGCGTCAACTTCACCTGCACACGCAGCATCTCCAATTTCTCCAAGTTCCTTGGTGATGGTGTGAACCCTATCTGGTTGCGCAGCTTCTCCGCCTTCTGCGGAGCCAATTCCAATTGCTCATGTGGCTTGTGACCTGTCCGCGACTGTCCTTTCGCGGCACTCTATGCAGCTTGAGGTCGTACAAATGGTTTCTTCTTCGTCCACTCCGCCTAGTGGGTAGAAAGGTTAGCAAGTATCTCTGAAAACGCAGGCTGTCTCATCAGTGTCTCTTTTCAAGCTCGACGGTTCAGTGAGTGCGAGCTCGGTGAGACACTGCAGAGAGGCCATGCCTTCTGCCTACTACTTTGCTTACCATCTTTGCCGCGTGATCAGCTTTCATCTTTTCGATCTCGGCCTGTCCCTCTTCCAGATGCTTCTCGACGCGCTTGCTGAACTCGTCAATCTGGTCTTGTGTCAAGTTGCTGAAAGGCTCGGCTTCCTTTGCCTTTGCTGGCTTGGCTGCGTCATTCTCTCTGACATCTATGTTCGGAGGTGTAAGGATCCCATCTGTCAGGCCCTTCAACTCGCCCATAAGTCCCAAACCGAGATCAGGAGGCACGATCTGGCTCGTGGCGTAAGGCGATGAGAAGACTTCTTCCATCCAGCGATGATGTTGTGTATATCGTGCCATGCTGATGTCGCGCTGTGTGAGATGATCAAAGAAGTCACCTAACGAAGTATCCTCCTCAGCCTCGATCGTCATGTCCGGGAGGCCATCAGCTGACCCAGGCATTGCCAGTCCAGATGGTCCCGAAAGACGCGCTTTCTTTGCAGGTGGCCCTTGCTGTGGGTATGCTCCATAACCTCTCTGTGGAGTGCCTACAGGATGGTGTTGCTGCATACCCGCCTGTCCTGGGATGTTCAATGTTGGCCAATTCTCTCTGTCGTGAAGCATGAACTCCCTCCTGTCCAATCTTCCTTGACTCTCTAGCCACCTTCTTTGCGTGATGGTCGTCTGCGTCTGTGCTGTCACAGGTACCTGGCTGGCCGGCATGATCTGATTGGCATCTGCGGAGTGGTAGTGGACAAGCCAGAGACTTGGATCAGGGTTCGCAGCAGCCACATTGGGACTCTTTGCGACAATGTGGTAGCGTGTTCGCGCATGAGTTGCCATCTGATCATGACCTGGCCGATACCCAACAGCCTGAATGCGCAGCTCAATTGTGTATCCGTTGAATTCTTGTCTGTAAGAGCGCTCCATGTCACCCCATATGTAGCCATCTGAAGGGTATGGGTGCTCCGTCTTCTCCATGGGAATCCATTCAAGCCAGATCATGCCGTCTTGAGGAGGTGTCACGTAGTGCCACGACATTGGCGAGACTGCCTTGACGATTTGAGGTGCCTGCGAGAGCCATTGGTACGCTTGTTCGATGCTGAGTGTTGCGACATATGGGTAACGGTGGCTGGAGACGAGATGGACGTGTGGTTGCAGTTGAGGATTAACTCCTTGGGCGCTGGACATGGAATGTCAGTGATTGTTAAGTGAATGGTATCGGTCGCGCTTACGGGTTCTGCATCGTGCCTTGGATAGTTCTGCGAGGTGAAGGTAAGCAAGTGTCTCTGGATCGTAGACTCGGTTGCAGCGATGTCTGTCTTTGAGCTCAGCACCCTAGTGGATGCGAGCTCAGTGAGACATTGTCGACACTTACCTGATCGAAAGATGAGGTCTCGTCGAATCGATCGCGACGTTTCCAGCGTGAAGAGTGAGGTGGTTGTGTTATGTCGTCTGGCGCATCAAGAACTCAAGTCGCGATGTGGAGGAAGAACGACGGGACGCGATTGTGGCCTGAGGTTAGAACATTACATTTCACTTCACTTGGCTCCTTTCTCCACCACGG
The DNA here is from genome assembly GCA_022570795.1 of Sphaerulina vaccinii. Taxonomy (NCBI): domain Eukaryota; kingdom Fungi; phylum Ascomycota; class Dothideomycetes; order Mycosphaerellales; family Mycosphaerellaceae; genus Sphaerulina; species Sphaerulina vaccinii. Next base: position 303,767 of record JAKUDP010000018.1, read on the forward strand.
CAAGATATTCCTCACACACGTGATAGCTTGAACCTCACATTACATAAGAGCCTTAGCCAATCGGATACTGCCACTAGCGCAGAGAGCTCTCGCAGAGGTATAAGTTCTTTTCGCGTCTCCGACACCTCTCAGCTTCCTTCTTTATCCGAGTGCAAGGGCATTACGCATATCAGTGAGGATTCGTCCGAGATTGCGTTTTTGCTAGTTGAAAACTATCAACTGACTGCTCGTATTGGTCTTCGGATCGGTACGGAATTTTTGGCCAACACAAGCACAAGCTGCTGTCTTCTTTTCATCATGTTTTGCGCAAGAGCGTGGGCTTGGAGAAGAGATCGTCGTCGATACGTGGGCACAAGGATGGATGGATGGAGGTTATCAAGGATAAGATAGGAGACATGTTCTTCTGTTCCTACATACGCACAGTTGATGGCACGATGTACAACATGCTGTCTGTCTGCTGCGGACTTCATGGCGGAGGAGAATAAGTGCGCACAACCACAAGAGGAACTGCAGTCTGGCACCGCGCTGGCTAGCTGAGGCACGACGCCGCTCTACTCGGAGGTTCGCAACATGGAGAAAAAGATGGATCGTGGTGTATCGCAGATGCTGTCGAGCGCGGCAGGACATAACGCTGGCCAGATGTAGCACGATGCTGCTCGTAGCCTTGGTCACGCGCACTAAGATGGACAGTGGATAGGTGGTGTATGACATGGCATGGATAATTCGGAGCGTGGTTGGACACAGCGCAGTGCAAAAGGGATACAACGCAACACGCTGCGAGCGTGATTGTGGCAGCTATTGCAGAGCTTTCAGGTACACGTACTGTATACAGTGGTGCGCTGTATCAAAAGCATACATATGTATCTCGCTGCCACTGGCAGACGAGCTCGTCGTCATCGCGGATTGCGGAAGCCGCAAGGCAACACTGCGAGGTGAAGCAAGTACGTCGCAACCACGAGTCACAGCAACCAGACCTTCACTCGACAAGCCTGCACACTTCTAAGTACTAACACGACACCGCAAATCGAGGCTGCAGCTCCAGAAAAGATGAGGATGAATCTCAAGCACTTGCTCGAGGATGAATGTGCTGGCGAGCGGCCACCCAAGAGGCAGTCAACACCATCAGCCTCGCCACCGTCACTGCCTATGTCTTCGCCAGAGGTCCCTGCCACTCCTGACGAGGACGACGACGACTGTATCGTCGTTTCGGCGAACAGGACACCACTGAAGAACATCAGCACCCAATACAACTATTTCAGCGAGCAACAAGCATCATCATCGCCAACTTGGACTCCAGTTAATCAACAAATGGCAAATAACAGCAAGAATCCTTTCAGCGCGCTGGTCGCTTCTAATGACAGCGGGACAGATGAAGAGTGTCCCACTCTGGCCCAGGCCACTCCAGCCGCTGCAGAGTCTACACAAGCTGAGTCTACACAAGTTGAGCCTTCTCTCCTCGATGACCTGCAAATGGCTATTGACTATGTGGAGGTTACAGAGCCTAGTGTCCAGCAGGAGCCAGAGGCTGCAGCTAATCTGGAGCCAACGACGCCGCAGAAAGTCAAGCCGTACGCCTGTCCAATCTGCAACAACCGCTTCGCCAGGCAGGGCGATCTGATACGTCACTGTTCGACTCTCCAGGACTCTATTCCATTCTACGCTGACACAGGAACACAGGTGAAGCTACGAATCATGTGTACACTCCCGAGAAACCAACGAAGCCGAAGGATCCTTCGATCGAGCCTGAAAAGCAGGCGACGTTCAGAGTGCTGCTCAAGGATCTGGTAAGCAGTAGCATATCTCGACAGGCTCGCACCCTCTGCGGCGCCGAGTCTGAGAACAGATACTGGCGCGAGAAGCTCGCGACTCGGAGATACTTGCTTACCTTCACATGGCAGAACTATCCAAAGAAGTGCAAGACTCACCCAGCGCTCACGCAATCGATCATCGATGCATTTCTTGACAGTGCCACCATCGTCGCGACAGTCTGGGCAAACTACGATGCAACGGTCGAGCGCTTGTACAGAAACACCATCAGAGGGCAGGACAGCCGCTATCAGGACTGCGGCCAAATCATGCTCTCGCCACAACAGCGCGTCAGAGTGTACGGATTGAACTTTGAGATGAAGAAGGTCCAGTTCCACATCGGCACTGCTTTCAGCACGCTCTTCAAGGTCGATATCACGCACAATGGCTCGAATGCACTGGTCGTCAGCGGACAACGAATTCCCAGCCGACGGACACACCATGCTCTGCAGAATCTGGTGATTAGAGCGATGCAGAATATCAGGGCACGGAGACAGTGGAATGGAGTAACAGGGCTGAGGCTAAGCGATCTTGATCATATCGCCACCGAGTTTGTGTACTGAAAGAGGAGGATCTCGCGCCGATAGCACACACCAAGCTACCAGGGCGGCAGACGCAGCGTCATTGCTTGTTCGATAGGTCGCAGAGATGTTTTCTGCCCTCAGAAGTTAATAGCGAAGAAGTAGGAAGGATGAGACGTCTGATTTACCAAGTTTGCTTCTCATTTGATCATCTAGATGCTGACCCTTCTCACCGCGATGACACGTACCAAGCTACCAGCACGACAATCGTAGCGCCATCGATTTCTTAAAGCGCCACAGAGATGACCACTGCCCTTAGAGTTTGGTAGCGACGAGGTAGGAAGAAGTAGGAATTTGAGGCATCAGACATAGGATACAAGTTTTTCTTTTCATTTGATCATTTTCAGCTGCTAGGATACATGCAATAGCAACCAGCAGAAGACAACGTGATAGTTTCTTCCGCCGATCTGTCTGTCTGTTAAATAAAGCATGCAGTAACAGCTTTTCCATCGCGTCCCATCCATGCAGCAGTAACAGTAGTAGTAAAAGCATCTGACCAATGCCAGTCAGAAGCTTCTGTAGCAAACACCATAGAAGATGCTGATCCCTAGCCATGAACGCCAACCATAGAGTCGCGTCCCATAGTCCCATGCTCAAGTATCAGAGTAAGAAAGCTCCACAGGAGCAGTAGAAGCATCAGCTCTCTCCCGATCCAGATCCTTTCTCTTACGACTCGAACTCTTTCTCTTAGAGGAGACCTTCCTATTGCCCTTAGGACCAGTAGCAGAAGCCGTAGCACCGCCCACGTATGGCATCGGTCCTCGTGGTTGAAAGCCCGGGGGGCTGGGTAATGACGTTGCCGTTGGTCAACATCATCATGTCGCCATTAGAGGTTGGGTTTTCCTAATTCCCACCTCCTCCTCTCGCATAAGGATGAAAACCTCCGCGACCGCCACGTCCGCCTCCACGGTAATTAGCTCCAGGGCGTCCGGCGTTCTTGGGTCCCGTGGGAGCCCCTGCTGGGGCGTTGGCTGGTGGTTGAGCGGAACCTTGTCTGTTACCTCCACGACCTCCGCGACCACCGAAGCCTCCTCCGCGGCCTTGTTGAGGAGCCATTCCGTCTGGCGGTGGCTCGCCATCGTACATTCCATCCCAGGTGTTTTGGCCTCCGAAGTTCTGGCCTTGCATACGAGCCATTGTTTGGCGTTCGTATTTTTGTTGTTCGAACATTAGTTGGTCTTGGGCTGAGAAGGCGCCTTGGTTTTGACCTTGGCCTCCTTGACCTCCGTTGGGTGTACCGCGTCCAGCTCCGCCGTTCATGGGAGATTGGGAACCTTGCATACCTCCACCGCCTTGCTGTTGCTGCATAGCCATCATTTGCTGCATCATTTGAGGATTCATGTTTCCGCCACCTTGCTGCATTCGTTGCATCTGCTGCATCATCATGGGATTCATGCCACCCATCATACCGCCCATACCACCAGCTTGCATTTGTTGCATCTGAGCGAAGTACTGTTGCATGCGTTGCCAGTACTGAGCCATCATGGCTGGAGTCATGTTGTTGGGGTTTCCGCCGTCTTGGGCTGGAGCTGCAGCCATTTGGTTGTTGTTGCCGAAGCCGCCATCGCCTCGACCACCACCTCCAAAGCCACCTCGTCCTCCACGGCCTCCGCCGAAACCGCCGCGGCCACCAGCATTCTCTTCGTCCATTTTGCCACGTGGCTGGGCACGCTTGACTTCGATGGGCTTGCCGAGGATGGCGAGAGGTCCTTCTAGGGTTCGCTCGACGGCCATTTCGTTGTCGAATGTGACGAAGCCGAATCCTCGTGGTCTACCAGTGTCTTTGTCCATCATAAGCGTGGCATCGAGGACTCTACCGAACTTCTGGAAGAAAGCTTCGAAGTCTTGCTCTGTAGCATCCTGTGAAACACCACCGACGAAGATCTTGGCTGTACGTTCTTGCTCATCTCTGGGAATGGCACGCTTGGGGTCGATCTGTTTTGTACAAAATGGTTGGTTAGTGGATTTGTCTTTCTTCTTTCTATGCTTGCGCTGCTTGGAAACATCGTTGCGTAATCTTACAAGTTTGCCGTCCAGGGAGTGTTCTTTGACCATGACTGTGTTGACTGTCTTGGGATCTCTGAACGTGAGGAAGCCGAAACCTCTTGATCGACCAGTGGCACCATCGCGCATGACTGTGCATTCAACGACTTCGCCGAACTGTGAGAAGTAGTCTTTAAGTGACTCTGTTGTCTGTTGTTAGATCTGGTATCGAAGAAGTGCTGTGGTGATCATGCTTACGATCTGTCGTCTCCCAGTTAAGGCCTCCGATGAACATCTTTCTGTGGCATAGTTAGCTAGCTGCGCAGTAATTACATTGTAGCGTGAGCGCAAGCGTGAGCATGAGCATGAGCATCAAGTTAGTCCTCCATCGCACACGAGGCGACGGCTTTCCAATCAAGTACATATCCGCTGCACCCATCCCGAAGTCCTCGTCGATGGAAGATGTGCAAACTGTCGCCCGCAGTGCATGCATATTCATCATGCTGTAGATCTGACGAGCATGCCAGCTTGGATGATCCTCCAGCAAACAAAGTGCGATGCAGAGCACGTTCTCCTCCACTCCTTGAAGGAAGTGGTTTGGACGCGATTGTGGGGCAACCCGATACCACGAACTCTGTCCGGAAGGAGACTTTGCATGATGACGCTGACTGTGAGCCGTGGACAGTTTGCAGATCACCGATCGCCATACGGTGATGTCCAGACGCTCTCGTCGCATGCCGTTCGCCAGGTATGTGGCATTGTGGTGTGCCGCACGTGCCCTCGATGAAGAATACGAGATTCGCGACGCCATTTCTCATACCAGCAATGTGGGGTACTGATACCATGAACTCTGTCCGAAGAAAGGGTTCTCATCAGAATGACGGTAGTGACTGTGGTATCTGGTCTCTGAGGATGTTCTCGTGTGCTTCTTCGATATCTCAAGCTGACTGCATGCTATCATTGCTGGCCATATGCGCACGTCTAGGCGTGGCAGAAACTGGCTCAACGGCATGGCTATATCGGCTATCTCCTGCTCTGATATCTGTCTGTCTGACTGCATGATCTGCTATGTGTCGCTGAGGAGCGGACATTGTGTTCAAGCTATTGCGCTTCTGAGTAGTTGTACTTGCGTTCCTGATCTGGTATCATGGCCCACATCTTCTCCCTCCACCAAGCATATAACAGCAGGAAACTGTAAGGTAGATAAAGTGAAGAACCAGTGTCCAGCAGTTGTGCATTTTTCGAACTTTCTTGCGCCTTGATCGCCAGATACACAACATTGTGCATAAGTATCTGGCGAACATGAACTCGAACACTGAATCCACTCCTCGACTGCCTTGCAATCTCCTCTCCCAGCGCATTTCCCATGCCACTCCAATTCCTTCCAGCATCGAGGTATTGATGTGTCCAGTAATGATGCTATGGCTGTCCAACTTTGTCCAGAATACGAAGTGCGGTTCATGAGCGGCGAAGTACCAACTCTGCACAATCGCGATATGAAGTGCGCATGCTCTTGAAGCTCATTGCGCGATATTCTTGACAAGCTGATCTGACCGGTGGTGTCGCGTTCGACAGCCTGCCGCGAAGCTTTGTCGCATGGTTCAACGTGGCTTGAAGAGTGTAGTGCCAACAGGCTTACAGCAGTCAATGTATGCTGTGCTTATTTCCGAGACCTTTGCCTTCCAAGATGTCTCCAGCTGATATGTGCGTTGCGAACGCCGCCTGTATGATATCTCGCTTCCACATTTTATGGTAGTGCCTCCTTTTTCTCTCACTGCGCGCCTCCCCGAGGCCGTCAGTGCAAGCTATCCCAACTTGATACCTTGAAGCTGATACTCGACCGCTCGAGAAAATTGTCACATATGTTGTACTCACGCCTGCTGCTGTCGCTCACGCTCGCGCAAAGACAAAGGGGGAGGTTAGCACATACCCATCTTCTTTACTCCCGATCAGTGGTCGGTTGTCCTGCTCCGGTTCTCTGTACTGGTTCTGTTGGTTGTCCATGCCTTGGTTGTACGACTGCTCCTGCTGGAAGCCGTTGCCTTCGTTGGACTTCGTGGACTGCTCAGCCTGCTGTTGTTGCTGTGCGAGGAAGTCATTTGCGGCTTCCGCGGCAGCATCAGCCTCATCCTGTGGGTTCGCCTCTGTCTTGACAGCGGTGGTCGGTACGTCGTTTGCGGTGTCGTCGCCGTCGTAGCTGGTGGTAGTCAGTATTTTGCGAGTTATGCGGTGGTTGTTGGTTGCGGCTGGCGGGCAGAACTCACAGATCGGCGAAGAGATCCTCGTCGTCCATTCCTGGTTCCGCCATATTGGCGTGGTGGTAAGGAGTGTCGGGTATGTGCAAGCGGTGTAATGTGTGCGAAGGGAAGTGGATGAGTGTCAGGTATGTGGTTGGTGAAGTTGATGTTGTTGTGAAGAAGTGGTGCGAGTGGCAGTTGAGTTGGCAGTTTGTGAGGAGAGGACAAAAGTGCGGAAAGAGCCGCTGCTTGCATCTCAATCTCCTCGTGCGTCACTCGTTAGACCATCTCGATCAATGGGCTGGTACACTCTACCATAGTGTATCCCCTCTCTGTTCCTCTCAGTATAAGTGATTACAATGAACTTCAAGAAGCCGTCTCATCAGGTTGGTATGATCTTCTTTGTCTGTCTAGCATAAGGCTAATAATCTTCCCTCTACACAGGAGATGGTCCAGGTCGGTTCGTGTCCTTCCTCTAGTTGACTGCTCTACTCTCTCTAATATGGACATTTGGGCCTTCATAGACCGGACTGAGTGAGTACATGAAGAAGATAGATCTACTGTAAGAGAACGTATACTGAGAAGAGAACAGCACGGGATCTCCATTCTGGCGTACGACTTCCGCCAACAGCAACCGAAGCAATGCCAACAACAATGAGCGCAAGAACAGCGACACGCCAGAGCCCACGCGGAAAGTGATCGGGGCATCATACAGCCACGCCGATATCCCCAATTTCAATCAATTGTATGCGCTTGCTTCCCTGATCAATGTAGCAGACTGTAGGCTCACGCATGTAGCTAGGTCAGTCTCGAGCAACGATCGACCTCGAACCCCTCCCACAGACCCGCGCAAAACACTCCCTCACCACACTCCTTCACCTGGAACGACGCGATCTCCTCCTGCACGGCCCAAATACTCCAGCTTCCTGTCCGGATCAAGTAATGCTTACGACGACGATGAGAGCGATGCTTTCGGCTTGGACGATGACGAAGATGAGTTCGGACTACCCAGTATAGCGTCGATGCGCAGGAAAGACAAGCGATTATCGAAAGCAAAGGGGAAAGATCCGGGAGGAGGCTATGGCAGTGCTGGGAAGAATAACAGCAAAGCGTTTGGCGGGACCTTGAACAGGAATGGGAGCAGTAACTCTGCATCCCCAGCATCGTGGGCAATGGACAATGGAGACATGGCAGAGATGCGGGCTGAAGTCCCATCATACCCATCGTTGAAGAAAAGCACCGAAGGACAGAAGATCTTGCGACCACAGTACAAGGAGATCCTACGAGATCCGGCCAACAGTCTCCACCTCATATCACATCCTGCACTCCCGATGAACGCCACTGCTAAGCAAGCAGAAGAGCACACATCACGAACGACACGAATAGCCAAGTTTAAGCGAATATTGCAATCCTCCTCTGTCAACCTGTCCGAACTACGAGACTCCGCCTGGTCAGGCCTACCCAGCGAAGTCCGCGCCATGACCTGGCAAATCCTCCTAGGCTACCTGCCTACAAGTTCTGAACGACGCGTCGCAACTCTCGAGCGAAAACGAAAAGAATACCTCGACGGTGTTCGACAAGCATTCGGCGATAAGTCAGCATCTGATGCTCCTCCATCATCTCCACGAACAAGAGGAAGAGGTCTCGACGAAACAGTCTGGCATCAAATCAGTATCGACGTCCCTCGAACAAATCCTCATCTCGAACTCTACAGCTATGAAGCCACACAACGATCTCTCGAACGCATATTGTATGTCTGGGCAATCCGCCATCCAGCTTCAGGCTACGTCCAAGGAATCAACGACCTCGTAACACCCTTCTGGCAAGTCTTCTTAGGCCAGTACATAACAGACCCCGAAGTCGATAGTGGTATGGATCCTGGCCAACTACCTAAAGCTGTCCTCGACGCTGTTGAAGCTGATAGCTTTTGGTGTCTCACGAAATTATTGGATGGCATACAAGATAACTATATCCATGCCCAACCTGGAATCCAGAGACAAGTTGCGCAATTGAGAGACTTGACCAAGAGGATCGATCAGAATCTGGCGGGACATATGGAAAGTGAGGGTGTGGAGTTTATACAGTTCAGCTTCAGGTGGATGAATTGTTTACTCATGCGCGAAATCAGCGTACGAAACACGATACGAATGTGGGATACATACCTCGTAAGTCTCCTCTGCCCTTCCATATCCTTTCCTGCGTATACTGATTTGACATTTCTAGTCCGAACCCAACGGCTTCTCCCACTTCCACCTTTACGTCTGCGCGGCGTTCCTGGTAAAATGGTCTGATCAACTCGTCAAAATGGACTTCCAATCGATTATGATGTTTTTACAATCACTGCCGACCAAAGACTGGACAGAGAAAGACATTGAACTACTGCTCAGCGAAGCATTTATATGGAAGAGTTTGTTCGCGGGAAGTAAAGCTCATGTTCGACAGGGGAGTAGTGGGTTACCTAGTTTGACGCTTTGATGAAGGGAGAGGGGAGGAGGGGGAGATGTGATGAGAATGAGAAATGAGAACTTGCCTAAGTACGAAATGAATGGCATATCGCCGTCTCCCCGAACTACCATGAAGAAGTGAGAACCTACTTACATACAAACGAATGGCATACCGCCGCCTCCACGAGCCAAATGAGCACTCATATACGATCCCGCAACGCAGTCCTTCAATAATCGAACTTAGGCTGGTTAGTCAAGTCAGTAAGTCGTCGGTACTGCCTGGTGCTTGATAAATTGTAACTCAGAGACACCTAGCGAGCAAGTCTTTGCTCCACGAGATGTAGTGTCTGGTTGTATCTTCTAGTCGAAGACGATTTTTTTTGCTCACGAGATGCCTACTTTTGCTTACAGATGTCGACGCTTTCGATGTAAGGTACATATACAATGCATGTGCTACATACTTCAACAATCGTACAACAGGCTCAGTAGTCAAGTTGGTAAGTCGTTAGCTTTGCTAATGCTCGACAGAAGACATACAGATATAGCGAATCAGAAGGACCTTAATGTTCTGATTGAACATTCGTAACTCACTAACTCTAACTCTGCTACTAGCTAAGTACGATTCTTTTGCTGTTCAGTCTCTCCTTTTGTCTGATAGCTTTTCTTCAAGTCGTGCTCATCAGAAGTAAGGTATATGTTGACCTACAAATCCGATCATCTCAATAGTTGTATAGAGGCTATGTGGCTGAGTTGGTAAGTCGTCGGTGTTGCTGATGCTTAACAAGGGAGATAGTGATGGGAGTACTCAGGAGGCTAAACTAAACTGATACGTTCAAGATCGCTCGCCTTCGTGTCGCTGGTCAGAGACGATTATTTTGCTCTCTAGCTCTTCATTTTGCCTAAGAGTAAGTGAGAAAGGTAAGGTCTATATACATCTCGCTGGCTGATTGCTCTAATGATCGTACATAGGCTCAATGGTCGAGTGGTAAGTCGTCGGTGTAGCTGATGCTTGACAGAAGACATAGAGATGAACCAGTTCCAAAGGTCAAGCTGGACCTCCGGGAGCAAGGTAGTAGTGTCAAGACGTCGTGCCACTGGCCAAGTACGATCTTTTTGCCTCATCGCTCTTCTTTTTGCCTAGGAGTAAGGGAAGAATGCAAGGTCTATATACCTCTATTAGGTAGCTCTTTCCAATGGTCGTACGGGCAATGTGGCCTAGTCAGTAAGTCGTTGGTACAATCGATGCTTGACATACTGGAGACTACCCTCAATCCGAGCAGATATGGAACTGGCAGGGATGGTACATCCATTGAGGAGCTATGTTAGCTACGTGCGATTCTTTTGCTTCTCATACCTTACTTTTGCTTGGGATCAGTGAGGTAGGTGAAGTACATATCTGAGTAGCGAACGCGTTCTCTCAAGAATCGTACAGGCTGTGTAGCTGAGTCAGTAAGTCGTTAGTATTCAACTGATGCTTGACGAACTGCAGGTTGAGCTGGTTCTGAGACCTACAGGACTTTACGATGTCTCAAGCCATTCCAAGTAAGCCATGTCAGCAGCGTACGGTTGTTTTGCCTACCGACTGTCCTTTTGTCTACATGAGCAACAAGCCAGACAAGGTATACATTCGCATATTGCACGCTTCCCCTCAATGATCGTGCCTGGCCAAGTGGTCGAGTGGATAAGTCGTCAGTATTGTTGACGCTCGACGTATGGAATGCTTACAACAGTGCTGTTCGGAATGAACTGCTCTATGCTGCATGACGTCCAGCTTCGAGTCACACAAGCGCCAGTTGTGTACGATTGGTTTTGCCCACGAGCTACAACTTTTGACGCCTAAAAGGACTCGTATGCAGTCTAAACAGTAGACCCCATGCTCGCCATCGATATGCCGGGTTCCGTAGTGCAGTGGTCGAGCACGTCTAGACAATGTGAGGGGAGCATGGCCTTCGGGCACATGTTTGGTGGGCTTTGCCTTGCGCAATGCTAACACACCCGGTTGTATGAGTCTTTGTCTTCGACAATGGATAGCTCACTGGAAGACCTACGTTCGAGTCGTAGCAGGACCATGTTGCCACTTCTTTTGACACGTAGTGTACTTCAGATCTGATTTGGAAAGGAGATCTAACGGTATGTGAAGATCGATTGCATTCAGCCTTCGATTGAGGCATGGTATTGATGCGACAACACCATCCGTATGTAGGAAGACCATCGATGACGTGCGGATTCATTCTGCTTGCTTGCGAGTGTGCTGCCGGCAATAGTCAATTTATGCTCTCCTCGTCCAATCAGAGTCTCGAGAAATAGCTAGCTTAGAGAAGAGCTCGCTGACAGCTTACAGCTTACCAGCATGAAGTCCAGATGTGCCTTCGTTACGAGGCCGCGTAACTGCTGTTTCAAGAACTCGACTGGAGGCTTGCCTCGAAGGCCATGTCAACAAGTAGCTGTCGTCTGGGCGTGTGCACATCATTGGCACGCTCGCAGCTCGCTCATTGATGCCGACAACTAGCATTGAGAACCATCATGCGCAATCTACCGAAGAGCTGCATAAGCATAATCGACGATATTACAGTCGCAGGCCAAGGGACCTGGTTGCTGTGACCGACTTGTTAACCCTGTGAAGGTTGCGGACTGCGCAATAAGCGACCTGGTCTTGTCTAGAGGTGGTTGGTGGAGCCAGGTCTTGCCTGTCAGCCGGGACGTTCGTGTTCGGCATGCCGGTCTGGGCAGCCGTCTGCTTGTCTGCTTGGGCAGCCTGTGGTTTGCATCCGAAAAGAAATGCGCGAGGAGTTGCATCGTAGTATGTATGTATCGATACTCTTCTGTTCTGCAAACAACGTGGACTCGGTACTGGAGGAGAGCATGAAAGCTCTGCGTGTCCTCCAGTGCTACGCCTCATTCATCGCGCAGTCTCGAACATGTCGTTCTTCGGTTCCGCCGGCCACTGGTGATGACAGTCTGCAGAAGCCTGAAGCCTGGCATAACCCAGTGCCTGTATTTCGGGCATGAGCAGCTCCTACTCATCACATCCATTTCACGACTGCTCTTGTTCGGTGTGGTTGACCATGTCGCAGGTGCTCTTGGGGAGTATTTTGACGAATCTCTCAGACTGAAACGTGAATTGGGCCAAGGACCTGGAGACATAGCTGTTATGGCCTGGAGACCAGGCAATATTGAGACTGGTGCTGTCCGCAATTGCACCTAGCAGCGCCGTCTCTCCCTCGCACTCCACGTTATGTGGGATGGTGAGGCATGTTGTTCGATAGGTCGTCTTCGAGAATATGCTCTGGAGCAGATTAAACTCTCGATCAGTTCTCCGAAGCCCTGATACACGCGATTCTGACCCTCGTGCATCCGATAATAAGTCTCGCGTGGAGTGGAGTAGTACCAGAACCAGAGGACGTCAGATGAAGACGTGGGCTGGAAATGAAGGTATCGTATTGATTGATATGCTACCATCCGGACTTCCACGGACGCATTGAAGTCTCGACATGACGGCCCACGTGTTGTTTTATACACCCTGGTAGAAAAGAAGCAACGTTTCGTGTGTTACTGGGAAAATCCGATGGCTTGGAGCCTCCGTAGAGATGGTGTGCTCATCTACCGCCACGATGATGACGTCTGTCAGAATGCCTTCTGCATATAGTCTGCATAGGTGCAGAGAACGATGTGTGGTCAGAGGTAACACCTAGGAGATGGAGACGTGGGATGAAGATGCTGCTATCCGTTCAGCTATCCGCCGAAATCCGGGGCCGATCTTGGAGTCTGGTCCATATGCGACACGTCTGCGCGTTGTCCTCGTCAAGATGCGGTTGAGAGAACTGTGTGACAGTGATGGGCAAAGGTGATGTTTGAAGTGTTTTCGCTCCTGCTGAATGTGGATGTAGTGGAAGAGGAAGGTGTCAGCTCGATGCCCGCCAAACCACCCAAGAGATCGACAATCAAACTGCCCAAACGAGAAGTGGCTCTCAACAAACAACGTGGTCTTGATTAAATTCGCGCTTCTAGTTCTACCGACATACAAGACCGTCATTGATAGGTTGACGTCTGCCTTTGCCTGCTTCCAGCAACAAGGCTCGCGGTCTCACGAATCGGCAACCCGAAGATCTGGATATGTGGTCGCACAAACTGGCTGCTTCATCAATACACTGAAATTCTGTGTCCTCTCACCATTCGAATTTGAAGAAAACTGCAGCTCAGGAAGCCCGTTTCAGTCACAGCCGAAACTTTCTGACTCGGTTACTGTGTTATGGCCATGCTATATGCACATGATGAAGTGAAGCTGCGGGACTTGTCTGGCTTTCCACCGGCTTCGCTCTCCGACTCCACTTATTGGCAGAAGAGTTAGCGCTTCTGCAAGGCGATAGCATGGTCTCAAGCCACAGCGGTGTGCGGCCGTCCTCACATATGTCTCTAAAAAGCACTATGCCAACAAGAATGCTCGCAACGAACTCCGACAGTTGAGCACACTAAGCTATCTAGCAGCAAAGGTTTGGGCACGATTCTGCGACGTCTGACCTCCAAAAAGTGCCGAGCGCTGAGCTTGTTTCTGAGCTATCTGCGCCTTCCATCTGTTCAGACAGACGTCCTCACCGCAGTATATGAAGGCACCAGTATGTGAAGCCAGAACACCAACAACAACACAACTATCTCACGGTAAAGGTACGGATACGCGAATCCTTGCGCTCGGCAACGTGACGGCGGCGTCTGGGTAGGCGGATGTTGGCTAGGATCACCCTGCATCGGCGCCAGAACCCAGACGACCAGGTCCATGCTTTCGCGCATAGCGGTATCCTCAGTGATATCTGTATCACAGTCTGTGACTGTTGATCCACGCAAGCAGCGCAGACGAGCTCGAAAATGCGACAAAGCACTCCACGGTCTGGCAGTCACCTTGCGCCTGTTCGAGAGCTGCAGAAGTGTCAAGTAATGAATAGAGTACGACTAGACCGCTTCTTCGAAGGTGTCTACACTACAGCACGCTCTGTCCAGACATCATGTTGCTGTTGCGTGGGTTGACAATAATGTCTCGGAAGACTTCCACGTGTGATCTGCTTGCGAGCTCTGCTAATGCTGTAGGAATTGCTGGACTCGTCGATCCCATTTCGCTCTTCTGCCTCGATACATTGCAGCATGCAACGTTACACTATCGCAGGAAGACTACACCACGGCGGAGGTGTGCGACAATTGGAGACCATGTGTCATATTGTATGCTGTGCTTTCTCTATTTGCATATTCTTCGTGGAGTTGGTGGTTGTCCCACTGGAAGTCCCCTTCGCGCCTAGAGCCCTGTAGGTTCGTCGGACCGGAGCCCACCTTCCTCCTAGTTGGGAGAGCTACTGCTGGACCAGCATGGTTTGCGGCCTGTGAGCAGCCAAAGCTCAACGAAGTCCATGAAGTGCTGAACGCGATGGACAGACAGGATACCATATCATTGAGCGATGTACAGAGCATGGCTACTCAGAAGGCAGCTCAAGAACGCCTGGATGCATGCATGCAATGCAGCCACTGCGCTGGATCGGAAGCATAGCCGTCTGAGATGCCGATGCAATGGCATGTGTAATGCACGTCCACAGTGCGTCTTCTGGGGAGAGGAGAATGCCGCCGCTGAAAACTTCTGGTACCCACACACGCTATAGATCTCATGGGCCAGCTCAAAAATGTGAACACAGCTCTTGGACCCCGCCCATCCTCTAGTCTAACGCTGAATGCTAAATTGTCTTGGAACTGCGACCCTCTGCAAGTCTTTCTTTCGACCATCCTTTGTCTTCCTCCCACCCACATCATCGTCCCATACCAGTTTCTCTCACACCCACTCTGCACGCGGGGGTTCTCGACATCACGAGAAGGCTTAGCCGTTATACTGGGACCAACCCAATAGCTCAAACCGTCTACCAACAACAAACACGTGCTCCAGAAGCATCAAGAGGCGCCCCTCCAAGATCCTAGCTGTCACGTCCTCACCTACGGCCAACTCCTACTCTCACTTGGCAACCTGGCCCCGTAACGAGGTTACGCACTACCGTCATCCAGTGAGCACAGGAAGCACGGCGTACCCATTCCGCACTTGGTTCGACTGGCACTCCTGGAGCTCTTCCACCGGGTCTCTCACTTTCTCCGCTGGTTGCGAAGCGTGCACAGCGCGAGACAGCCGTAGTCAGCATCCCCAGCAGTACACACTGAGTCCATACCGAGGGCGGGCAGGCAAGCAGGCAAGCTTCGCAGCATACATCGGCCTATCTCCGCGACGAGCGGACCGCACGTCCAGAATTCTCCCACCTTTACGGCGCTTCCTCGCTCAAGACTACACATTCTGGCTCCGAACTGTGCTCCAGCAGGAATATCGCAGCTGAGAACTACGACAATCAACCTGAGCGGCCTTTCCGTGGTAGCGTGGAGTCCAATCAAGCCTGTGCCATTGGGTCATCGGCTCGCTATCCTTTACCATACATCGCAGCATTGCGACTGGCACGCCTGCAATTTGCTGTCACACTGGTGCTTGGAATCATCGTGCCACGACGCAGTTACACGACAACAGAAGTCGCCCGTGTGCCGACAATCGTGCAGAACCTCTATTCACTCACATTCCACACATTGGCAGACAACAACATCGGCCATCATGTCTCACGGGAAGATGACGCTGTATAAGCTGGTGGTGCTTGGAGATGGAGGAGTCGGAAAGACGGCTTTGACTATTCAGGTTTGTAGTTGTTCGCCCACGCGGAATACACGCACTTTGCGCTGACTTGAGTTACCAGTTATGCTTGAACCACTTCGTTGAAACCTACGACCCCACCATCGAAGACTCGTATCGCAAACAGGTCGGAATCGACGGACAGTCATGTATGCTTGAGGTGCTCGATACTGCAGGCCAAGAAGAGTACACAGCACTGCGAGACCAGTGGATAAGAGATGGCGAGGGCTTCATACTGGTCTACAGCATATCATCGCGCTCCTCATTCACGAGAATACAGAAGTTCCATCACCAAATCCAGCGTGTAAAGGAGTCAACCTCTGCAGGATCGCCTACATATCCAGGCTCGCCGTTGTCGCAAACTATGGGCTCCTTCGGGCCGGCACCGATCATGTTGGTTGGCAATAAGTGCGACAGAGTAACAGAGCGAGAAGTTTCTACACAAGAAGGGCAGGCCCTTGCAAAGCAGCTGGGCTGCGAATTTGTCGAGGCTTCTGCGAAGAACTGCGTCAATGTCGAGAAGGCTTTCTACGATGTCGTACGGCAGCTACGAAGGCAGAGAGCTACTGCGCCAGCACGCAACAGCAAGGGTTCGGCACAATCAGACCCGGTGCTAAGATCATCACGAACGAATGGCAGCGAATACCACGACCGAGAGAAGAAGAACCGGTATCGTAGAGGCGAGGGTCGCAGAGAGCGATCCAAGGGATGTGTCATCTTGTGAGATACCACAGTATGCACCACTACGCGAGGCATGCTCTGCTCTCCCAAGCGCACTCCGATGCGCCTGGAGATCAATGCGATCATTGCAAGACGAATACGCACGCGAGAAGAGATGCGGGGCCAGACATGCCATTCGAGGCATCGAAGCGGTTCTGACATTGTGGAGAATATCGTCGCAACTCAGCCAGCTCCCACTACTCTTCACATGAGATGGATTTCCGTCTGCAACTGTGCTGGCTTCCCGCTCCACATTCTATGTAACTCCCCGCTTCCTTGCCAAGCGAGATGGTTCCAAGATCGAGCACACATGGGTACGCAAGCTTGGTGGCATTTCTGGTTGGCGCTTCCCAAGCAGCCGAGAACCGCACGACCTTTGTCCCTGGAGAACGGGAGCGGAGTGGGCGGAGGCACAATTCCTTGTGCCAGTGTTGTCTCGATGCACATGACCTCCGGGCAGCCGTAGACGAGTACTGGAAGATGCAGGAATGAACGAGCAACGATGAATACGATCTTATCTGAAAGAAATGTGAAGGATCTATGATCTGCTGAATGTGGTTGGAAAAGGACGTTGCAGATGCGCAGCAAGGAAGTTGGCACATTGAGAAACAGGATACCCATGTACCTACGCCGGACACAGACTTCGTTAAAGAAGCGCTATCCTTCACGCCATGAACTCGAACTCCGTATCCTACATTCTGGTCGATGTGTGATAGCATGAAACAATCAGACCCCTTGATACAATTGACAAAGCAATCACGTTCTCAGTCTCCTCGCTGCCCAATGTACGCGACGACTACTCCGCACATGCACGGAACCACAATTCTTCCAGCCGGATCTGCAACCACGATCTCACACTCCTCGCGTACATACTGTGTTTCGGGCCCGTCAGCAGTGTAGGGCATCTGGTTGTTTGATGAGGCTCAAACTGAGTATAACCACATTACCCGAAGCCAACACGAAGATAGCGCTTACGCGAGCACTTCTTGGAGTGGTTCCATGCTAGATAGGGCAGAGTGACGATGAGATGATGACCGAGCCGACCCAGTTACCAGTTCGGCGGAGTAAGCCAAGAAATGTTCAATGGGGTGGTTGCTGTGCTCGGGAACCGAGAATCCTTGGAAGTTAGAATTGTATGGGAGGGTCGGAGTATTCGGCTTCGTGTCAGATGTACCTTCATGTGCTCAATGTAGGGCGTGGATGGAGAATGAGGCTGGGGAGTAGTGTGATGGAATGCACGAGCAGAAGAACAGTACACGTGGGTCTGAAACAATGATTGAGGTCAGGAACAGTCCGATGTGCTTGAAGAACGTCTATGGGAGGTCTCACAGGCCAATTGCACCTCTGATACTTGGCTATGGTCTATACAAACACGGATGTTGCGGATTTCATGGTTGAGGAGGGATGAAGCAGTTGATATGGATTTCTTAGGGTTACGATCGTGCAAAACGTGTGGGACCGCGACGACAACAACGTCAATATAGTTCAGCCCATGTTCATACTTCCTGTATGTCTTCTTTGCTATGTTCGAAATATGGTTCATCATTCTGAGCTTGTTCGCTTAGTTCTTGCCGATACCATGTCGAAATGGTCGAATTAACGATTTTCTCGAAATTCGACATATTCGCAAGTATCCACAAGATCAATCGCAGATCGGTGGTCATCTTCGCATACCAAAATGACTATACGTGATCCGGAGGGTCAAAAGGCTCTCGATGCCTACAGCGAACTCAATGATGTACAACAGTCTTAATTTTGAAAGCCGTTGAAAGTGCAGAGGGATGTCAATTGGCCGTGTCGGCTCTTAAGATTGTTTGACTATGGCAAGGGATGTTCTGGCGGCAAAGTGAACGATCCTGCTTGTACAATCAGAGATCAGGATCTCTCTACACCTGCCAATTCCGTTCGTCCAATGGCCGCAGTCCTATACATGGCCTGCGACTTGTAAAGCCTTGATAGTGATCAACGGTGCTGTGAAGAAGACCCAAATCGACAGAGCGATGGCGGGAAACCTTTCCCATGCCGCAGGGCTAAAGGTCTGTTGCCAGCCATGTATGAAACGCTGAAATGGTCCCATGGCTATTGTCTCTTCTTCGTGCCGTTGAGCCCAGGTCTTCTGTTCAGCCTGCAGGAAAGCAGTGAGATCGATTTCAGCCCGTAGCAACCGTGTCACTGCATGGGAGACGTGGTGTTCAGCAGGTAAAGACGGCAGATCGTCCAGGATGCCTCTTAGGCTTGTCACTGATTCCAAATTGCCAAGAACCGACTGGTCGTGGCCGATGAACGCGTCCATAGCTGAAGCACAGAAGTGTCCGACCACAAGTACTTCTTCCTCAACCTGATCCTGTTGCCACACAGCTTGACTCCCATGCCGACTCCAGTAGTCCTCGACCACATCCCAACATGTCACAGCCTCGAACTCGAGAGCACTTCGAACCTGTTCCCAAAATTTTGCATGGTAGGATGCCCACAAGGTCCTGTACGACAAGCCAACAATGTTGAGCTCAGCCAGATTTCCTAGCAGGCGCAAAGGATATATGTCCACTTCCGAAGGCAAAGCAGACTCCCGACATCCTGGTCTCTGTACCTCGACCGTGAACCGCCGCACTTTGTGCTGCTTGGAAAGGAACAAGCAAAGAGAGTATAGTACATTCTCCAAGCCCACGATTCGGCTGCCACCTGTCTCTCTCCACGCTGTGTGCTCGAAGAAGACGCGTATGTTGGGGGCTTTCTTGAGGATAGGTGGCCAGTCAAGCTTGATATAGTCCATAGATTTCGAATTTTGACCCGCGGCAATCGCCCAGGACTGGCAGCAGTGTCCACGCACATGCACACCGAGTCCGTGCTGCACATGGACATCGATGGGATTGTCGGAAAGCACGCGACGAGCCTCGTTCCAGACTTGGCGGCAGGTGGCCAATAAATTGGGAGAGCAGGAGTGCGAGTTCGGGTCGAGAGCCTTTGCGTACACAGCGTTGCGCAACTCAGCCGGAAGGTCTAGAAACCCCAGGGGAGATGGTGATCGCTGCATGATTGAGCTTGGATGTCGTATCCGAGTATTGGTTCGAATGTGCAAGATGTGAGTGTCAACTTAGCAAAAAGAATTTATCGAAGTCAGTCGTACCAGACTATACTCAGTGGCCACATAGCAGGTGGTCGAGCCAGCCAATTCGAAACTCTATTCGGCAGATAGTCTTCAGAAATACAGAGAAACATTCAGACATGTCTGATCTTCTCTCGAAAGGTTTATGGCCATGTCTGCGATCAAGGCGGCGTAGTTTCCGCAGAATCTGCAGGTAATCAGCATTTCGAGGCCACAAGTTTTAGTATGTCCCAACTGATGCAGGAGCCGGTTTTGATCTCGAAGGTAGCAATGAGAAATGGCTGTACGTGAGCTTCTGCTTCTCCGAGAAGCCTCTCAGGATTTCGTATGAGTGCTTCAATAGACTCGTTTCGTTTCAGGCCATGACAATGATGTTTATTGCACACCTTTAGTACTATGAGCTGATTAGCAGTTCAGCATACGGGTGTAAACACTCGTTCCGCAGTCGCCAGGCCATTCTGATTACTGCCTCTACCGCGAGAAGAATGATGTCGGGATGTATTCACTTGCCGAAGCCATACCGAAGGGCAGGGCAGGGCAGAGTGGTCAAAGCCGAGAGTGCGTGTCGATCTGTGCCTGTGCTTGGAAGCGTGCAGAGCCGTCCCGGTCTCGGTACCACGAACACGAAATGATAGCAAAGAGCAACGCAACGAATCTGGCCACGATTGAAGGTATGCAAGTAGCATTCGCTGATGTTCTCACTGTACTGTGTATCATGTCCTTCAAGTCAGAAGATCAGATGAGATCCGGCGCACAGACCAGCAGAGGAGTCAATTCACTCAACTATGATTTCATCGGGGAACTTGCCGTCAGCTCGCACCACCGACGCCATGCTGTTTCGCTTGCCTATATTCGCCGTTCCTCGTGGTTGATGGAGGGAGTCGTGATGCAAGACATGTCGGAAATGTGTTTCCTAGTATTCAATAGAGTAGTGCATGGTATCTGCTTCGCGTTAGAGTTGTGTCCTTGCAAAAATGTGTGGTGAGCGATGAGTGAGGTGACGAGCAAGGGAGAGGAGAAACGAGGAACAAGGTCCGAATTGGCAAGGCAAGGCAGGAACGACGTCATGTCAGGCTTAGCGCACAAGCAAGAGCGGACTGTGTCTACGATTGATCACGTTTTGCTGCCATCACCGCCAAACAGAGAGTCGCGCCAACTCTATGCACCACATCTCCATGCTCCGATGAGTCCACCTACTACCATCACACTCGCAGAGTCCTCATCGTGTGCGCTTGATGCTTGGGACGCGCCGAGAAGAGGCAGAGACGGGCCAGAGCGATGAACTCGTCTCGGCCACAGAAGGAGACCATCGCCCAGGATGACTCTGAACACGACGACAGCGAGCCCACACCGACGAGGCTGCCTCCACGACCCAGCGCGCAGGAACTCCTGAGCGATGCGCGCCCTCAGCTCGTGCGATCGCCACCAGGACGCCTCTCAGATCTCGGCCAGGACGCGCACGACCCACGGCATAACAGCCCGGCGGAGTCATCCACCGATGGCAGCTCGGATGACGGGGGTGCTGCTCGAGGCTCTGTGGGAGGGAAGGCTGCAGTGAAGAGAGGCTCATCTGCCAACCCGTCAGGCAAACAGATGTATGGCATATCGCCACAGCCGCAGGCAGATTTGGCAGACTTGAAGGATGCTCTCAAACGTGCTGATGTACGTCCGCGCAGGAGCTATGGCACTCCAGGCGTGTCAGGAGTGACCAAGAGGGTGTCACCCATTCAAGAAGAGACAAGTGGTGGTTCGCCTCCCTCGATCAACACCGTACTTGGGACGACCGAGCCTGTACGCACCACTTCCACCGAGTCCACAGAGTCTGCTCGGACCATTAGAGGCAGTGCTATGCCTACTCCGTCGGGAAACGTCCCTCTCAGAACACCATCCTATCCATTTCCTTATGTACCTGGAACGCCGCGACCATGGCCACATAACCTCCATCAGCCATTCACGGCACTGTCGCCAACCGTCACAGGTCCAGGACCGGATCAGGCTGACACTCCCGGAGGGTCTAGTTTCACTGTGCTTTCGGGTGGCAACACTCCAGCAGCGAACAGTACTTTCATGCCTACCGGTATGCAGTATGAAGGACTCGAGGATCCACGATACCCTACGCCAAATCTCTATGATCTTGTCCTACAGCTCAATACGGAGCCTGGATTGGAGCAATGGTGGACGACGGTAACGAACATTCTTCACGATCATTTCATGGCAGAGCGAGCGTCTCTTGTGCAGCCACTTGATCCCAACGATATCGAGAATGTGCCATGGGGTCAGAAAGCAACCTTCAGCATGAATGGCCGAGAAGACTTCGTGCCTCCTAGCGCATTCGAGCAACTGCAAGGTCTTGGTCTACATCGGCCTGACATACAGGTTCGGGAGCCCAGTACTGAGACCATGAGCAGTATTCAGCCACAAAAGCTTCACCCAGAACGTCTACGACCTCGCCTTGAGACACGACACTCATATGCTGGACATGGTCGCGAAGTGCGTGATGTCCTAGGCGCATTGAACACTCCTCCTATACGAGCGAATTCCAGGCCCCTGGGACCTCAGAGGACTGTCACGCACGCAGCAGGCACAACCCCAGCCGCCTCTGGTGGCGATATACAGCCAAAGAGATTCCCGTCAGTGCACAGCACACGGCAAGGATCGCTAAACGACCCAAACTTCAGCAGCCTCGCTGATCCTGCCGACGCTGGCCCTTATGCCGAGATCTTCTCCTCGATACGTCCTCTCGACCAAGAAGCCAACCCTCTTATCGAGTCAGGAGGTGTCTGTCGGGTGCTTGATCGTGGCAGGATCGTCACCATAACTAGGGACTACTCGGGCGACGAGAATCGGCCTGTAGTCTCTCGTTCTGCTCCCACTGCGTCCCACTCTGCAGGTATTCTCAGTCATCATCGCGCGCGTGGCAATGTCCCGCAGGCTGACTGGGGTTACAATGAGTATGAGCAGCACCCACCATCGCCTTGGTCGCAGTCACCAGCGCCATCACCAGCTGTCCAGGCGGATGAGGAGATCAATCCATTCTTCGCATCTGATGACCAGTTGTTAGACGAGTCTTTCAATCCTGCGACCAGTCCCAAGGACTATTCACAGTACGACCAGGTCGAGGCTATTGGCATCGACCATGCCAGTACTGTGATACACATCCCTCTGATTCATCCCACTCTGTCTCAGCCGATGCAGGCGCTGCGCATGACTCCGAGCGCGAAGGACTCTCCGCCCCACCTGTCGCGACGTGGTACTTTCGATCTCGACAGGAAGTCTCCTATAGCGATATTGTCGCTATTGACTGCAACGGTGCCGTACCCTGGAAATCTTGTCACTGCGCTCAAGCTTCTTGGACCTCATCTGGCCACATCTTTGCAGAATGCGAAGCAATTCTCATCCACTCATACCAGGGCAGTCAATATTCGACAACGACGAACGACTAGTGGCACTCGTGCAGGATCGGCGCCCATGATGGTCGAGCCGGCCTCATTGGAGGACATTGTCAATGCCGAGCTCGAGGAGCCACCAGGTTCGGAGAGCATGACCAGTCCTTCCGATTACTCTGGTCGTTCTCGCATCAGTCCTTCGGGCTCTATCGTGGGCACACCAGGCTGGGACCCTGCTGCGCATGGGTGGACGGCGAGTAGATCTCGTGGTGGCACTCCAGCATTCACGGGCTCAGAGATGGTCGACAATTACTTTGATGCGAAGATACGCTCGGGTCACAGAAGTGGAAGCAATGCGAGCAATACTATTGCCTCGACTCCAGCTAAACCCACGTCAAAAGCCTCAAGCAACACATCACAGACTGAGAGTGAGATCGCGCTATCGCGAGGTCAGCGCAAAGCCAGAGCCACTAGCAACAGCAAGCCAGGCAGGTCACCAATGCAGCCTCCATCGAGCGCGAACAGCTCTTCGCCCACAGCAGACTCATCATCGCCGCAGAGATCGACCATGACGCAGTTTCCAGACCTGTCTCAGCAGAGCAAGAGGCACTCGCTATTGCACTCCTATGGCGCCGACTTCGAGACAACATTTGGTGGCTTACAGGCATCGACACCCGCCAATGCCCAAAGTTCTGGACATGCGCGGAAAGGCTCATACTCTGAGGATATGCCGCCGCCTTCAGAACGTCTTCTGCGAACGATCATTGATTCTGTCCCTGTTCAGATCTTCACAGCACAACCTGATACTGGGAATCTCAGCTGGGTGAACTCGAAATTTCTCATCTATCGTGGACAGGATCCTGCCCAAGTCCTGACAGAACCGTGGGCAGCGATTCACCCGCATGATCATCGCGAGTTTCTACCAGCGTGGGAAAGATCACTGAGGACGTGTCAGCAACTGCAGCAGAAGGTGCGCCTAAGACGATTTGATGGAGCCTATCGCTGGTTTTATGTTCGCGCTGCACCACTCAAAGACAAGAAGCAGAAAGTAGTGCACTGGATTGGCACTCTGATGGACTTTCATGAGCAGCAGATTGCAGAAATAAATGCTGCGCGACAGCAAGAGACGGCTGCGTCAGAAGCCAAATACCGCGCACTCGCGAATTCAAGCCCACAAATCGTGTTCGCTGTGAACAAGACTCGCGGGGTGACATTCTGCAACTCCCAGTGGCTTCAGTACTCCGGACAGGCCGAAGCGCAAGCTCTTGGCGTTGGGTTCATGGAGCATGTACATCCTGATGATCTGGTGAAGTGTAAACTGCCCTCCTTCGATTCGGAGACAAACAAGTTCAATGTACCGACCACCCTGCCAGCGGAGCCCGAGCGAACATTCAGTAACTCTGAGGTGTCTACGACCGATTCAAATGAGACGGAGAAGCCCTCCTCGGATCCATCGTCCGCGTCAGCCACGACATCTCCGTCTCCGATACAGCAACTGCCGCAGAGGAAGCTCTCTCATCTGGCATCTGCTGGTATTTTGAAGATCACGCGTGACACCGATGGTCGTCCATCATACTCAACAGAGGTCCGGCTCAAGAGCAGTGATGGCGACTATAGATGGCACCTTGTCCGCGTTCTTATTGCTGAGCCTTTGCTACAGCACGAAGACGAGGAGGAGACTTGGTATGGCACGTGCACCGATATCAATGACCACAAAGATCTCGAGCGAGACCTCAAGAACACCATGGACGCCAAGTCTCGATTCCTGAGTAACATGTCGCATGAGATCCGCACTCCCTTGAACGGAATCACTGGCATGGTAAACTTCCTCATTGACAGCAGTCTCTCTGCTGAACAAATGGAACATGTCAACATCATCAGAGCCAGTACCGAAGGCTTGCGAGGTCTCATCAACGACATTCTAGACCTGTCAAAAGCAGAGGCAGGGATGATCCAGCTCAATATGGACTGGGTATATGTGCGAGCACTCATCGAAGAAGTTAACGATTTGACATCTGCCATGGCTATTGACAAAGGCTTGGAGCTCAATTATATCGTTGATGAAAACGTGCCACCCCAGATCAAGGGCGATCGCTTCCGCATTCGCCAGATCCTACTCAATGTTGTTGGCAACGCGATCAAGTTCACGCAGAAAGGCGAAGTCTTCATCAGATGTAGTATACGGAAAACTGAAGGACGTCTTGAGGA
Source organism: Sphaerulina vaccinii (assembly GCA_022570795.1). Lineage (NCBI taxonomy): Eukaryota > Fungi > Ascomycota > Dothideomycetes > Mycosphaerellales > Mycosphaerellaceae > Sphaerulina > Sphaerulina vaccinii. Next base: position 328,929 of record JAKUDP010000018.1, read on the forward strand.
TGACGAGATGCTGATCAAGTTCGATGTGATCGATACTGGCCAAGGCTTTACCGATGAGGAGGCGGACTCGTTGTTCAAGCGCTTCAGCCAGATCGATGGTAGCAGCACACGGCAACACGGTGGTACAGGACTCGGTCTGGTGATCTCGAAGCAGCTCGCACAACTGCATGGAGGAGACATGAGCGCGAAAGGTGTGCCTGAGAAAGGATCGACGTTCTCGTTTTACATCAAGACCACCCTACCATCTGATGACGACAGGCCGCCGATGCCTCTGCCTACTCCTGGACCCGGACCTGTCAACATTCCAGTGTTGCCAGTATCACTCCCACTCGATGCGCGGCCGAAGTTTGCCTCTGAAGTCACTCAAACACCTCCACAGTATCCGCCAACCGCATCGGACGCAGGGCTCGAATCGCCATCAGTGTCTTCAGCTAGCTCCGACCCCTCCTTGCGCTCTGTCACAAGGACAGAAAGTCTGCGATCCGAACGATCATCTGCATCTTCCATTTCTCATGAGATGATTGCGGCCGGTGCACAGATCAAGCTTGCGCTACCATCGCATGAGTTGGCGCTTACAAGGTCTGACAGCCTGCCGTCAAGGTCGATTGATGCAATCGCTGCGAATTCGAATAACAACCTGCTTAAGCCGCACGCCAGCACTCCGCCGCCAATGTTCTCGATCCTGGTCATCGCGCCGCTCAAGTATACTCGAGAAGCAACCGTGCACCATATTGACAAGACACTGCCCGGGAACGTGCCACACCAAATAACTGCGCGTGAAAGTCTGCTAGACTGCCAACAACTACTAGCTGGATCCGACCCTATCACATTCACGCATATCGTCGCAGTTCTGCAGGATGTCAGCGAGGTCACAGCACTTATGGACCAGGTACTCGCTACAGCTACCTCTGCGACATCTATAGTGCTCATCACAGACTTGGCACAACGACGTAACATCATGGAACAGGCACCGCATCACAACTACGAGCAACTTGTGACGGATCGCAAGCTTAGATTCGTGTTCAAACCTCTGAAGCCGTCACGATTCGGACTAATCTTTGATCCTCAAAAGGAACGAGAGATGAGCTTGGATCGCAACCAAGACAGCGCACAGCAGGTCGCAGTCAACCAGAAACAAGTGTTCGAAGAACTGGCACGACGTCTCGGTAACAAGGGGAAGCGCGTGCTTCTGGTCGAGGACAACAGAGTTAACCAGATGGTCATCCTGAAATTCTTGTCGAAAGTCTCGATCAAGGTCGACACGGTCATGGATGGAGTTCAATGCACCGACAAAGTGTTCGCACAACCACCGAACTTCTACTCGATCATCCTTTGTGATCTTCACATGCCGAACAAGGACGGCTACCAGACATGCAAGGAGATTCGAAAGTGGGAGAAGACGAACCAGTATGCACACCTACCGATCATCGCACTGTCAGCCAACGTGCTTGGCGATGTTTACCAGAAGTGTGTGGATGCCGGATTCAACAGCTACATGACGAAGCCAGTCGACTTCAAAGAACTCAGCCAAGTTCTTATGACATTCATGGATCCCAGTGATCCCAGTAAACCTCATGCATTCATGAAGCTCAAGCATGGGCAGACATCACATAAGAGCAAAGACAAAACAGCTCAAGATCCTGCGAAGGATAAGAGTAAGAAAGTGGTGAAGTAAGGTAGTACTATCACCAGAAATGAGAAGAACACATACACAGAAACGCGCAACGGCCTGTTCAGAGAAGCATTGGGAGACACCTAAGAAAGAGGACGGCGACTTTGCGCATAGGGCGGGAGTAATGGGCGATGAACGAAAGTATACTTTGCAGTACTTCTAGCGAAGGCGCTCTCTTACAACAATCAGGCAAAGCATGTTATAGATGGGAATGCACAGCATTTGCGTGGCGCGGCGGGTTCCAAAGAAGCGGCGATCATGAGGAGCATCGCGTGGGGATCTGTTAGCAAGGTGTTCTGTCTTGGGATTTCATATCCTCTGTATAGTAGTAACAGGGACGTCAACTTCGGCGGTCCTAATGTATTCTTCACTACCTGAAACGGTCTCTGATACTGCCTGCTGTGAGTAAGAATCGTGCACCGCTCCATGCCACGCAGGTCAGGATTATGGCCGTGAATGCGTGAAGACAAGGCAGGTCATCGCGTCTCTCTCTTTACAGAGCGCATTGTCTTCCGACCGATTCTTCAGAGGAGATTCCGCAGGCCATGAGCTAGCACACAGGCCAATATGATGAGAGTACAGCTCGGAGCCGACTCACGCAGAAATGCGCGAATTCGACACAGCATGTAGAGGTGACATTTGTATTCGCTCTCGCACACGTCGCTACTTTTGACGACTTCGTATCTACACCCAGCCTTATAGGGCTTCTGGACTGCCTCCCTAAAGCAGCCATTAAGCAGTCCGTCTCTACTGGCTCAGCCTCTTCGATATCGAGCGCGTCTAGAGGAGCGGCCCTTCGAGACATCGCGCTTGTTCCCGCCACGCCGTATAAACCAGTGAAGCCCTGGCGCAAGTCAACCCGAACTACGCCACGTGGACACGCTCTAAGCCTCACGTTCTTTAGTCCCTGATCCAGACATTATTTGAGTCTTTTCGTGGATCGAGACTACCTCACGGGAATACGTTAGTGACATCTCAATACTCGAGTACACCTTCCATGACTTTGACAGCGGTGCCACCAAGTTCCACCTTCTCAACAGATTTGAGATCTGGTGTCAATGTGACCGTGACTTCGATATCTGACTTGCGACCCATCTCGACGCCCTGCGTGATGGAAAAATGCGTGATTCTGCTACTGGCTCTCTTCAAGGCGGCATAGCACGCAAACCCACAGCCAGCGGAACCTGTAGCGGGATCTTCGAACAAACCTTCAATCATGCGAGATTGTAGCACAACCTTCTCCATCCCAGCAGCGTCTGTGGTGGTCTCGGCAGTGTACACGAAGTAATACGAGCCTGTAAATCCAGTGTTCCAGTCCTTGTCAAGCCTGGGCTCAGGTCGTGTGGATGGGCTCACAGCTGCGAGAGCTTCGAGGCTCGGCAGCTCACATATAGTGAAGTTCATGCCTTTGACTGGACTCACAACTGCTATACCCTCCTGCAAGAGTGCGAAAGCCTTCAGTCCATCCTGCAGAGTGTACACATCGTGGACCGTGAACGGGTACTGAGTGTGCTCGTGGAAGTTGTGAGCGATCTCAGCCTTGGCTACCCTGGTGGAAGGGTCATACCGGCACAATGTAGGTCCAGCATTGAGGAGCAAGCGTCCTGTCCTTGACTCAGAGGAGCTGTTGTCGGACAATGTTCCGAGTGCATATACTGCAGACCCGATGGTAGGATGACCTGCGATCAGCTCGATCAGTACATTGCTAGTCATGGGCATCTTCCAGCTCGACAGTACTTCCGAAGCGATAGCTCAGTTTCCTGCAACATACCAGCAAATGGGACCTCAGCATGTGTGAGAAAGATTCTGACTCTCCACTCTGTGATACCATCCTCTCCAGTCTTTGCGTCGTGAAGGAAGACACTCTCGCTCAAATTGAACTCTCTACAGATCATCAGCTACAAATCACATCACAAAGTATTATTACTCTCATACCTCGCGATCTTCTGCATCTGCTCCGTAGAAACATCCTGACCTTCTGGCACACGCACAACAGCCAATGGATTCCCAGCAAACCGCTCAGACGTGAAAACGTCAAGAGTGACAAATGAGAGCTGAGGCATAATAGTGCCTATAACTCTATAGACGACGGTGATGGTGGCAACAACCGTACAGTAGCCTCAGGATACTTGTGTACATACGTGGGATGTGATGAATGCAGCCTCTCGGACGGCTGAGATTGACTTTCGCGTGGAGAGCTCCAATATCCACGTCGTCGGGTCGTGTAAGCGCAGGATGGTGTTATGCCGAGTCAGGTGATGGATAGAGGCTGCGGGAGGTGCTTGAAGAAGAAATGCGAAGAGGCGCGATTGTGATGATGTTCATGGACTCGCTGATGAGATCGTGATGGAGGCCCTTTTGAAGTTGACGGGGATGTTGATGACTGAACAAACCAAGTGGAGCGGAGTCACAGTAGAGACGACGCCCTACGACATGTTCGCATTTCTCTGCCGATTCTGCAAGCGCAGAAGCTGCTGGTATGCAGTCATCCTGCGACGCGTCTTGTCCTGAGTCGCGTCCTGCGCTGTGAGAACGCTGGTAGTTCTGCCATGGCAATCGCGAATGGACACTGTGCCGGAGGTGAGCAATGTTGCAGGAGAACAATCTTGCTGATGAGGTCAACACAGCCCATCTGAGATACCCAGGCAAGCACGACCCACAAGCGATGTGGTGAAGAAGAGGTCGAACTCCCAACAGCAAGAAGGATGAAAAGTGAGCAGCGTTACCCCTGTACGCGAGCCTCAGGCATTACCAACAGACCGGTTTTGACAGAAGACAGTCTTTTTGTCATTCCAGACTCACGTGACAGTACTGAGACTCAGGCTTGGTTGTTTTGATGTTCGATTCTGGTACGATTCAGTTCAACACGTTGTAGGTACATTTACCACGAGCCTGGCTCTGTTCAGGCAGAATGTCAAATATAGCATCTATGGTAGATCCAAGACACACAAAACGGCTGTGGGTCCTTATACCAAAGACGCGTAGGACGTATTGGGAGTGCGAGGAATGCGAGTGCGATGGATCTGGAAGGTGGAACCAATTCGATTGCCAGAAGGAGAATGTTAACAATGTGGTGAGAGACAGGAGAGAGACAGGAGAGCAAATGTGGTAGCTGATGCTTCATTGGCATTGGTCGTGCTACATACGACAACGTTTTGATCTCGCAGTAAGTACCAAGACGTGCAATACCTTCATCCAATACATCCATCTCCATCTCGTGTCATGGTCTCTCTTTCAAGTAGTCTCTCTTCAATGTTGACAAGTAGCAGCCACAACACCTGCGCTCAATAGTCAAAACCCTTTTGCACAAGGAACTCCTTTTCCGTGATCTGTGCCGCCCTTTTAAGTTCATTTTCCTTCCTGTCCGCGAGGACCACGGATCTCGCCTGGTGGGACCGCTCATTGAGTCCGTGTAACAAATGCATCGCTTGCATGCCAGGCATCTGTGCGCCATGTGCAATGCGTAAAGGTGAACGCTCATCATGATATCGTCGCAAGTCGTAAAAACACAATGTGAAATGCTGCAAATGCAGGTGAGTGAGGCAAGCTAAACCTCGGTGCTTGCCCGCTTGCTGGTTGTATTCAGTGTCGTGCGAGAATCGAATGCAGCGCGTTCCTTTCGCATAGTCTCCACGTCAAAGGCAGGAGTGTTGGAACTCTGTCGACTGCCGATGCCAGATGACTTGCGTTCGCTGAGTGCTCCTAAGCTTCGCATCTTTCTGAGAAGTGGTCTCGAGTTGGACTTCTCGAGTGGAGGAGACACTAGAGGCTCGTCGTAGATCATCTCAGTCACATCGGTTCTGCTTCGCCCTATTGATCTAAGACCTCGTGCTAGGCGCTCCATGCCTGTTCCTCGTCGGCCACCAGAAGGAGTCTTTGGGTATTCGAAGGATGAGTTAGAAACTTGATCCGAGCCGCGAGTGGTCGGTCTTTGCTCCGAAGCACTGCCGAAGCTTGTGGTAGAGTCCAGTCTTCTGCGCAGGTTCTCTGTGCTCGTTGCGCTGCCAAAGCTGATGCCGGAGTCGGCCTTCTTGCGACTGCGTTGCTCGGCCTCGACAATGCTTGTGAAGCTAGCACCAGAGTCTGCCTTGCGCATGTGTCGTGGGCTGCAGGGTGATTCAATGTGAGCATCGCTGGCGATCTGGATGCACTCGTTGATCATGCTGTTGGCCACTTGGAGATACATGCTCAGGTTGCGAACAACAGCTTCCCAGCCATTGTCATCTACTGGTCCCTTGCCTTGCTGCATGAGATTGGTGAGAATGCGAGGCCCGCTCTTCTCGACAGCCTGGATGTACTTGAAGAAACCATCGCGTTGGGTCTTGAGAACAGCAGGTGTCAGGAGAGTTGTCGGCTGGGCTTGTTCCGTGATGCCGGCAGGAGGGTACAGGGTGTTGAGCATAGCCACGCAGTTGTGCTTGTGGAATGGCTGCAGTGACAATTCGTTGATCAGGATCCATCGTCGAAGGCCAACGTAGATTTGCGTGTACAGCTGGTCAACCTTTCTCTCCTTCTCCTCCACTGACTTGACCCATTGCAGGTTGTGCGGTGAGAGTGCTGCAGCGTCCCGGTACAGTGCATCACGATCAATGCCAAGTTGATTTATTGCATGTGCACATTCCCGTCGCCTGCGCGTTTCCAGATCCTTCAGGTAGTCGAGTCCAGTGAGTGCATTCGGGAAGTCAACTCGAGGCAGTTGCGATGGGAAGCACTTTTGCACGAATGCAGTGATGAAGTTAGGAGGCAGCGACTGCTGTTGAATAGGCAGTTTGGCCGCTGAAAGTTGTGAGATCAGGCTTTCCGTCAGTGACTGTGTTGATGGAGTATCTGAAGAGAACGATCCTTGTGACAGTGCAGGTGAGTGGCCATTGCTCGAAGGCGTGGTCGGGTTGTTGCCTTTCGGTGCGCAGTTCATGGCATACATTGTTCGCAGCGGGATCTCATAGCTGCCTGGATATGCGAGGATGTGATCCAGAATGAGCTGATATGCTGAGCCATTGGAGGAGGTGCTCGAGCCCGAAGATCGGTTGTGTGTTGACGCAGACATGATTGCTGGTGGAACACAGGCTTACGAAGGGTGCATGTGCAATAGCAGTGACCGGAGACGAGCGAGATGAGGTGAATCCGTGCTGCAAGGAAGGTGGTAGATTAAGTCCAGTCCATGAGGTGGGCGTTGTTGCGTCGTTGTTGTTGTTGATGTTTCTTGTTGTTGATCCGGTGCTGAGAAGAAACGTTCTGCCAACGTCTACATTGGCCAACGGCGCCTGAGGTCCGGAGGGAGGTGCTGTACTTGCTGCAGGGAGCTGGCGCAATATGTGGCAATCCGTGGTAAGTAGTGGGAAGGAAGAGAGGTTCGCGTTTGGGAGACAAGGGTCAAAGTCGCGTGTGGTGGAGAGTCTGGAGTCGCGGGAGTGTGTTGACTTGTGTTTCTGCGATATTCCAACCGTCGGACGGGAGCGGCGCTGATCCAATGGCGTCCTGTTCTTGCCTTTCCTTTTTAGGCCTTCACGCGTTGGCCAATCGCGAGTTTTCAATGCAGCAGATTTTCAATACTCCACAGCAAATGCACGACAAGCTCTGCTGCCAGAAGGGACGTCCCTGCACTGATATGCGTGACCAAGAGCACGATTCAACGAGCGAACGAAACTGTGACTGTGACGAAAGTGAGGAGGCAAGAGCGACCAGCGTCTCAGGAAGTGGGCAGCGTCTGGTCCCATCACATCGCGCTCAACAACCTCGCTCTCCAACGAACACTGCTTTTTGGCGTCCGGGGCTCTCGTCACGGCCTCATCACACTTTACGGTGGGCTGCGCTAGCAGACCTACGCGCCGGATATGCAGGCTGAAGCCCGTGCCCCAAACTACCGGATACTGGATACTGCTTTAGTCGACTTCAGGCTAGGCGCAGGGGCGGTTGCAGCAGTGGTCTCGGGAGTTATCCCTAGCACTCCAACGAGGCCGCCTGCGTTTGCCTCGATACTTCCGCCGTCTCTTCAGAGCACCGCGCGCGGCTCAACTCCAACAACACCGAGGCCTACGCTACCCATCAAGCACGTCGGCAAAACAAGATAGGAAAGACAGCTCGCGTGCTGTTAACAAGATTATATTGACAGGGCGGACACTAATGCGAAACCACGGCAACAGCAGCTTTCAGCGTCACGAAGTGCACGAAGTGGCCGTGGTCTCAACAACTTCTGCTGAGCAAGGCGTGCTGGAACACACGTTGGACGCTCCATGGAGCACGTCTTGAGCCACTCCGAACTTCGCCTCAAAATCTAGAATCTTTGCCTCAAACAGCAAGAACGGTACGACGGGTTTTCTGATCGAGAGGTTCCTCTGCCCCGCGTGCCTGGTCCGTGGGCTTCACGAACGCCAGTCTCAGACGAGACAGCACACACCAAACCAACAGGACCGATAGGTCTATGCGGCTACCTACTGCTTTGCAAACAGAAGAGCTCGATGAGCTAATCTTCTACATCACACTGCAGTGCTTGAGCACCTAAAACGACAGCAAGACGATACTATAACTACACAGCTGCCTCCTGTTTTGAGCAATACGGCATCCTGAAGAGGACTCGTTCGCTCCTTCACTGTTTCACACTACTTTCGATTGCACAGAGGACGCGTTTACCTCAGCTATGCCCCTCACACCCTCCCCGTGGCCGCCTCGTATGGACTCCACGTTGTATCAAGAAAAAGCAGGCCCGGTAAGAAGTGGCCATACGGACCACATTCTCCTCACCATGGACAGGAAGAGAATTGCTGCTACGCACTTTGGCACTTCATTTCGAGAACCTGTCACTTCAGCGAAGATGCTGCAACCTGCAGCGTCATCTATGGTACTGATTGATCTCCCCGCATCGCGGATCGTTTCTTGCATATGTGTTGCATGTGGGCTCCATACCGCAAGCCCGTATAGAACACCCGGAACCTGGTAATCTGAGGCCTGCTATATAAGTGGCCGGCAGGTTATCAGACCAGTCGGCTAACCTGAACCGACTACTTAACTTAGCGTGAATTAGAGTTTTTTTTAAGGTTTTGGCTCTACTCTTAGTAGGTTGACTTTCTAAATAGTCGGATTACCTTTTCTCTTCCCTATAACAACCTCTAAGTATATTATAATATATATTATAGATGCTATTACTATATTTATACTCTTCGATAATAATAGTACCTAAACAAAAAGCCTAGAAGACTATAATTATAAGAGCTAGGTCTAAAGATATAGTATCTTAACTCTAAAAAGGAAATTTAGACTACTAGGCAATTTTATATTCTTAGTCCTAAGGGTAGAGTATATATAGTATATAGTTGCTCTATAACTCTAAGAGCTCCTATATTCTTTATAGAGGTAAGGATTAGTTTATATAACTAATACTTTTATTAACTAGTACTCTATATATTACTATATACTTCTACTTTTATATTTCTAATTCTTTAACTTTTTTAAAAGGTAGCAATCTATAGAGGCTATAATAGCTCCGAAGTAGCGTTCTATATATAGCGAGTAGCTAGGTTATATTAAAGATATCTCTAATAAAACTTAGTAACTAGATAAAGGTAATAATATCGATATAACTAGCGCTTCTAGATAAGCTAATAATAGTAATAATAATAGCTTTAACAAAGAGGATACTAAAGCTATAGCTATTATATAGTAGCTTTATATTAACCTCGAAGCTAAGAATACTATTCTCTAAGAAGAAGCTTATATATTATAAGCAACTTATAAGAATAAAGCTCTTTATAGAGAACTTAGTAACTTAAGTATTATATCTATATATACCTCTACCGAGCCTCTTCTAGATAATAACTTTAAAAAGACTATAAGTAGTGCTCTAGTTACTAGCATTTTAGATATATATTATAGTATTAAGATTTGCAACTCTAAGCTATACTAAGGCTATATAGATAAAGAAGCTCGAAAGTTTCTTTATACCTATAAAGTTAACTTTACTATTACTAAGTATAACTTTAAGTCTAATTAAAAGAAAGTTCTATATACTATTATATAGCTTATAGGCAAGGTATAGGAGACCTAGTATAATAAGTATAAAGACTTACTTCTAGCTTACTATACTTAGAGCTAGTTTAAGACCTAGGTCTATAGTATTATTAGTAACTAGGCAAATTGCCTAATACTTATTATAATCGAGTACGACTAGGCTAGGTAGGGAGATAACTAGAGTATTTGCTCCTTTGCTACTAACCTCGGTTATATAGAGGCCTAGCTAGGGGACTATAGCGAAACGTAGTTAGTTCGCTACCTCCTTGCAAAGCTAAAGCTATCTCTCTATAGAGAGATTATTAAAAGCTATTCTATTCTATATAAGCGAGCTAATTTTATTACGTTAGCAAAGCGCTTAGAATAGGCTAATAATACTATTCCTTACTATAGTAACTCTACTTAAGATTAAAAGTATAAATATAAGAAGTTAAAGTATAAGCGCTCTAATACTAATAAGTATAAGAAATATAAAAATAAGAGTAAGTCTTATTATACTAATAGTATTAATTAAGGCAAGGCCTTATTATCTAAGCTAGACTACTCCTACTTTATATATTATAGCTATAGAAAGAAGAGTTATATTACTACCGACTCTATCTACCTAAATAGCAAAGTAGATAAGGAGCTAGTAGTCTATAAAGTCGCTATACCTAAGAATAAGGGAAAAGCGAAAGTATCGAAGAAAAACTACAAACTTTAAATACTAAGCTAAGTAGTAAAAGCTACTTCCCTATTTAGGTTAATAGAGCGAAGGCTATACGAGTAGTAGTCGAGATATAAGATAAATAATTTATCGACGCAACTGGCCTACTTAATAACGCCGCCGATATTAACATTGTTACAATATCCTTTATCTTATAATACAACCTTCCTCGACGGCCTAATATAGTATTGCTACTAGCAACCTTCTATATAGGAGAACTAGGTTATTACTATAGGGCGTACTATATCTATATACGAATTATAGACTCTATAGAGGTCGAACGCATTATAGGTAGTATATTCTATATATATAATATACCTAAGCCTAACCTTATCCTCGGTCGGGTATAGCGACGTACTTAGCAAGTGTGTATCGATAGTATAATAGACAAGTAGTACTATAGAGATAGCTTCGAGAAGGTTACTATCTATAATACTAAGGAGTTCTTTAAGAATCTAAAGAAAGTACTTTATATATATACTATACTTATAGCTAAAGATAGTATAGTACTACCTCCTATACTAATCGAGTTCTATTAGTTTAATAATATTTTTAATTCTATAGAGGAAATAAAAAGCAAGCCTATCGATAGTATAGAGTATATAATTAACCTATATAATAGTACTATTCTACTATTCCGACTACTATATTACTAGTCTAGAAAGGAACTTAAAAAGCTCTAAGCCTATATTAAGACCGGGCTAGAACACGACTAGATTAAGCGCTCTATAAGCGAAGTAGGTATACCTATCCTATTTGTTCCTAAGAAAAATAGTAAGCTTAGACTATATATAGACTATAGAGGTCTTAACGAGATTACGATTAAGAATCGATACCCTCTACTACTTATTAGCGAGACGCTTAATCGGCTCATAGGCGCCAACTAGTTCACGACCCTAGATCTTACTAATATATACTATTATATTAGAATCAAGCCGAGCGACTGCTAGAAGACTACGTTCTATATATATTATAGCTACTTCTAGTATAAGGTTATACCTTTTAGGCTTACTAATGCCCCTACAACCTTCTAGGCTTATATTAACTATACTTTGGTAGGTTTGGTCGATATTATTTATATAGTATACTTAGATAATATTCTTATCTATAGTAAGATATACGAGCAATATATACAAGATATATGCAAGGTACTTAAGCGCCTTCGGAAGTTCGGTCTATATACCTAGAGGTCCAAGTGCAAGTTCTTCTAGCAAGAGGTTGACTTTCTTAGCTTTGTAGTTACTACCGATAGCATAAAGATAGATAAGAGCAGAATGGACGTAATCGCTATATAGCTAAGGCCTACTACTTTAATAGAGGTTCAATCTTTTCTTGGATTCGCCAACTTTTATTAAAGGTTTATCTTTGAATACTCGCAAATTGTAATAGCGCTTATAGTACTATCTAAAGGAGTAGTAAAGGGTAAGAAGCCTAGACCTATCTAGTAGAGTATAGCTAAAGAGTATACGTTCTAGGAGATTAAGAAGAGATTTCAAATAGCCCCTCTATTAAAATACTTTAATTCTATACTATACTTATATATTAAAAGTAATATATCTAAGTTTGCAATTACTAGCATTCTTAGCTAGTTGTTTAGATCGGAATAGCATTCTATTACCTTCTATTTAAGAAAGATAATCCTAGTAGAGTACAATTATAAAATATACGATTAAGAGCTACTAGTAGTTATAGAGTCGTTTAAGGTATAGTAACTATACCTCGAGGGCGCTCTATATATAATCGATATACTCGTCGACTATATAAATCTCTAAGAGTTTATAGGTATAAAGAAACTAATAGGTTATTAGGCCTACTAGGCAATCTTCCTTGTAGCTTTTAACTTTACTATTATATATTAGGTAGGAACTCGCAACCTAGCTAATATACCTTCGAGATATAGTAACTATACTATAGAGGAGTAATAAGTTACTACTCTTCTACCTACTTTATAAAGCAAACTACAAGTATAGAATATACTTATATACTTACCTAGTATATAAGATATAAGTAATCCGAGTATACGTTGTATTTGTACTATATATACTATACTCGGCAGAGAGTAAATATCCTATAGAGGCTCTATCTATAGTATAAGATCTCTTTCTACCTACTTAGAAATACTAGTAGAATAAGTAGTACCTACTTTATAAAAGCTCGTTTACCGATAGCTAGTAGAAAAGTATATAGGTATATTGCTACTAGCTTGCGTAGCAGCCGCAATCGTAGCTTAAGAGTAGCTATATATAACTAATATTTCTAACTTAGTACTAGATTAGACAAAGTTACTTATCTAGTTAGAGCCTTTAGCTCGAGAGGCCTATAACAAAGCTATAAGTAATAGTAGTATAGGCAATATACTTGTTACTAAAGATAGGAACTTATAGTTTAAGGAAGCTCTATATATACTAAAAGACTATATATTATATACTTAGGTAATATATATATACTATAACAACCCTCTTACTAGCTACTTTAGTAAAAATAAAACTATTACTCTTATATATCGGAAGTACTAGTAGCTATATATAAGCAAAGATATCGCTAGTTATATTGAGATCTATAGTTGTTGCTAGATAGCCAAAGCGCGTCGCTATCGTCTATATAGCAAGCTAACTACGCTACTACTACTAGATAGGCTATTCTAAGAATTGACCTAGAACTTTATTATAGACCTTCCTCTAAGCAAGCGAGATAGCTATATATATAATGCGATCCTTGTAATCGTCGACTACTATACCAAAATATATATCTTTGTACCTACTACTAAGAGATATACAAGTGTCGACCTTGTCGATATTCTATATAGGGAAGTAGTTTATTACTATAGTATACTATCTAGAATTGTAAGTAATAGAGGTTCGGTCTTTACTAGCTAGTTCTAGTCGGACTTCTACTACAAAGTATAGGTAAAGTATAGGCTAAGTATAGCCTTCTATTCTTAGACTAATAGTTAGACTAAGTATACAAACTAAATACTTAAAACGTACCTACGTATCTACTATAGTAAGTAGTAGAACGACTAGGTAGAACTATTAGTATAGGCTAAGTTTACCTATAATAATAGTACTTATTTGCTTTCTAAAAAGTCTCTATTTATAGAGCTTTATAGATTTAATCTAGAGCTAGTAGTATATATAAGAGAAGCTCGGGGCGCGCTTTCTAAAAGAGAGGTACTAGTAGTAACTAATATAGCTTAAAAACTAAAGCAAAGCTATAAAAAGCTAATATAGTAATAGTAAGAAGTAGGCAAAGCGCAAGCAAAGTACTTTAATATAAAGTATACTCTAATATAGTATAACGTCGGATAGTAAGTCTTACTCTCTACTAAGAACTTAAGGCTAAAGATGCCTTCGAAGAAGCTTATAAACAAGTTTGCTAGACTATTTAAAGTTATCGATATAGTTAGAAAGTAGGTATATTGCCTAGCTTTACTATCTAACTCGCATATCTATAATATCTTTTATATATCTTCTTTTAAGCCTTAGAAAGGTAGCGAGTCGTAGGTAGGGAGCCTGCTACTTATAGACAAAAAGGGTATATATAAAGTCGAGAAGATTTTTAATACTTAAGTCTAAAAGGGAGTCTAATACTACCTAGTAAGGTAGCGAGGATAGCCTAAGGAATATAACTAGTAGGAACCTAAAGAGTATATCGGAGAATATATAGCGCTTAATAAGTTCGAGTCGTAGGCGGCAAGTAGCTATACTATAAAGAAGAAGTAGAAATAATCTAAAGCTATAGAGTTAGTAGATACTAGATAGGAAAGGTATATTTAAGTTTATAGAAATATATTTCTATTTACTACTTACCTATAGTAAAGGTAGTTAGTAGCGCAAGTAGAGAGCACGACGAGCTTATATAAGGCTACTATATAGGTCCGAGGATAATCGACTTTATACCTAATTAGAGCCTCTCTCCCCTACTAAATTATATTATTAAAGTATAACTCTAGGTAACTTTATACCTACCTAGAGCCTCTTCTTATAGAGTATAGATAGCGAGTAGGCTACTTAATAGTATTACTATTATTAGCTTTATCTATTTTATCTATTTTATTATTTTTTTCTTCTACTATCTTCTCTTTCTCCTTCTTTTCTTCTCTCTTTTCTTCTCTCTCCTCTACCTTCTCCTTCTTTTTAATATTAAAGAGGCTACTCTCCTCCTAATTGCTACTATCTAGGTAGGTAGTAGCAAAAGTAGTTTTGAAGATAGAAGTAGTAGCGCTATTTATACGCTAGGCCTATAAGGACTGTTAGTATCGGGTATAATATATATATATTATACTAGAGTAGAAGTATAGAAGTATATTATACCTCGAAGGAGAGCTTAAATTAAGCTTAGATAAAGTTAGCTATAGTCTAGTCTAAAAGGAATTTGCTAGTAGCTATACTATTACTACAACCTGCCTACGTAGTAGATATACCCTTCTTAGGTATCTTAAACTCTCCGAGTAATTTGCTACTATTAGCCTAGATAAGGCGCTTGGTCTTATCGATAAAGGAGAAGAGGTAGATAAGGCGGCGCTCGATCTAATTCTAGTATACGCCTAGCGCGAGGCGATTAAGCTTAGTATAGTAGAAGAGCATCCGGCGCGCCTGCCGATATAGATTAGTATTCTTAATACGGACGTAGGTATAGTAGCTACGAGAGTAGCAAGTATACTTTCTTACCTTACTAACTTTTATTATACTATTATAGGCCTCTACGGCAGCTATAATATATATTTAGTTAGTAGGCGACTTATAGTAGACTCGAGTTTACTAAGTATATATATAGTCTATTATATATAGAAGGTAGCGAAAGTATATTAAAATATTCTACTTAAGAGAAAAGGCAAGATCTTTAGAAGTATAAAGTAGGTAGTTAAGTATAGCGCAAGCATAGCAAGTAGCTATTATACTTATAGAATAAGTATATAGTATATATATAGTAAGTACTAATATATAAGAGATAGTACTACTATAAGTAGTAAAAGGCTAATTATATATATATATATTTATAAAAAAAAAAAGAAACTAAAAAGAAGTTCTAAATATATATTTATTATAGTTGCTAGATAGTAGCGACTAGTAAGTAGTAATTATATATTATATATAAGTCGTATAGCAACTCTTTACTATTATTATAAAGTAAAGCTAAAGTTATAGAAATTAGGCTAATACTAAGAATACTAAAACTAAAGCTAATAATACAAATTATATAGAATATTATAGGATCCTTATATATAATATATATAGGTAGTAATAAGTATATTATATAATATACTACTATAAGGAGTATATATATTTCTTGCTAGAATATTACTAAGAGTAGCTTCTTAGAGGAAAGAGATAATTATAAGAGCTAGGTCTAAGAATATAGTATCTTAACTCCAAAAAAGGAATCTAGATTGCTAGGTAATTCTATATTCTTAGTTCTAAAAGTAGAGCGCATATAGTATATAGTTGCCTTATAACTCTAAGAGCTTCTATATTCTTTATAGAGGCAAGAATTAGTTTGTATAACTAATACTCTTATTAACTAGCGCTCTATATATTACTATATACCCCTACTTTTATAATAATAAAGAATATAAAAAGTATAGATATACTATAGTAGTATAAAAATATATTAGTATACTATAATATATTATATAATACTTTATACTATATATTCTATAATAGCCTACTATAATAGATTAAATATAGTAGTCTATAGTACCTAATGCCTTAGATTGAAAATCTAATATTAAAGAAGGAAAGAGAGTCTAACTTCTAACCTTCTAAAAAATAAGAAAATATTTTAGAATTAGTTATTCTTAGTAAAGCTAACTTGTAGGCCTAGCCTATAATATCTACCTAATAACTTATAGCTTATAGATATAACTAGAAGAAGTATTAGTAATTATAGTAGCTAAGTAGGAAGTTATTAACTATCTTCTAGACTATCTAAGAACTTATCTATAAGAATATATATACTTTATAGACCTATAAAATATACTTATTTCCTACTAGAAGTTTAGTATAAAGAGTAGGCTATATTATAGAAGGTTATTAATATAAGTAGTAATAAAGAGAATAAAGAAAAAGAGACTATAAAACCTACTATAATATCTAATATATTATATTTACTAATATATTATAAAGCTTTCTCTACTAAAAAAAAAAAGAACCTAGCTCTAAGAAAAGAAAGATAAGCTATATTAATCTAATACTATTATAAAGTAGGTAAATAGTAATATAGAGCTAATATATTTTAATATATTATAAAAAGTCTATTAAAAAATAGAACTTAGATTTTTTTTTATAGTATAATTATAGTATTAATCTAGTATAGGTTTAGTAATATATTATAGTTTTTGTTTTAGAGTAGATAGTATTTAGAGTTATATTTTAAGTATATATAGTAGTATATTTAAAGTAGTAGAGGTAGTACTTATATATTATATTATATTATATATTATAGAGGGGAAGAAGTTTGGAAGTAGTTAGTTAAGATTTGGAGTAGTAGATTAAGCACAGACCAGGTCGGATGAGCTTAGCCGATTGGTCGGATCACCTGTACGCTTATAAGGGAAGCAAGTCTGCAATTATCCGGGATCCGGAAGCCCGTGCCCTTCCACCAACGTCCTCACCAGGCCTTTGCCAGTTGCTAATAGGGCACTGTTGAACCAACATTCTTATCTAGGCAATTCTTGTGTTATTGGTACAGCTGCCCATCGATTTGTCAAGAACACAAACGGCCTCAGCTCAAGCTGAAGCCGAAAGCTCACACTCTTCAGTGGTAGGCAAACAGGTCAAACGGTTTTCTGAGGCGTTGATGCTGAAAGCAGGAAAAGCTCCTCTCAAATGTTGCAACTGTCGAACGAGCGTGACGGAGATCACTCGCATTCTGCTATTGTCATACATGGTCACATCATACAGTCAACAAGCTATGCCTGTCATTTTTTGACGAAGGCGACATGAACGCCTGCAGCAGGCTGCAACACGATGTCAGATCTGAGGCCCGGATGCCCACTCATCCTGCTCTCGACTTTCTCGAATGCTTGCAAGATCCTCACAACAGTGTATGCCATTTCAGTCAGCGCGAATTGTTGCCCTACAACGTTTCAGTTAGCAGCTGTCTCGGGTATCGACACACATGACGTCCATACCGATACATATCCTAGGACCACCATTGAATGGGATATATGACCAGGACTTTGGGGTCCAGTTGTCCCTACAAACAGAAACAGGTCAGTATATCTCAAACGTCACGACATCCGCATGGGTTTCTCACCATCTCTCTGGCACGAACGCGAGATGATCCGGGAATCCGCTCTCCTTCGAAGGATAGATGTCTGCCCTCCGCTGCATCACCAACGTAGAATACCCAATCGGCGTATCCTTGGTGATGCCAATCGGCTCAGATCCATCTGGCCCGCCACCATGAGGTAATGTGCAGTCATGGAGAGCAACGCGCACGTTATACGGAACCACTGGGTACAAACGCAGCGTCTCGTTGATCGTGTGATTGAGGTATCGCATCGACTTGAGGTCATCGTAAGTGGGTTGACGGTGTTCGCCGACACGACCAAGAATCTCCTCGCGCAGCTTTGCCACAATCTTTGGCTGTTGAGACAGTTCGTAGAACAGCCATGAAAGAGTCACGGCTGTAGTGTCTCGACCTGCGAGAAGGACTGCGACGAGTTGATCGCGTAGGACTTGTCTGTCGCGGGTATATGCTGCAATGGCATGAAGGAAAGTATACCCTTCATCACTCTTGGTTTTCTTCTCAAGTTCGTCCGGAGGCAACGCGAGGGCTTGATCAATATATCGATCCGTGAACTTGTTCAAGACGTCCAGACCTTTGTAAAAAGCCCTCGTTGGCACAAATCCACGAACTGGACCAGCTCTGGCGATAATGGCTTGAACATTCTGCACATCCGCAAAGGCTTTTGCGAACTCAGTCTCTCCATTCTCAAGACTACCAACTCCTGTGCCGAAGAGAAAATCTGTTGCTGCATCGAGTGTGTAGCGATAGATCAGGTCATCCAGTCGCACAGTCGAGCCATTGTGATCGCCAGCCAACATGGGCAAGAGCTTCTGGACATGGTGCTCAAACTTTTGGAGATCGGATACACGATCTTTGATAAACTGTGGGCGGAGCAGTTGTCTTGAGTTGTGCCTACATCATGCAGGGGTTAGCAATATCCTATTTCGGTAGGGTATGTTGTAGGGCTCATTGGCTCAGCGAGTGCTGCTTAGTGAGACTTTGAGCGTAGAGAAGAACTCCGGCATGTTGTTCTACTCACCAGAGGTCGCCATCAGTGGTGAAGATACCTGGAGAACCCGTCAGCTCAAAGTTCCGGAACTCAAACGACAACGAGTAGAGTAAGTCGCATCTCTCCTCCTCTTACTCCTACTGCTCCTTTTACATCACCAAAGCTATCTCAGGCTGGAAACGGCTGTTGTGATTGCAGTCTCGCGCAAGAAAGTCATCTCGAACAATAGAGACTATTTCGATCACACTCCTCTCATGCCCAAGGTGATGGGATCAAGCCTGGTCAAAGCGCAGTCAACGCCAGATCGGAGAGACGTGGCATCGACCTGTCTTCTCAACCTCCTACTGGCAATCCACGGGTATCTCGACTGCGATCCCTTTAGATCTCGATAAAGCGACTGCTAGCAGCAGGCTGTCCTGACCGATCTCCTGGGTTACGTGGTGGTGGATCAAGCTTGCTCAGAGGTGCATACGCAACACCAGATTCTGGCCTTGACGACTCAGCATCAAGCAACAGAGACTGCTTGGATCGATCTCCTAGAAACCAGAATGGTGGTCAAGCCCGCTCGAAGTCGCACATGCGATACCAGATTGCGGAGAGGCGTGGCGGCGAGCTTTCTGATCAACCATGTACTGCCACTCCTGATCTTGTCGCGTTTGGACGCGTGAACCAGGCAGTCTGCAACAGCGAAACAATCCGGTCGAGTATGTAGACTCCATGGACCTTCAGCTGCAAGTGGACCACACCCAGCCTGCTTGAGGTGCCCGGCATAGCCAAGGCGCAGCAAGAGAAGCCATTACGGCCGCATTGACTCCAGCCAGGAAGCCAGCTGCAGCTCGGAAAGCTGACAAGATCCGGAATCTCCTGCGAACCATATCCAACATCTTCCCACCAAGGACCACAAGCATATGAAAGATGTAGAACTTACTCAATCCAAGGAAATCCTTCCACTCCTTCCTAAACTGCGGACCTTTCCCATAATCCGCAAATTGCGTCGCCAAAATCGCTTTGACATTCTCCTCATCAACAGTGAAGACTATCCTTCCACCCATCGTGATCCCTTCCACGGTATACGGAAACTTCTTCTTCCCTTCATTTTGCTTGAACATCTTCCACCAGAATTCATGATTGCGGTGATGGCTGAAGTACCACAGAGCGTCGTAGATCAATCCAGTGTTCAGGGGCCAATGCGAACGAATCGAAGTCGCGCGTTTCCCGAGCTTGCGGATCCGGCGTTCGCGGTCGAGATGGCCTATGGTTTTGACGATGTATGTGCCTAGAAGCGTGAAGGTGAGAATGTTCGAGATGAGCGGAGATGCGCCAGATCGTGGGAGGATGCTGTAGGTGATGTATATGAAGAGGGTGTAGAAGATTGTTAGCCAGAAGAGGCGGTCGTAGTACAGGAGAAGCATCTTACGACGATGAAGGACAAAAAGATGCTCTATACTCACGTTCTGACGACCCTGATGAGTTGACCTACCTACTTGTTATACGATTTCTTTGGTGGCTCGCTCGCTTGCATGGCAGTGCTGGTGCTGCTGGCACATGGCATGCATGGAGAAGTCTCCCCGCTCTGGCCTGGCACATGTGAAGGATGTGAAGGGGTTGGCCGCGGTGAATGTGGAGACGAACTACGAAGCAGCCAATCGCTGAATGCGAAGAGCAAGATAGACTTTGCTTACGACCTGGGTACGACAGGCTACCATACTGCAGCATGAAGTACTTCGCGAGCCTGACCGAGAGTCGAACATACACGAAGCCGGAGCAACCATTGCAGGCATTAAGACCTCGGGACAAGAAATCCGAGAAGACACCAACATCATAACATTTCTCGGATACTCAGACCAGGAGCGACCTAAAGTGATCCTCACCAATTCTTACACGAGAGCACTCGCAAGGTGCTGTGTCCACATCATACCTGTGCTTGCTGAGCTCGTTGTCATCTGGGTTGGCTTCTACGGTGTGCTGTTTGGCGATAGCTATGCTTGGCAACTCGCGTTCATGCAAACTGTTGCGAAGGTCATGGAGCTGCTGGCAGTTGGATCATTGGCCACAATCGTTCTGCATATTCTACGCTCGAAGTTACTGAAGTCGAAGGAAGGACTGCCATTTGGGCTGTTGGCTGCAGGCTTCAACTTCACGCAGATCAACTGGTTCTGGTCGCCGGCCTTCCTCTTCTCAGTGCGATGGTCCCGCACGCAAGTACTGTCCACCGCTATCATCGTCTTATGCGGTCTCTTGGCGTTGGCGATGGGGCCTGCCACTGCCACTCTGCTTGTCCCAATACTACGAGTATGTATCTCTCGATGCGGAACTGGTTTGTATGGTAATTGACACAGATTAGAACGACTGGAACGGCGGAGGCACAACATTCTACATGAATGGTACCACCGATAGCCTCTGGCCTACGCGATTGACTGGGGACCATATAGGCGGAACCGCTTGCAAGACTTCGGCTTTCCTAGACCAGAACCCTAAGGAGTATCGTGGATGCATGTGGGCTGGCTATCCATTGCTAGGGAGGTTATTTCACTTCGCTAATCTTGAGCAAATCTATCAATTCCTTGTGATTGACACGCAGGGTTCACGCAACTTGAATGGACATATGAGGACTCAGGCGGACGCCAAATGGAATCGGGAGATGGGCGAGCAGTATGAGTCGTTCAGCTACGCGCCTCATATGACTGAAGTATCAATCGTCCCAATGCTAGAGAGCATCTGGTACGATGCTGCCAATACTGGCACGACATTGCGGAACATGTTCCTCCGGTACGCATTTCCTTACACAGGCCAAGCCAGGACAAGCATACCTGCTGTGCGAGCACGATGTGGCATTCAGGAAGTCCCTGCGGGACAAGTCAACAATACGATCCAGTGGAGCTTTCCGGCCTTGCCAGAAAACGGCCCTCATCAATGGGAATCGTGGAAGCTAAACTCGACTCTGACAGGCCAAGAGAACTATGCCAATCATACCTTGTCACGCTGGGTATCTCTGGAGAATGCTCAAGCGCCAGATCGCAATCCACACCAGAATTGTCCAAGTGCGGCTGTGCTGCTTTCACTGGCGTCATACTCTAGAGACTTCAACTACGATAGCTTGTATGTGCTTCCTTGCTCTATAGATGCGCGTTGGGCTGAGGGTCTCAATACGCGGACGAAGGCAAGTGGAACTCGCTCTTCGGCACACATCGGTCGTCCTTTGAGAACAGACCCAGCACCCAACACCGAAGCTTCCAGCGCATGGGCTCCAGCGAAGGATGGTAGTTGGAAGCAAATGTCCATGGAAATTTCGTTCTTGGAGTGGTTGGCACCTTCTCTGGACGGCGGACCAAGCTCAGATTCCATCATGAAGCGCACTACTCTGTCCGATCTGATAGAGAACAGCCGTTCGACACCGAGGCAGTCCGACTATGCTGGGCGAAGTCAGGATATGCCCACTTGGAATGCTAGACCAGCTGAGATGCTGATTGCGCACTTCTTTGCTGAAGCACTGTCGCGGATTGGTCTGAGCGATAATCTCGACCTGTGGAGTAATCTTGGGGCGCCAGGTGGAGGCTCTTCGTCAGTACGACGTGCTATGCTATCGAACGCCAATTTTACCATGAACCCCAACTTTGCCAACAAGATAAAGTCGAGCTGGGAGGTGCGGAATACAGGTGAGCTACAGCTATGGTATCCATTGATCATACAATCTCTAGCTGACTGACTTCAAAGGATACGCACTTGGTGCAAACTCATCTATCGACTATTTGGCGCTCACTGTCTTGCTCGTTCATGTCGCGCTGGCATTGGCACACACGCTTTATACCTTGTTGTGGCTGAACGAGACTTCGCAGTGCTGGGACAGTGCTGAAGGACTTCTAGCATTAGCATGGAACTCCGAGCCCTCAAGAGGTGCGCCGAAGAACACCTGCGGCGGAATACATGATCGCAAGACACTCAAGTCCATGGTGCAGATTCGAGCTTTGCAGCCTGGCAGTGGCGCAACTGAGACTGTCCAGCTCATCGATTGCAGTAAAGGAGATGGCTCAGAAACCAAGCTTGAAGTGCGAAAGGCGTACGGAGCAAGCTAGTTGGAAGTCTGATGTTGCAGTCTTTGGTCGTCCATCGGCGAGTCGTCCTTCCCACATGCCATTGAATGCCACATCATGGTCACGTACTGAAGGCACGACGAGTGAACGCTCTTTCAGCCTCTTTCCCGCATGCAGCTGACTGCAGGTGCTTGTGCTTACCTGCCGCATGCAGCTGACTGCAGGTGCTTGTGCTTACCTGCCAAGAGTGGCTGCTGTCCTCGAGTTGCACAGAACCACACCTTCTTCTGCATCTCTACATCTCCGCATACATTCAAAAGAGAACAGCTTATCTTCGACTTCCAGCATCGGTAGAGCCACATTCTTCTGCGGATAGATCAAACAGAGGAGATATTTCGACAAATGGCGAACATCAGACTCTTATCAGCGCTGCTCATGCTGTTACCCGCCCTGGCAATAGCAGCAGATATCAAGACCTGTGTAGGTCTCAAAACGGGATCGTTGCGTCCGCATGTGCTCACCTATCTCGCAGTGCGGACTGATGGCCGTCATGAATGGGATGCAGTATGCCATCCGCGGCAATAAAGTCTATACTTCGTGGAACACACGATGGACTCAGAATGCCCAGCTGATGCCAGCGTGCATCATCAAGCCGAAAGAGACGGACGACGTCGCTGAATCCTTGAAGATGCTCGTCAAATACGGGTGTCCATTCTCCATCAAGTCTGGAGGTCATACACCATGGGCAGGAGCAAACAACATCGACGGCGGCATTGCGATCGATCTGTCGCTGCTCAACGAGGTGACTCTGGCCAAAGACCGCAGCTTCGTACGCCTTGGCTCTGGTGGTACTTGGGGCCACGCATACAATCAGCTCAACGGCACTGGTGTCGCGTTTCCAGGCGGTCGTGTCAAGACTGTCGGTATTGGTGGCCTGACTCTGGGTGGCGGCATCAGCTGGTTTACTCCTAAAGTCGGCTGGGTCGCTGACAATGTGATCAATTACGAGATCGTGCTTGCTTCAGGAGAAGTGAAGAACGTGAATCGAAGCAGCGACATGGACCTCTTCATGGCTCTGAAGGGAGGCGGCAACAATGTTGGCATCGTGACTCGCTTCGATATCGCAGCCTTCGAGCATGATCAGAGAATTTTTGGAGGGTACGTGTCACTATCGATCAACAACACGGCTACAACATTGAAATCATTCCAAGGATTCCTGGACCGAACTGTATCAGTCCAAGGAGAGGATGAAAGAAGTCTGGTCGCCTTGCAATTCGTGCTCACCAGGAACTTCTCGAACGACCGCATCCTCAATTGGATCTCATCTACCGGGCCAGTCAATTCGGACTCAGAGCTCCCGACATACTGGCCAATGTTCTACCCGACAGCACTCGCCAACACCACACGCTAGACCACCGTTGCAGAGTTTCCCAATGCCATCCCACCTGTAGAGCGGTAAGGCTTCCGAATGCTTGCACTGATGTTACCTTGCTGATTTCCACTAGTGTCGCATTCGCCACGGCAACGTTCATGTCCACTTGGGTTGGTGTTCATACGACAGTGCTTGACTACGTCCACCAGTTGACCGTCTATGTCTATCACGCGCTCAGTCATATACCAGATCTGGTGTGGGATATACAGTATGAACCTCTCCAACGGACGTACCTTGATCGAGGCATGGCAAAAGGTGGCAACATCATGGGGCTAAACAACACTTCGAATGATTTGGTTGTCATGCTACTGATGCCTATGTGGTGAGACCAGTATCTAGCCAATTCATAAGACTTGAGCTAACAACAATCAGGAAAGACGCCCAGTACGATGACGAAATCAATGAGGCACTCAGGACATGGAACGGCAGAATACAGGAGTGGTTCAAGTGGTACCATGACTTCAATGGACCCGACTTCCACGTTGGCGACCCATTCCAGTACCTGAACTACGCGGCACCTTTCCAAGATCCTTTCGCAAGCTATGGAGAAAAGAACCTCCAACGGTTGAGGGAAGTCAGCAAGAAGTATGACCCAGATCAAGTCTTCCAGAGGCTGGTGCCTGGAGGCTTCAAGCTCAACCGCGATTGAGCACTAGGATGCAAGTGTCTTATGCCTCGCCCTTGCGATGGTGATTGCGGCGCTGGGGGCAACCGCGGCTGGCGGCGAGGATTTTGGTGTGCGGCAGAGAAGAGCGTGTGGCAGAGTGAGGAGTTATAGCTCACATGAATAAAAGACAGCACGTATTGCTCAGTTGACAGGAGACCATATTGTCCAGATCCAATTCGTGTTTGGCTCGCTTGTTTCACAGGTGGCTAGGGCTGAGACTCAGGTGCGGCATGCGGTCAGAACTGGGCCTGACCACAAGTCTCCGACATTCGATCGCTTGCTGCGAGACAACCTAGCTGGCCGGAGCCTCTGCTGCGTCCTGTGTAGTCGCTAATTCCGCTGGTCTCGGCTGTTGTGAAGGCATAAGTTCTGTAGGAGATTTGTACTTTTGCGGCACATAGTCGTGATTTCTTGGCTGTATTGGGTCGTACGGACCTGGCTCTCGATCTGGCGAAGTGGACTTCTCTGGAATGGGAGTCGTATGTCCTGGCATCCGGGCCTTGCGAAGAGCAAAGAAGAGCCAGCCGATGGTCGCAAGTGCGATCAGAAGTGGTATGCCCAGGCCGACTCCTACTCCAATGACTGCGCTCTTTGATGTTGTGTTTTCGTTCGATGCGTTTGCGGATGATGTAAATGCTACAGTTGTATTCGAGCCAGTGATGGAAGATTGAGCGTCTGTCACATCCAAGAGCTTCGAGGCATTGAGCGGACCAGTGAAGAGCGGGTCGTCAACGTTCCAGTTGAACGGCACATTCGAAGACCCTCCTGCGCAGCATCTATTGCAGAAAGGTCAGCTAGCGATATCAGATCATGTCAAAGTTGTATGCTCACTTGTTGTTGCTCTCATCGTCGACTGTTGTACAACACATCGTATGGTCTTGACATGGAGGGATAATCCCAGGTCCTCCCATGTCCACTGCCCAGTCTTAGTTGTGCTCCTTCAATGCGATGTACTTGATCGACTTACTGTTCTGACAGTGGCTCGCGCATGCATCTGAGTTCCAGTTCACGTCTGTACATCCTCCCTTGTATATGGTACCTCGTCCGATGCTGAAGCACGTGCCATTCGAGAAACAAGTGTCTCGTGAGTCGCAGCATGCACCTTCACTACTCTCAGTGACACCTGGACATGCGGAGAAGCCCAGGGCCTGTGTTCTGGCCAGTAGCAAGTCTGTGCCATGCTAAGTTGTGCTGCGAGGAGAAGCCCAATAAATGCATGTGCTGCCATGATGTCGTGCTGCCGCAGAGCCAGGCGTCAATCTTGACGGACGGCACAGCTGAAAGCACCAGAGGCATCATATAAGTCTTTTCGACGAGCTTGTAGATCCTGTACTGCGCCATGCCAGCTGTGCTTCTTAGCTCGTTGGCTGAGAGTGCATCAGAGCACGTCCAATGCAGAAAGACGATCCATCGCCGCTGGTATCAGACTCCTTGCAGCAGTGCTGCAGCGAAGACAGAAGACAGTTCTCTCGTCGACGCCGGTCGGCAAGCACAATGACGGAGTTCCTCGAAGATGGCGTACTGTACCAAAGCTCGGGAGGAATCCCACTCCAGTGACACCCGCTCAAGCCACTTCTTGAATTCGTCGCCCAGATGAGAGGCTTTGTCTGCTATATTCTATCAAGACTCAGGAACGTATACTCTGTAACGATGCTCCTGGCCATACTCACATTTCAGTTCCACCCTTCCCCGGCTGTGGGTCGGTCTCGATGTCGAATAGTTCGACGTCCTCTTGATTACATTGGGACAATGCGGCTAGCTCGTAGATGCAACCCGGACATGGCTCCATAGACGGCGTTGAGTCTATGCTATGCAGATCTATCCTCATAAGAAGCAGAACGTTCCTGGAGAATTTGCCGCTCATCACAGCTCCTCCCAACAGCTCGTCAAGCAAAACAAACCACGCCACGGCCACCACCTGACTTCGAGATGGGCATCAAATCACTCATCAGCTGTGTGCTAGCGGCCAGTCTGGCTGTAGCCAGTCCTGTGCACACTCGAGAGGCAGAATTGCTGGAGAGACGTCAATTAATTCCACCAAACCACAATGACTTCTCATGTAGAAGTACCACTCATCCCAACCCTGTAAGTACTGGATTACCCACAGACATATGGTGTATGCTAACTTCTACAGGTGATTCTGATGCATGGCCTTGGGGCCACCTACTATGAGGATCTCAACCAATTGGAAACATACCTCAAAACGCAAGACTTCTGCACTTTCTCGATAACATACGGCGACTATCCTGGCTTTCCATATGTCGGCGGGTTCGAGTATGTCAACGTCTCAGCCGTTGAGCTGGCAGACTTCGTGCGAGAAGTGCAGACCAAGACTGGCGCTGCGAAGGTCGACTTTGTCGGACATTCCGAAGGAGCCTTCCAGACTCTTTATGTCACGAAGTTCGAAGGTGTGGCCAACATCGTTCAGAGGATCATTGCTATTGCGCCTCCAACCCACGGCACCACTTTCGCCAACCTCTATACGCTGAGCTATATTGGAGGAAATTTGACCAATGGGCTCGTCAACGCCGCCTTGAAAGGATTCGGATGCCGTGCTTGCACTGATGTTGTCACCAATGGACCTGCCGTGAACCGTTTGAACACGGGACCAATCGCACAGCCTGGCATCAAGTACACCATCCTCGCGTCACGATACGACGAGTTGGTCACGCCTACATATACCGCATTTGTCAACGAAACCGGAGTCGAGAATCTCTATGTACAGGACTACTGCCCCCAGGATCCAGTCGGACACATTGGCGAAGCATATGATCGCAATGTATGGGCAATTGTGCAGAACCGGCTTAGCGACATTGTGGCAGGGCCCAAGGTTTGTACCTATGGTTCTCCTGGCAAGTAGGAGTCCTGCTCAATATTGGAAGAAATGCGCAATACATCAAGAAGATGCCGACTTTATGGCTATACCAGTGATTTGACTGCGTAGCGTTGTCATGATCTCTAGACTTCTGCTGACTATGGAACTCTCAGCAAAACGCCAAGCTCGATGAGGAGTGGTTCACAACTGCTATTTGTGTCTCTGAGAGACAGTTCATGCAACTGACAACCGTAAACCAGATACGCTTCAAATGAGCAGCAGATGGCCTGCAAAGATCCGATCGATGGTGCATTGCAAACTACACGAGTCAGCACGTGCAGGAAGCCCAAGCCATTGCGTATGAGAACAAGGACCCTGAGGCTCGAACATGCATACAACCACATCGATCTGCCCACACGACTTTTTACAACACTTCCTCCAGAAGCATTCTCATAGCAAAGTAAGGAGAGCGAGCAATCATGGGGGACATTGGAGCAGCACCAGACAGCCCAACCACACTCGATGTGACCATCGTCCCGCCAGATGAGCTATCAATGACTTTCTCAGTTGCAGCTTCAGCAAGCAACGGCTCCGAAAGCTTCATAGCAACAACGAAAGGCCCCAACTTGTTTGCCCTACCTTTATCAGCTGGCATCACTGTCTCCGGCGTCCTAGTGGACGACCCTAGCACAATCACAGCGCCATTCCTTCCTGGTGACACGATTCTCGCTTGCCTCATACCACCAAAGCCATGCTTGCTCTCTGCTCACGAGGACTCACTACGGTTACGAGTACCGACTATCTCAGCCTTGGAACTACCTGGTAATATGCTACCCGAGACTGGCTGCTCTTATCTTACAGCCCTGATGACGGGCGCTGCTATTTTGAAACAAGAACTTCACATTCCTATCACGCGGACGCCGAGCGCATCACCTAATCTCGCAGAGGATAGCGGAGTTGGAAGCTACAACGACAAACGTATACTCATTGTTGGTGGCGAGACGCAGCTTGGAGCAGCAATACTTCAACTTCTACGGCGAGCTCTGCCTGAAGCCAAGATTAGCGTGACATCGAGGATGAGTGACCAGACACAGCTCCTGCAGAGGATAACACATATGATGGGCCTCGGAGCAGTCTGCTCAATAGATGGCGCTAGCGAGGATCTCACAGATCGCCTCTCCCCAAGTTTCCACATCATAATCAATGCAGTGAAAGATCGACCAGTACGAGAAGATGTCATGGGCACATTAGACGGCATGAAGAGAACCTTAGAGTGCGGCGACATCGATGTCGAGGTTGCAGTATCGAAGTTCTTGGAGGAAGAGTCGGATTGTGTCACTTCGCTGCACGAGATGCTGCTGAAGGCTGCGGATGTCTTTGATACATATGAAGAGCCGGGAATGAGCGTTGTTGGTCCTGATACTGATATTGGAAAGGTGAAGCTAAGAATGGATCGACCAGACTCTGGTAAAGTTGTGGATGTACCGGCATGAGCAGATGCCTGGATCTTTTGATGGATTTATGTCTGATGATGGGTAATAGTGAAGTACAGCTCGATACCCAAGTAATGCATATGAGTACAAGATGACCTTTGAAATTGGTGGCCGCTCCGCAAGGTACAAGGATACGCGAAATGATGGGAGACCTGCGACCAGCTGCTGCACGTCGCGTGTCCGATGCGTTCGAACAAAGCACAGTACGCGGATCGAGCAAACGGAAAGGAATACCGAACCAGGAGCGAAGACCTCAGTTCTTCTTATTTCTGACTCTTCAGCTGACGACCAGGGACAGCTACTTCTCCCATGGCCAGCGAAAAATCGGGTCTTTTGCCATTCCTTGACAAATTCCATCAAACTTCGATCAGAGAAGGTGCCATTGGCTTTTTCGTGCATGTGAACAAAGATCTCAATGTGCAGTTCCCTTACTTGGACTTCATAAGTCTGTACGCATAGACCCTCGAGGCATATGCTCCGACCCCTGGCAAGGCTACTAGGAAGCCACTGTTACCATCAGGCGCGTGGAATGTCTCGTCTGAGATGTCGCCATACTGTAGCCTCTCCTTGATAGCGTCGAGGTCTGCCCGAGAGGTGTTGGCATTGGTGGCGTCGATGTGGATGCCAATCTATATTTCGACATAAGTCAATTCATACTCGCAGCACGATATGAAGAGTACTTATATAGTAGACAGCAATATCCTCATCGTCACAATCGAAGAGAGTAGGAGCAGAGCTTGGCAACTCGTGGTCGAAGAGCTGGTTACGGTTGATACTGTGGTATGCGGTCATCTTGATGTTGATATACTTCGATATATGTGTGAGTGTAATAAGTCCCCGAATGCGTGGAGGCCTTTCCCAAAGTAGAAAGAGAATGTTATATATTTTCGTTGCTATGCCAAAAGTGTACAGTGGAGCTTACCTGGTTGGCTAGGAGATCGTCTATATAAGTACAGGCAGGCTCTTGTTTGCTAGATTTGCCATGTCAACAACGGCGGATCCAAGGAGCCAGAGAAATGACACTTGACAATTAAGTCGACTGCCAGGTCGATCATGAAAGCCACTACTGATCCCTTCACGAGGACATCACAAGTCTCCATTCCTGTCCACGAGCTTCACCACGGCATTCCCAGCATCATTCCAAGCCACACCACCACTTGCCAGAATCCAACCCAACTCACTAGAAAACTCCAGTTCAGCTTCGCCGCGACAAGATCACCACCATCCACGGTGGGCCCATCCACCTCCGCCACAGTAAGGGTAGCCGCCGCCCCATCCGCCACTCCAGCCCCATCGATGGCGGCCAAAGTTCTGCTCAGCGTTTGTTGCTTGTTCAGCCTGTGCGGACTGCTCCTCTCGCACTTTTAGCGTTGCTTTGTCCTTTCAATATGTCAGTACATGGGATATCGCGAGGTCAATTAGGATGCTGTGATACCTGAGATGGAGTTGGAGCTGCAATAGCGTTGCCAATCGCGAGCGCTGCGATGATGAGCTTGAATTGCATTCTGACCAAGAAGACTTGATTTGGTTTGTATAGGCTGCTGTCGTCGTACTTGCCTGGTTCTAGTGTTGTGTCTTGTCGTGAGGCATAGTCGAAATCCTTATATATACTTCTCGATGGTTATGGCCATGAGTCTGTATGCTGTGAGGGCCTAGCTGCTGCTCCTGTGTACCGACTCATCCTAGGTTGCCAAGAGGGCAGCTTCATTGTAAAGTTGCGTGGACGGGTTGTGGAGCCTGTCTCCAAGAGTGACCTTGAACCAATGTTTGTCAGTTATTACGGATTGAGGTCAATGAAACGGGCTCTGACACGAGTGCAGTGTGTCATCTCCAGATGTTTGATCTTAAGCTTAGAAGATGTGGATCTATACCATGCTCCATAGCGTTGAACTATGCTAGATCTTGATCTTGCGTTGCTGAACGCGTGTCAAGTCATCAAAGAAGGTATCGTGGAAATGACTCAGACAGAGTCCGCACTTCGCACCTCGTCTCCAGATTCCGTGCGGTATGCAGCTTGCGACAGAGCTGTGAAGAGAAATGACAAGGTTGCCCATGGTCTGTCTGTGCAGACCTGTTGAGCACAAATACGAAAGTGCCATAGTCCTGTGGTGTAGCAAGAGATCTAAGTGGCTATCGATAGCTTCCGTTGGTGTTGGTGCTTGTTGTCTTGCATGCGCTTCGCCATCGTCGCAAGAGAAATGAGCGACTTCAGGTACCGGATGAAGTGATCATGAAGGAGTATGAAGTCTGCTTGACCTAGTCAGTGGCACATCTTCTTCAACAATCAGTTTCAGACTCAGTCTTACAGAGGCCACTCGACTCTAGTCTTCGTTCTGCACATATGCATATTGACTCTCCATTGCCGCCAAGATGGCTCGATCCTTTTCCAGTATTGCTTCCTGAGCTGCTATCTTCTCCCTGAGGAGCAACATGATCGACTGTTCCTTCGCTTTGATGTACAGGCTGTCGGTGGCCTGGTCTCTCCTTGGCCGCTGGTCATGTTGTGATTGTGAGTTTCGTCCAAAAGCTGCAGTACGTTCTTCTGCAAAGCTTCTTCTACTGTTTGAGTATCCTCTTGCGGCGTCTGTCGTGATCCTCGCTACAGGTCTGATTGACATAACCGGTAGGTTGAGCGTGATCTTAGGAACAACAGACATGACGCTGTTACGTCGATCGTGAGAGAGTCTTGGTTGTACCTCTGACTCGAAAGACACGCTTTTCGGTCTCTTCTGTTTGTCGGCACCCATGCTGCCTCTGAGTCGTGCGACCGGAGCGAGGAGCGATGCCCCTCACGGAGAATATCCTGGAGCTTCGGAAAGATGTGAGTTCTTGAGAGACAGCTTTCGGGCTTTGTACCTTACCACGGGTAAGCGCCCCACTTTTCACATGGAAAGCTAGATGTTGCGGTGAGCATTACCTTTCTGCGACATGCAAGCTGCACAAAGGTTTTAGCAACAACCTAAAGAAGCCTTATGATGGACAATTATTGCATTAGTGAAAGCGACTTCAACTAGTGCGCGTATTGATTCCGTAGCTGTCGGCCTGAGGTTTTGAAGTACGCTTTGCGAAGCACAAATGTTCTCGCCTGTCATATGTGATGCACAACGTTAACGCCTCTCACAAAAGCATCAGTCTGCCGTCTTCGTTCGTGATACGCTCGTTCAAGTCGACCTTGTTGTACATCCACCCGCCTCGGCCGTCACCTAGTTCTGCCTCCAGGCAGTTGCCATTGTTGGTAAGTCGGATATGCCTGGCACTATCGGCAAAGTTACCGCCTCTCGCCCAGTGCATCCGGCCATTCGTATTTGTGAAAACGTCGTTCAAATCAATGGCGGTGCGCTGGAAGTGGCCATGTGTGTTAGCAGACTCAGCTACTAACGTAGAACGACCCTCAAGGTAGACATTACGACTCGATGCATGGAAGTTTCCAGCCATGGTAGACATACCATGCTTCTTCTTTCTCTTGCTAGAGTCAGAATCGGACGAGCTGCTGCTGGAGCTACTGGAGCTGGATCCTCGGCGAGAGCGTGGCTTCTTATGCTTCTTGTCCTTTTTGCCTTTCTTCATACGATCTTCAAGGAAGGAGCCAGCGACCGCGCCTCCTATGCCGCCGAGTATCCCGTGATTGATTTTGTGGCCACCATAGGCGCCGGCTGCGCCTCCGGCAAGGGCTCCCATCAGACCCCTCTCCTCTTCGGTGCTCGGGCCAGATCCGGGCTGGTAGGGAGCTGCCTGAGCGTAGTGGCCAGCTGCATTCGGAGAACCATGTGATTGATCTCTGCCTCCGTATTGTTGACCATGCTGCTGTGGGTACTGCTGGTAGTCCTGCGGAGGTGGCGCCCCATACTGAGAAGCATTCCCGTATCCGTGTCCTGGTGCTGGAGTGTAGGCTTGCGCAGGACCAGATTGCGAATAGTACTGATTTGAAGCCTGATCATGAGGTCTTTCATGCCCATACTGCTGGTATGGCTGGTCATTCGAACCATAATAGGACTGGGCGGAGCCTTGGTCTCCATACACAGGCGGCGGAGGTGGCCCAGAATGCTGTTGATAAGGGCTCTGCTGCTGGCTATAGCTCTGATCATAGGTCTGATTCGGACCCGAAGGGTAGTTGCCATACTGTTGCTGCTCTTGGTTGTATTGTGGCTGCGAGGGATAGCCGTACGGGCTTTGACCTTGCTGGCCTTGGCCCTCGTAAGTGTTGCGCGTCATGGTGAGAGAGTACTCTTCGATAACTCTGCGTGTAGTTGCTGCACAGGTAGTGAGGTCCCTAGAAAAAGAGATGAGAGTATAATGGTCTGATGATACTTGTACCGTACCGGCTTTTCCAAGGCCAGCTGAGAAGTCGCTGCACAGCCTCAGCCGGCGCTGCTGATCGAAGGAAGGCAGCAGCAATCGCGGATAGACCTTGCCGACTCTCTCCAATGAGCTTGAGATTGCTTACTGCTGTGTCCTGCTCTGTGATGCAGCGGATGCGCACAGCCTATCGAGCTCTCTGCGCCGCACACTTTGTCTCGAATGGAAGGATTGTGGTGGTGTCAGCATCAGGAGAAGGAGAAGAGAAGAGTAGAGGTGGCACAGTCACGGAGGAATTTGACGCCGACGTGCCAAGGAAAGGCCCCACACTGTGACAGGCTTATCGGGATAGCCTCGGATCGGAAACATCGATTGTTTCACCCCGGAAGATAATCTCAACACTTCGTCGCGCCTGCCACTTCACGACATCAACGCGAGGAGAAGCACAATCATTATTAGACATTAAACATTGCGTTCTGCCGAATGCTATGAAGAGAGACACCAAATAGTGACGCGTTCAATACCACTGGAGTGCCGCCGTCCTCACCAGGTTCAAGAACCGAATTTCTTCCGCACCAACTCACGCGATGATGAGCTGCTTCTCCTTCTTCAGATGCTTCACAAAGTCCTCGGACACATTGAGTGCCTGAGCGACGTATGAAGCTGGTGTGAGAGCAAGCCACTGCGTGAGAGATATGTCGGCAACGCGGTCTGCTCTGAAGATCTCAATCCAGATAAGGTCTTCTGTATCAGAGGTGTTCTCCACGTAGTGCCCTGAACTCGTGTTAGTGAATTCACGACCGACTGCAAGAAGCGGAGTATCAGACCGACCTGAGTTATCTGGAAAGACTGCTGTATCTCCTGCCGCGAAGTCGAACGTACGCGCGGCCTCATTTCCTTGAGAGCATGTTAGTGCACTATCATCAGCGGTGGGGCATCTGGATTCTGATCACACCCATGAATATGGTCGCCCTTGCTTGACCTTGAGCGAAATAGACCCATTCCTGCACAGTCGGATGCCAATGCAGCTCTCTCAAGCCTGGATCGAAGGTGGAGTCAGCGAGGTCTCGCAGCTGGAATAATCACGATGTACGACGTACCTCCAGGCTTTATCGTCACCACGGACGAAGCTATGGTGGTCGATATTGGAAAGTTCCGACTATCGAAGACTTGTATGGTGCCACCGCCCCCGGGTGCCACTTTCGGCGCGACATCCTGCATCTCGTTCAGCGACTAGGCATTTTCTCGAGTCATGAGCACCTACCTTGGAACGAATAACATATGAGCTGTTAGTCTTTGCGAGGTCACCATATGGATGCTCCACGGCCTCTTCTTTGGCTTCGCCTTGCAGGATCTTCGGGTTGCCCGTTGGCACATGGTCGAAGACTGAAGCATCGACGCCTGGAGTAGCATAAGCACTCATTGCCCGAGCACCTGACAAAGATATCGCTCACCGAAGTTCTTGGCCAGGATGTCTTTCGGAGTATGTGCCACCCAGTCATCGACATTGAAGGTGACTCCTGTGGCATCAAAGTCGCCATCGTCGAAGACAAGCAGGAACTGGGACTGTCAGTCAGCACTCGAACTGAGTTGTCCGGGTGCTGAAGCGTACCTCATTCTCGTCTTCAAGGCCTTGAACGCCATGCGCAACACCTTTTGGGAAGAACCATATGCCGCCAGGCCCAAGGATGTCGTACTGATTCTCTCCGTTCTCATTTGTCGCAGAAATTGCAACTCTGCCTGCATAGACGAACGCCCACTCGGCCTGCCATCATTCCAGCTTCGGTCAGCTTCGGCACACAACAGTAGTCGACGTTCCATGATACCCACTACTTTGTGCCAATGGAGTTCTCGAAACGCTCCCTTCTTCAAATGCTGTTGTGCTCCGGAGATGTCTTTGCTGGATGGCAGGTCCTGAATGACCTGCTCTCGAGCCCAGCCTCCTTTGTATAAATTGGTCTTGGAGTCCGAGAATCGCCACTTGAGATTGACGACCACTCCGTGGTCTGTTGGCTCTTGGCCGAGATTGCTAGGGTTCTCAACATCGATGATATTGTTTGTTCCACCTGGACATGATTAGCTTGTGCCTCTCTAGGGCACGCCCGAGACCTACCGAAGATGATGGCGCCCTTGCCAGTGTTCTCGTTGATCGGCTGTCCTTGTGCGAAAGCACCTTCGGAATAGCCTTCCACTGTCACATCAGGCCCAGTGGACGAGAAAGGTTGCTTCGAAGGTCCAGTCCGTCGCTCCAGTACGGGTCGAAGGTGCTTCGAATTGATCTGCGATGGTAGCCCACGCTTGAAGTTGAAAGCATTTCTGTGGACGACCGGTTGTTTAGGATCAGGAAGGACAGGCTTGGTTGCAACGACATTGAAGAGCGAGAGACTGCTCACAACAAATCGAATGACCCTCATGTTAAGGGCACGGCTCTCGGCTTACGAGTGGCTTTTCTGCGATGCTTGACTGCGTGTGCGACGTCTATATGAGTTGTATTAACGTGCTTCAAAGGCCTGGAGCATCGAAATTGCACAGTCACCTCATCGTCGCTACTCCTTGTCAACACGCACCCGGCAACGCTGTCTCCTCGATATTTGCACTGCAAACATGCATTTGTCATGCTTCAATAGCGCAGCAAGAATACTTGGGAGGCATCTGCAGCAAAGCCTGTACAGCACAATCGGCGGCCACACACACTCCCAGTACATCGTTCATGCTGGACCATGCTAGGCCACAGCCGCAGCGTCGGAAAGTCGAAGCCTATACTCGAGTCACCATACAAAGTGTGCGATCGGTAGCTGTGCTGTAGTGGTGTGAGCATACGAATTGATCCCGGTCAAGGGTGCCATCGCCCGATCAGGAAATTCCCAACGACAGATGGCCTATGACCTCTCGCAGAGCGTCACATTACGACAAGGACACGACTGTTATTAAGATTGGCTCCGATGTGCAGAGAAGTGCGCTGGATGCTGGAACTCCAGAAGTCAATGTCGTGGTCACGAGCCTATGCCATCACTAAAGACCATGCCAGAAGCGGTCGAGTCACTGACGTCCAAAGCATCCGGTGGAAAGTAAGTCTCCAGAACATATGCATCGTCCAGCAGCGTCGGTCGTCAGTCTCGATGCCTCTCTGCGTGGCATAAAAAGAGGCTATTGTAAGAAATGTTTACGGCGGAGGCCTCTAGCCGTGCGGCGAAAACCCCACGTTTACGACATTGAGTACCTTCTAAGGACAGGTTACAGTGCAGTGCAGCGATAAGTACCCTGTTTATACAACTATCTCCTGCTGCTTCAGTCGTGCGAACAGAGTTCGAGCCTCTGACCACACCGCGAAGTATATCTGGACGACCCGAAGCCCTATCACATCGATAGTGCAATTCTCGGAAGTCTAGGTACGCCTCGCAAGCCAGGACAAGATGACAGCCCTCTATGCATGCAGAAACATCTGTGATGGAGCACCTGATGCCTCGGTCGCAGTCATCACGATACGTCCACGCTCGAAGACCTGAACTGACAGCTTGC
This sequence comes from Sphaerulina vaccinii, assembly GCA_022570795.1. Lineage (NCBI taxonomy): Eukaryota > Fungi > Ascomycota > Dothideomycetes > Mycosphaerellales > Mycosphaerellaceae > Sphaerulina > Sphaerulina vaccinii. The sequence goes on from JAKUDP010000018.1 coordinate 365,806, forward strand.
AGATGGGGCCCTTCTTATTGTTTCAGCCACTTCGGTCGTTGGCCCTACGCATCTTTGAAGATGGACATGCCGATCTGCTCCCCTTCACTCGCCTCACGGCCGCAGCTTGCGCTTCGAATTCCGGATTGCTCAAGGCTCGAGCAGTGGTACGTCGCGATGGTGTGATGGCGGTCGCGCCATATGAAGCTGAGTGAATGACACGGATCGGCTGCTCCCTCGCTTCCACGCTTTCCTCCATGCTCTTCTTCAAGGTACCCTTTACTGCTGATCAACCTGGATGTAGCTGTCCTGCTCCGGCGCCCATGTCGACGAGATCTTCTCTGGCGTCAATGCGCGACGTGGATAATCTCTTTCGCCCGGCTGACATGCTATCACGCCTTCGCACGACCTTTCGAGGCTCATTTCCCGCTACATGAGGAGATCAATCATGCCAGACGCCAATTTCGAAGTCCCTTTTCATCATTGTCGAGCGGCTCGAGCTTGTAACTCTTCGGCTTCACTCCGTCCCAACGTGGTAAGATCTTCGCTTCAAGGGGCACTGATCTGTGCTGAGGCTAGATGGTACCTGATTTCCACAACCAAGCATAACCTGACTTTGCGACTTTGTCATTGCCATATGCGTCGACCATGATTATTGCGCCACGACCATGCGACTTCATTCGTTGGTAGCATTGTCGACTTAAACGCAATTAGTTCGTGATAGTCTTATTGCGATGCAGGCAAGAAGCGAAATGAGGAACGCAATATGAGGCGCTGAGAGAAGTGTAGGTAAACAAGACTGATCTGAAAAAGTTGAAACGACGAAGTTGCATGCCAACTGACATAAGTACGACCACTACCCATGCTACCTTGAATGGAAACTCGCTCATTCCTTCTCGATTTCACTCGTCGGTCCTTACAGCAACGCGATCAGCAGCATCGCGATGTGGCTCACTGTCACTATCGCAGCATGTCTCAGACTAACAAACGCACTTCCCACGAACGACGAGGCGGACACTCCAGATGGACTCATACCAGCTGGAATACCACAGGGCTATCATTTGCCTCCACTGATACCTCAGGTTCCTGGAGTAACCGAAGTCCTGGTCGACGTCGCACCTCCGTTGCCTATCCTACAAATCCCGACGCCTGCTTTGCCAAACCCTGGATATATCGGTAGCAACATACGTCCTCGCAAGATTGGTTTCTTCTGGACTAGTGCTGGAGATAATCAACATTCGGATTTCTTGGTAAGACATGCTACACGACGATACTCAGTACTTTCGTGCTGCAAATGCTGATTCTGCTGCGCAATATAGGCTTCGTTCAGTCTCGATGACGATAGTATGCCGGCCTACTTGGAACACCGACAGGACAGACTGACAATTGCTTATAGCATTCGGTACACTGCTGCGCGTGGTAGAGATTCAAAGCTCGGGCAATTCTCCACACCATCTGGGCATCAGTCTCGACGGGAAAGTCATATGGGGCGGAGGGCTCTTGTCTCTTCTCAAGACACAAGACACTGGGTGAGTTGGGACGTTCTTCACGCTGAGTAGCAATGCTGACTCTTGAGCAAAGATACTACTTCGACGTTTCGGACTTTTATGAGCCACGGTGAGACAGAGCTGTTGCCTGCCATTTAAGCAGTAGCTGACTTATTGAACAGATTTTTGAAGTCTGATCGTGCCTTGCTGGCGTCCATTGCAGACGAAGTCGTCGCTAAGCCAGAGTCCGAAGGTGGAGGATTCTTCGTAAGCATAGCAGGTGTGAAGAGGAGTTGGACGCCTTGCTCACACACGTTTTACAGATCACGTACATAGGTAGTCTGGTGGGAACTTCGCCAGGTAGATTGATCGAGACCGATCGCAACTACAACATCATACACGAATGGCCAGAAGATCTCGATGGCACCCTCAACATTCTGGAAGAACAGTTCAGTCCTCATGGTCTGAGCGTTGACTTCGAGCGAGGTCTGATCTTGACAAGTGACTTTGTAAGTGTTCTGCACTGAAGAACAATGTGAACATGGCAGCAGAAATTGATGTGATGTTAGGTCGTCCCTATCACGATCCTCAAGCCAACATTCGGCATCAAGAGAGCTAATACACTCCGTCTCTGGCGTCTTTCCGATAGAACAATTATCAACACTATCACCATTCCGAACGGTGGAGGTATCCAAGACGTCAAATTCGTAAGTACTTGTCCCCATTTACGCTCCTGAACGACCATCAACAATGACTGACATGATGTAACAGATCCCAGGCAACCCAGAAGGCGCAGCTATCGCCACAGCCGTGCATCTCGGCCAAGTCTGGATCATCTACCCTTATCGCCTCGACGCGAATGGCAAGCCCGGCTACACCGAAATGTTATACGATTTCGGTCTACCAGATACTGTGGCCATCTACTCGACATTGTCGAAGGATGGACGCTTTGCGTACTTCACTTTTACTACTGCGAATCATGTTGCGGCTTTGGATATCACTGATTTGAACAATCCGATACGTTTGGATAATCCGTAAGTTATGTCTTTTTGGAGGTCACGCTTGGGCGGCACGTTTGCTAACATAGTCTACCTCTCACAACAGATATGAAGTTCAACCCATCATCGGACCTCACTACCTAAAATTGACTCCCGACGGAAGAGCTCTCGTCGTTTGCGTACGTCTCCTCTCTCTCCCACACCGTTCCCAATTACTGATGTTATGATAGGATTACTTCGTCCAAGCCGGCTCAATCAGCATCCTCAACACACCCGCAGACTACAAGGTCCAATACATCGACATCTTGCCGAATGGAGGACTCTCTTTCAATCGGTTTATTAATTTCCAGAGCGTCTTTCCGCAATATGGAGGAGCGAAACCACATTCTTCTGTCATTGTCGATTTGACGAATCCTTATTATCCGTTGTGGTATTGAGCAGGATTGATGACGAGATGTACACTTCTTGATGACCATATTGCAGGCAGATAGTAATGTTTAATGTATAGTGAGTGTCTCTTCTACAGGATTGCTTGGGTGGTAAAAGGGTGATTGGCTCGCGTATGGCCACACTAACGGGTACACGCCGAGATAGAAAGTGCTGGCGACATCTCCATCGACATCTTCATCACCAACATGATACAACAACTTGTTTCGACACTACTGATGCATCAGTCAATGAAGCAGATCACACCCCGGATCCACAAGCCCGCCGCCTCACATGGTCCTTTGTTGGCGTACTCAGAGTTTCCAGCTGCCACCGCCCATATGAGGACGACTGACAAACCCTCATAAAATCCCACACTTCATCGAGAAGCAGATTCATGGGCGTCTGTGGTGCACAGGACTCAAACAAGCAAACTGAAGCTTCGTACTCATAGCCAGAAGGGTATCTCAGTGCAATATCGCTGCCTGCAAAGATTTGTTGACAATGTGTCTTGATGCTCATGCACGCGTTTGCTAAATGACACCATAGCTCGCACATTCGGCTGATCTCATGGCACGCCATCCTTCTAAGCACATATGGCAATGTAGGTTCCAGTATGGGTCGCTTGAGGGCTGAGGTCTGCATTTACTTGCGGCCTCAGCCTTTTGACCAGTAAGCGTGTTGGGGTGGAGTGGATTGGAGGGAGGGTATAGTCCACTCCACTCCAGAACTCGAAGGCCAACAGACCCGATGGAGCTCCAAATCCTAAGCGGGTAAAAGGTACGCATACCGAAGAATGACGAACAAGCACGGCCTGAACGCGATATAGACCAATCCCAGGCATTACTTCTGGAGCTCCAATACCTCGACGCCAAATCTACTCCGCTCCAGTCCAGATATATTCTCAATCCATTCCAATCCAAGTCTAGTTGGGGCTCCATCCACTCCAAAAGGCTCAACTCCAACGAGCTCACTGCTTTTGACAGGGTGAGCCAGGCTTGATACAGACCTGTGTGTTCTCGGCTGTCGGTGGTTTCTTTGCTGTTCTCACACTGCTACAATATCAAACATCTTAGCGAATGTTGAGCAGAACACTGGAGCGTAAAGCTACTGGCAGGTTGGTCATGAACTGACAAGCAGGAACCTCGCCACATTCCAGCCTCGAATCAACAGCCCAAAGATCTGCTGCTGCTTCAGTCCTCCGTAAAGTTAGAGGTACCTTTGGATAAGCACGAATTGACAGATAAGCGTCGTCTCGCATACAGTTGCAAGCTGTGGAAACCAAAGGATTTGGCCCTAAGCTGCGATAAGCAGGTACGTCGCCCGATCCTTACATGTCCAGTATACTGTCGTTACAAGATATGACTCGACAGGCTACCATCAGCCCACTCCCTGGAGCATACGCATCGACTCTAGACTTTCCTCGTCAAGAACACACGATACCATCAAGAGCATGACAAAACAAACCTGGAAAGTGGAGCCGGCCACAACAGAGGATGCTGAAGCCATGGTAGATCTGACGATGAGAACTCTGGCAGTGCCCGAGACGACTCAGTACAAAGACATACCGACATTCATGTACCCCAAGGAACGAGAACATCTTACATCGCCGGCGGACTTGCTAACACACCGCGTGCGGAAGAGGCGTCATGTCGTCGCCATGAAAGGCATTCACACGTACAAAGTCATGCATCCATCTGAGCCGGGCAAGATTATTGGAATCGCCATGTGGCAAGAACCTGCTGACCCGAAAACGCCGTCTATTGATGAGCAGTCCTCCTCTTCATCTGAGCAGAACAAGCCAGAGCTGCCACAGTCTGACGAGCCACCTGCGAGTCTCGATCAGGATGCCGCCAAATATGTCGGCGAAACCATGGGTGCAGCGCAGAAAGAGATCTGGGGTGCTGGCTCATCTGCCTACTTGTGTACGCCTTACTATCACTACTCTGGCCTTCGCCAACGTACTGACACTCGTGCGATCAGATCTCATGGTCTTCGAAGTTGATGCGGACTTCCGACGTCAACGCATTGCGACACAGCTAATGCAGCCACTATATGAGGCGGCGATTGAAGCAGGACTGCCAATCTATATTGAGGCCTCGCTACTTGGGAAGTTGTTCTACCAGCGTTGTGGATTTGAGGTGCTGAAAGACGTCGAGCTAGTCGATGGCAGAGCTATGTTAAGTCCTATGCTTCATCGAGCGAGGGCTTGACATTGACATAGCATAATCGGGAATGCATCTAGGTATCTGGTCACACACGGATCTTTAAGAGGCTTCTATAGAAGGTAACTTGTTCAATTGCCATATCGTGTTTGGACAGGTGCCGTAGTAACTACGGTAGCCGTACTATCTGCAGCGGAAGCAGATGTTAAGTTGAATGCAATCTAGCTTCCGTTCTGCTATAAGCGGGCTATAGTAAGGTACTAAGTATTAAGAAGCCGGTATAACTGCAGGTCGAGGAGGTAATATAGCGCGTGAAGGTTAAGGCTTTTCGCTATTCGAGGTAGTTGGCTTCTACGAGCCGGAGTTCTATGCTATTACTATCTTCGCAGCGATTGCCTAAGAGTCTTTGAGTGCTAGCTCTGCTATATATGCTTTTGCTTGTACTATAATTTAGTTATAAGATCTCCGGTCTTTCTATCCTTGTCTTACGTTATAATACGAGTATTAGTTGCCTCGAGTTCAAGCCGTACTATCTCTTTCTCCTAATCTTTAAGGTGCTTGAGCTACTACTAATTGTTCTATAACTTAAGCTTCGGCGTAGTCCTAAAGGGTCTGCAGAGCTATATCTCTTACTCTTTAATCTCAAAGGCGTTATATCTAAAGCTAGTAGTTCTACTTAGGTAAGGAGTTTTAAAGTAACTATAGATTAAAAGTCTCTCTTAAAAATCTAACTCTAAAAAATATTAGATTTATACTATTCTTATTACTATAGTATTCTATCTTCTACTTTATATAATAAACCTTATTATATATTTCTAAAATCTAATTTTCTATTATTCTATATATTTAGAATATTATATTAATTAAAAGTTATTATTTTATACTAGTTATAAAAAGGCTATTTTTATCTATTCTAGAACTTTATTCTAGAATAGAATTAAAATACTAGATTTAAAAATAAAATAGTAATACTTTAAAACTTTATAACTAGCTAAGTACTTAGCTAATTACTAAGCTTTATATATCTATAAATAGCTAGAAATCTCTAGTATCTAATACTTTATATAATATATTACTATATATTAACTATTCTTATATAAACTAGTTAAAGCCTAAACTTAGAAATTAGCTTCTATTAGTACTAGCTAAGTCTATATTAGTAAGTAGATCTAGTAACTATCTAGAATAATATCTATAGTATATTATATTTATTCTATAGCTATATATCTTTTATATTTAAGAAGTTATAGAACTTTCTATAGCTTTTATTATATCTAGTATAAGTCTATAATTAGAAGCTATAGTATTTATATATATTTTATATAATATAATCTATATTCTATAACCTTATAATAAATAAAAAAAAATAGTTAGAGTTATATAGTACTTTCTTTTAAAGTAGCTTATATATATACTTATAATAGCTATAAATAAGTAGTTTATATAAGCTTAAATATATATATAAAGCTACTATATTAAGAGGGCCCCTGCAGTTTTAATTATATAATATATAATCTATATAGAATATAGAGAGTAGATTAAAAAAGTAGTTAGAATTATATAGTACTCTCTTTTAAAATAGCTTATATATATACTTATAATAGCTATAGATAAGTAGTTTATATAAGCTTAAATATATATATATAAAGCTACTATATTAAGAGAGCTCTAAACAAGCTAGTATAGATATAGCTATACTACCCCAAACTACTAGCTACTAAGTAGAAGTAAATAATATAGCTATAATACTATTACTATTAATACTATTTATAAACAAATTTTCAAACTTCTACTAATACTAGAATAATAGATAGTCTACTAGTCTAAGTATAGAGTAATAGCTTAAACTATTTAGTTATAGTAGTTTTTATATACTACTTCTAGAAGGCTAATTTCTAATAGCTAAGAAATATAATCTTATACTTAGTTATACTATTTAAATATATATTTATAGTACTACTACTATATAAAGAGTAACTAGTATATTTATACTTATCTAAGCTAAGATTATAAAGCTTAAGCTATATATATTTAATAAGCTTTTAGTATAGAAAGCTACTAGTAGCTAGTATAAATAATAGTAAAGTTAGTGAGGCTAGAATATACCTAAAAAGCCTCTTTATATATATAATAGAGTATATAGTCTTACCTATAGCTACTACTCTTATCTAAATACTATAGTATTTCTTATCTATTTTTAACCTTTTTAGCCGAAGAACTAAGTAGCTATCTACTAGTATAAGGTCTAAGTAAGTAATATAACTTATTATCTAGTTATAGCTATATACTAGTATACCTATATTATAAGTAAGTTTACTAAGCCGAAATAGGCCTCTAAAAGCTAGAGTTATAGTAGTATTAATATTTAACTTATTTATAGTTTTTATAGATATAAAAAGTAGCTAATCTAGTAAGTTCTTAGTAATAGGCTATCTATTTTTACTAATAGATAGGTTTAACTATATAGCGCCTTTTCTTAGATAGTTAATATATAGTAAAGTAAATATATCTAGTAGTAACTATATATCTATATATATAGAATATAATATATTAATATAGCTATAAAGTATATTACTTTAGACTCTATACTTACTAAAGGTCTTATATTCTAAAAAAGCCTATAATACTAGTATTATAACTAGCTATAGAGTAATAGTAATATAAGTATAGAGTATCTTATATTATTTAATTAGTAAGGTATAGAAATAGTATATAGTTAGTATAAGGCTATTCTATAATAGTAGTATAATAGCCTATAAAAAAGAGTATACTCGATCGAGCTACTACTTATCTAGTTAGTTATAGTCGTCTTCTAATAAGTTAACTAACAAGCCTAATATAAGAGATATTAGTTACTTTCTATAGCTTTAAATATAATAATAGGTCTACTAGTTAGTTAGCTTTAGACAAAAGCTATATAGCTTCGAGTATAAGCTTCTATACTAGAGTAATAAGTAGTAATTATTATAGAGAACTATTTATAAAGCTATTTAAATATTTTTATATAATACTAGAGTATATAGTTAAGCTATCTATATAAATAACTAGCTTCTAACTATACTATAGCTAACTCTAGTATTCAAAACCTCTTAATATAGCTTCTACCTCTATAGTATTAATATAATTATTATTTATATATAGAATACTAAAGGTATTAGCTATTATAATATAATTAAAGTTCTTATACTAATTGCTATTACTTTCTCGGTACTAGAAGCTACTAAGGCCGATATTACTAGTATCTATAAATAGGTATATTATTAGTAGATTTATAGTATTTATAACCTATACTCTATTAGCTATTTTTAATACTTAAAGCTACTATTATAAGTTGTTTTATATATTTTTATAAAGTATAGTCTTTATAGAAGAATAGTACTAGAATAAAGCTATTATATAGAATAAGCTAATATTAAAAGCTCTACTAAAGTAGATTATATTAGCTATCTATAATAGGTACTTAGCTAATATATATATAGTTTTAAAAGTTATATTCTTTTTATAGAGGACTTTCTATAACTTCTATATTATATAAGATACTTTATTATCTACTAATCTAGTAATTATAAAGTTAGTATTAATTTCTATATTTAGAACTTTAATTTTTATATTCTTTATATTTTTATTATTATTATATAGTACTCTAAGTTATTTAGTAACTTTAAGCCAAGCTTATCGGACTACTATATCTGCCCCTATATATATAAGGTTGTATAGTAATATAAATATAAAGTTATCTAGGTAATAATTTATAATAATACTCTTTAGTAGCTGTTTTTATATTATCTAGTATAGGGCCTCTATAAAGAGATTGAATAGAAAGAGTACTATTCTAAGACTAAAAAGTAAGTAGTTCTCTATATACTAATAGCCTTACTACTCGAAAGCTAATAACTACCTTTGTTATATTAATATTAGTACTATTTAGAATATACTCTTAATATTATATTTAATAATAATATAGTATTATCTAGCTACTTTAATATAGTCTAATATATAGTCGAATAAGATATAGGTAATACTACTATAAGCTTTTAGAATAGTATTATTTACTAATAAGCCTAGAGAATTATTAAAAACAGAGTAGTAGAAACTTTCTCGAAAGTATTTCGGGTAGATATAGATTGTATCTCGGCATAGAATATTATAGAAAGCTATAGAAGCTTGTAGGTAGTAGTAGTAGTAGTAGTAGAGAATCGAAGAATTCTTAGTATTAGAGTTGGCTATCTAGAGGGGACTCTATAGGTCCTTATATACCCTCCTATAGCTTTACTAGAAGGTTCTATAGTACGTATATATATATACTAAGCTATACTAGCTTACGCTATTGAAAATAGAGTTGCGGAAGCTTTCTCAGAGGTATTTCGGGTAGATATAGGTCGTATCTCGGCGTAGAATGTCGTAGAAAGCTATAGAAGCTTGTAGGTAGATAGGTAGTAGTAGTAGTAGTAGTAGAGAGTCGAAGAATTCTTAGTATTAGAGTTAGCTATCTAGAGGCGGACTCTATAGGTCCTTATATACCCTCCTATAGCTTTACTAGAAGGTTCTATAGTACGCGTATGCGTACGCTAAGCCACGCTAGCTTACGCGGCCTCTAGGACTAATCGGGAATAGAATAGAAGTCCCTAGAAGGTTTTAGAACCTCCTAGAAAGATCGCTTACTAATAGGCGTTCTATAGTATTCTATAGCTTTCTAGGACTCTAGAATCGTAGAATATACTAGAAACTACTATAGTAAGCTTACGTAAGCCTATAGCTATAAGCCTAGTAGCCTAGGTATCGATTACTAGAATGCCCTAGAAGATGCTAGAAGCCTCTAGGCGGGTCTAGTTATATAATTATATAATCTAGTTATATAACTATATAGGTCGATATAGACCTGCAATTACATATCTCGGATCACGTGACCTGATTACGTAATCGACTACCCAACGCTAGATCTAACCTAATAGTCTAAAGTTAAGCTTATATTTTTAATATATATAGCCTCTAGAACTAATTAGAAATAGAATAGAAGTTCTTAGAAAATTTTAGAACCTCCTAGATAGATTACTTACTAATAGGCGTTCTATAGTATTCTATAGCTTTCTAGAACTCTAGAATCGTAGAATATACTAGAAACTACTATAGTAAGCTTATATAAGCCTAGATATTAATTACTAGAATACTCTAAAAGATACTAGAAGCTTCTAGGCAGGTCTAGTTATATAGTTATATAATTATAGAATCTAGTTATATAACTCTATATATTAATCTAGATATAAAATTATATAACTTAAGTTATATAACCTAATTATATAATCGACTACCTTATAGTAGATCTAACCTAATAGTCTAAAGTTAAGCTTATATCTATAATACTATAGCTTTAAGTAATATATTTTAAAAGTAAGTTTGGAATTATAAACTAAGGTCTCTAGAGGTAGGTACTTACTATATACTATATACTTACTATAAGCGTTTCAAAGGCTCTATAGCTTATATATAATACTATATAGATACCTAGTATATACTAACTACTAGAGCTAGGCCTATAGCGATATTATATCTATCTATACTATAGAGAGGGTAGATAGGAGAAAGAGAGCTAAAACTATATACCTAAGGCTGTTTTAGAAGGTATATATAGAATAGATAGTATATCCTAGTATAAGTATATACCCTTTCTATACTTATATATAGACCAAGCTATCTATAATACTATAGCCTTAAGTAATATATTTTAAAAGTAAGTTTAGAGTTATAAACTAAGGTCTCTAGAGGTAGGTACTTACTATATACTATATACTTACTATAGGCGTTTCAAAGGCTCTATAGCTTGTATATAATACTATATAGATACCTAGTATATACTAACTACTAGAGCTAGGCCTAAATAATATAAGTAACTCTAAACTACTATCCTTAGGTAATTATAAACCTTCTTACTTAAGCTCGATAACTTAGCTCTAACTATTTACTATATAGTACTTTAATATACCTCTTAAAGGTATTAGACTTCTACCTACTAAGGAGCTTAATCTCGTATTCTACTATACTATTATTCTTTATATTCTAAGCTCTACTAGCTCGGAGTAAGTATCTAGTATATAGTCTTTATAAACCTAGGATATTCTTAATATAGCTATTAACTATAGCTTTAGAGAAAGTATTATCTAAAGATAGTATAAAGAGTAGAGCTATCGGAGGTACTAGTTATAGGTAGAATAGCCTCTTTATATATATAACTATATATATATCTTTACCTATTATAGCTACTCTAATTAGAACCTCCTTATACTTTTTATCTATCTTAGACTTTTTTAAATAAATAATTATATAGTCTTCCTATATTACTATATTACCTCTAGTTATATTCTCTATTAACTAACCCTTTATTAGTTTATACCTTTTATATATAAGCTTCCTAGGCAAAACAAGCTTATAAAAGCTAGTAATAAATAAGTATTTTATTTAGTTTATTTATACTCTTTACTACTTATAATAGCTTTTTTAATTCTAGTTTTAGAATAGATAATCTATTCCTACTTTTAAATAGGTTAATATATATAGCTTCTTATCTAATTCTATAAGTAGTAGATTATTAAAGATATCTAGTAGTAG